>JADRCH010000276.1:1552805-1767576 GCA_019843965.1 Rhynchomys soricoides | reverse complement strand
CCTTCTCCTTCTCCTTCTCCTTCTCCTTCTCCTTCTCCTCCTCCTTCTCCTTCTCCTCCTCCTTCTCCTTCTCCTTCTTCTTCTCTCATACCATTGTTCTGGCATGGTTTATTCTTTCTTTGGCCTCAAAACTGGGTGATCTTCTCTTCCATCCAAGGGATGCTGTCAAGTACATTCTGTGGAACTGGCTCAGCGTTTATAAGTTCCTTTTGTATTTGTCCTAGAAAACTTTTATGTTTCCTTCAATTATAATAGAAAGTTTTTTTGAGTATAAAAGACTTGGATTGAAAGTTGTTGTCCTTCAGAACTTCAAATACATCATTTCAAACTCTTCTGGTTTCTAAAGTTTCTGTCAAACAATCTGCTGTTCTTCCGATGGGCCTGCTTTCTATATGACTTGGTATTTCTCTCTTGCCACTTTGAATACATTTAGCATTTTGATTGCAGTTTGACGATAGGATCTCAATTCTGTTTCTGTCTATTAAATTCCTCTGTATCTGGATTGTCATTTCTTTTCCTAACTCTGGGAAGTTTTGATATGATTCTTTAAAAACAAGTTTTAATTGCCATTAGAATGAGATTTTCTTTTTTCTGTACCTTTATGGTGTACAGAAGTGATTTGACCTATTCAGTGTGTCAAATACTTCAGAATTCCCCTTAGTATCTTACTATTATTTCATCTTCATTGTTCTATGATTGTTTGGGCTCCTTTACCTTGTTCTCAAGCTCAGATATTCTATTCTGTCTCTCCTTGGTTGATTTTATTAGTGAGACTTTCTACTGGTGAGTGCTTTTTATTTGGCTTATTGACTTTCTCACTCCTATCATTTGAAATTGGGTTTTCTTCAGTGTTTCTGACTCTTTGCTGTACTCCTCTTTCATATCCTGCATCACCTCATTTCATTCAGCTGCTTGTGTTCTTGCTAAGGAACGTTATCATCTTTGAGTTCTTTGACCATACTTAAAGTCATGCTTCGGAGATCTCTCTCTGGGATTTCACCTAAATTTCTCACTAGATGCTATTACTGTAGTAGGATTAGTAATTTTAGAGTTGTTATGTTTTCTTTATTTTTTATATTGTTTGTGTTACTGCATTGGAGTGTATACATCTGAGGTAATGTTGCTTGAAGTTTTTATCAGCTGTCTTCTTTCAGTTGCAATTTTTAGATAGTACTTTGTGGTATAGTTGAGGTACATGATTCAGAAGCCATTTCCTCAGTCCAGGATCTCAAGATGCCCGGTGCAGACCCTATATTATTTCCTGAGTATAATATTAATTATGAGATGTACCATAGCTACTTTATATTACCACTGTACAAATGTTATGCTAGTTACTTAACAACAGTGGTCCTTCTGTCCATAAATAGTATGAAATATTGGAGTTTTATTTGATAAGATTTGGATTGAGAAGGAGGTATATGGGGATATGAATAAGTATTAGATAAAAAGTAATAAAATCGGGATGAGAAAAATAGCTAAGGGGGAAAATTGAGAATATTGTTAGAAAACACAACTTTTAGAAATTGTAAAAGTGATGATGCTTATAATCAAAAGGTAAAAAGAAGAGAGAATAAAGATGAGAAGAAGATGGACATAGGAATAAGAGTAGAATATTTGCAGTATGGGTAAAGAGTATAGAAGAGAGTTCCATGTGCTAGACTGAGTACAGAAACATACACAGCAACCCTAAGACCTAACAGCAATATTCAGACAAACCACTGAGACATAGTCATGAATTAATTGCTGGTACAACTGTCCTAAGTTGAAAGGGAAGGTCTTGTCTTAGATCTCCCTAGTTCTACTGGGCTCCACTTATTGCTGTGGTGGGGAGGACCTTTGATCTCTGCAGTCTCAATGTTTGTGTTGTTCTGGCAAGTGGAGAGGGAGGGTTGTAAGTCAGCTCATTGTAGTTCACCAAGAACTTGGCACTCTACTGTGGCATATTCTATTCCTGACCTTCCCTTACTGCTGTCCCTTGGAAAGCTTAATTCAATCAAGTGGTGGCAATTTGAGAGGGCTTACAGCTGCACTCCCATTCTTAGGTCCCCACCTTCTTTCTAGTAGCAATTACTCCTGGCTTGATAAATTTATGCACAGACCTTGTCTCTTGGAGAATAAAAATGTATTATCTTGACTATTTTCTTTCATTGAGTTTCAATGATGAGGCTTCTAATCTACCATCTTACCCAGAATTCCTAGATTTGATAAAGGAACAAGAAATATTTTCTATTCTTGACATTATAATGAGTGTGTATACTATTCTCTTCTCAGAAATAAGCAAAATATAGTAATCCTTTGTAATGCTTAATGCTGATTTTTAACAGGGTTTAGGATCCCCTAGGAGACAAGCCAGTAGGCATCCCTGTATAAGAGTATATTGTATTAGCCTTTAAGTATGTCTGTGTATTGGCTACTTTTCACTTGCTGTGATAAAACACACCATGATCAAAGAAATTTATAGAAGAGTTTATTTGGATGTACTCTTCCAGGGAAATAAGAGTCCACTATGGTACAGTGGAACTCCCCTCCCCTGCTTAAAAAAAATCACAATTACAATTTTATAGAAATCTGGGAAATGAGTCTTCAAGATAATTTGGAGGGTTAGAGATAGAGTTATGTTTTCTCATTCCGAGAAGCTATGTGTGCCTAGCCACAAAAGCATACCATGAAGAAGAATTTGTGAAGATGTCTATGAGAAGTTGCTGTGAGGGGCCAGAGACGGGGTAAGAGTACTGATTGCTCCTGCAGAGGGACCAGATTTAATTCCCAACATGCATATGCAGCTTATAACCATCTGTAGCTTTAGTTCCAAGGCATCCAAAGCCTTATTCTGACTTTTGAGGGTACCAGATATACAAACATATATGTAGGTTCATACACATAAAATAAACAAATTTTTAAATAATCATAAAGAAAACAAAAAAGCTATTGTCTCTGAATAAAAACAACCTCTGTGAATTCATAGCTCAAGTTTTATAAGTAGATTTGAGACCACAGTTGACCAACACCAATAGTCAAGAAGAAAGCTATTCGTGGAAAAGAATGTTAGAGTCTCTACCACGCATATCCTTCTATTTGTCTCTGACTATCTCTGAGAAAGAACTCTATAAAATTATACACTCTATGCTGTATCTACTTTCCAGTGTCATGTAAATTCTTCTCTCAGCCAACTTAGAAATAACTAAATTTTACACTTGAAATTAGTAAATTCTATGGCATAGAAAATACCTAAAACTTTACATTTATTTCAAACCCTATTTGTATGTTTATATTTGTGTGGATGTGTGCCATGTGTGTGGTTGGGTGCTCAAAAGGGCCTGGCAACACCAGATCCTGGTGCGCTTGAGTTACTGGTAAGCTACTTGACTTAGGTGCTGGGAATTGAACTTGGATGCCAAGTGTCCTTATCCATTGAGCTATCTCTCCAGTCTCAAGAAAATCCTTTTCAATAAGCTTTTCTTAAAGCATATTTTCACTGACTTTCAGGGCAGCAAGTAACATAACACATCTTCTACTAGTAAACAATCCTGTGACCCTGCACAAGTCATACTAATTTCAAGTATAAAATTTAGTTATTTCTAAGTTTATCAAATTGAGTGACCACACCAAAAGTCAGGGCTAGTATATTTCCATTACACCAGAAATATCTAGTATGCCCATTTATTCCTAATTCCTGTTACCTTGTCTGTTTCAGGACACCATTCATCTACTACCTGTAGCTGTGGGGTTGTTTTGCTTTCTCTGATTCTCTGAATACATTTGTCTTTTATACTCACACACAAATCATAAATGTGAATTCTTACCTTTTTTAGTAGAATAGCCATCTTATTCAAAGTGCTGCATTTGCCCTTTAAAACATATATCTGCATTCCTGATCTAATTCTGATTAGTGAGTATGGCTCTCATAAACTCATGTTTGAGTGTTTGGCCCATAAAGAGTGGCACTGTTCAGAGGTGTGGCCTTTTTGGAGTAGGTGTGGACTTGTTGAAGGACGTACATCATTGTGGGGACTGGCATTGAAATCTCCTATGCTCAAGCTCTACACAGTGTGACAAACAGTCTTCTCCTTGCTACTTGAAGATTAAGAGGCAGAACTCTCAGCTCCTGTTCTAGGACTGTTTCTGTCTGCATGCTGCTAAGTATTATCATGTTGATAATAGACTAAACATTCGAAACTATAAGCCAGTGGAAATTAAATTTTTTTGTTTTTGTTTTGTTTGTTTGTTTGTTTGTTTGTTTTCTAAGAGTTACCATGGTCATGGTGTCTCTTGGTAGCAATAAAACTCTAACTAAAATAGTGAGGAATGTTTTCTTGTCATTGTTTGGTAAAGTACACAACATCCAACTAGACAAGTAATTTTCATTAAGATAAGAGAAATTATTTTCTCCTTTTCCCCCTGTGGATCTAGGGATAAAACACAGGGACATACATATGAAGCAAGTACTTTAGCCCTGAGCCATGTTCTCAACCCTATGCAAAATTAATTTGCTTTTTAGAATTCACTTATTTCTGATAAAATATTATTTTTTCTAAATATAATTTATAATTCCTATTTTTTTTTATTTTATAGGAATTGAATTCAAAGATTTATATTTACTATGTAAAAACCTTACCATTGTACGATACCCATGGTCCCTTTTAAATATTTTTTTTCCTTTGAGAAAGTTTCACCAAGTTGCCCAGGTTGGCATTGAACTCAAAGTGATCCAGGCAGGTCTTAGAATTGAGATGCTGCTATGTTAGCTTCCCAAATTTCTGGGGTTAGAAATTGATACTACCAGCCCAATTTATATTTCATTTCAAGTTAGTTTATTTGCTCATTTTTGTTAGAAAAAAACTGATAAGACATGGAAATAAACTTGAATGTATAACATATATGTCACTTATAGAAGACAAGTCATTTTATTTCTATTAGACCAGAAAATGGCAAAACATCTTTTAACAATCCTCAAACTAATAGCACATTTTAATTCACAATTCCCATAGTAATTCTTGGAGCTGTGATGGTTGTGCCCATCAGACTAGACGGACGGACATCAAAGTATGACTTGAAAGTATGAGGAGCACAAATTTCTATAAGGAAGAAAGCATATTAAATGAAATAATATGTTCATAAAACTTGTGTTCCAGCTATAAGACTAATGCAAAATGAGATTTTATATTTAAGTTGAACATTGTTTCATCAGAATAGCTTATTTTCAACCAAAGTGGAATTTGAATTAAGCTTTATATCATTTTCAAATTAAACATATTTGGATTCATATTTTTGTTTTTGCTTTTGTTTTTATTCTAGTTAACTATAAAATTGGCTTTGGGGCTTTCTGTTATTCCTCTAAGTAGGAATCAGATTCTCTCCTTTATTTCTCTAGATTACTAATCCTATAAAATCACAAAATCTATTTATCCATGAAGACATAGAACTTGAGACAGTGCAAGGCCAAACAGACTCACATATCTGTTCCTGCCAAATATATGACCCATGACCTGGCAAACTCAGAATCATCTTAGAGTGTTTGGGAAGTCCCGCCACACGCCTACTGAACTCCATTTTGCATTTGCACAAACAATAGCACTTGTATTTTGATGAAGTCCACTTTATCAAATTTCCATTTATGCTTTTGGTGTCTAGTAATGCTTTTATTCTAGACTGTAAATGTTGTACATTGTAAGTAAAAATTTTATAATCATATTTTAATTTCTAATCTATCTGAATCAATTTTTAAATAAAATATGAGACAGAAACAATTCAAACCTGTCTTTCTTCCTTCAAATTGCTGTTGCAGCTGTGTGGGAAATTGGTAGAATACATACATGTTTTTAAATTCATGTCCATTTTGGTGTCTCTGTGAGTGTGCATCACATGAGTGAGTGCAGGTGCTTTGAAGGACAGAAGAGGGTATCAGGTGATCTGGAGCTTGAGTTACAGGCAGTTGTGAGCTGTTTGATGTTGGTGATGGGAACTGAATCCAAGTCCTCTAGAATAACAGCAAGCATACTTACCTACTAGGCTACACATCCAACTAAAGATATTTATGTCTACTTTTGACTTTTCTATACCTCTCCATTGATTTATCTGTTTAGCCATCCTTGACCACCATAGGGTTGATTATTATACCTGTATTAAAATTCAGTAGATTATTCCTCTCACTATGCCCATATTTTTCTTTTTCAAAATAATATTAAATATTTTGGATTATTTGCCTTTCTGTATAAATTTTAAAATACTCATATCTATATCTGTAAAAATATTCTACTGGGATTTTGATAGAAATTTTATTAAAGATATATCAATACAAAGAAAATTAAGATCTTACTGTGCTGAATATTCTAGCCCATTGTTTCTTCCTTTACTTAGATATTTGGTTTCTTTGACTATCTTGTTCATGGCCAGTATAGAGAGCTGTACAGGTAAAATTTATATCTTAGTATTTAATTTCATGAGCAATTGTACATACTAGTGCATTTTCAGGTTTTTTTTCTGGGTACACATCCATTTATGGTATTAAAAATACTCCAATGATTTTGTACATTTATCTTATATCCTACAATCTTATCTAGATCTATGTTTAGTCTTGAGTTTTTTATGGTTCCCTGGGATATTCTCTACAGACTAATCATGTCACCTATAAATAGCTACAGTTTGTTGTCTCCTTTCTTCACTTTAAGCTATGCTGGTACTGTATTGCATGGAACAGTAAGCACCTGTGTCCTTTCACATTGTAGTGTATCACTGAAGGAAGTTAGGGCAAGAACTCAAGCAGAGCTGGACCCTAGAAGTAAGACCTGATACAAAGGCCATGGAGGGGTACTGCTTACTAGCTTGTTCCCTGTGTGTTAGTCAGCCTACTTTCTTTTATAACCTACGACCAAGCCCAGAGGTGTCACACCCACAACAGGTTGGGCTATTTCCCATCTCACCAATAAAGAAAATGCCTTACAGTCTTTCCCAAAACTTATCTTATGAAAGCATTTTCTCAGTTGAGGTTACGCCCTTTCAGATGACTTGAGCTCATATCAAGTTGACATAAAATGAGCCAGCACAATCATGGAATTTTTCTTTCTTAACTATGGTGGATCACAATAATCAGTTTTTTAATTCTAAACAAGCCTAACATTTTTTTAGTAAAGTTTACTTGGCCATAGCATGTGATTATTTTATTGATGCCTGGATTCTAATTGTAAATATTTGTTCAAGATACTTGCATCTGTATTTATGAGTGATATTAATCTGTAAGGTTAACTGATGCTATCAATATGGTTTTGGTATTAGACTAAAATCAAACATTTGAAATAAACCATTCCTTTCTCTTCTAGTTTTTGCAAGAAAATTGATATTTATTAGTTCCACTCAAAGTTGGTAGATTTCTCTGGTGAGACCATCTATGCTGTAGGGTATTTCTCCTTTGACGTTTTTAAGTTACAGTTTCAAATGCCCTGGTGACTTCAGTAGACTTCAATCCCTGTTTAATTTTTAGATTCCCTGGGGTAGATTTTGTGCTTTCAGGGAGTCAGTATGTTTCATTTAAGTTGCTGAATTCAAGTATGTGATTTCTGTATCATGCCTCCCCATCCTTCCAGCATCTGTGGTTATCACCTGATTCTTTCTTATTCAGGTCAACTGCATCTTCTCTTTTGCTTTTGTCAGTTCTCCTATGAGTTTGTCAATGTAATTGATCTGTTAAAAACCAACTCATGTGCATTGATTTTCTCTGTGGCTTTCATTTACGTGATTTCCGCTATCTTATTTTCTTCTTTATTGCTGCTTTGCTTATTTGGCTTTTGCTTTTCTAAAAATAAATATTGGTGAAAGCTTAGACTTGAGACTGCTGCTGTATTCTAATACATGGATTTAGTGCTTTAAATTCCTCTCCCAGTGCTGCTTTAGCATGGATTTTAATACACCGCATTTATTTTAATTCAGCCCAATGTATTTTTATTTCCGTCAACATTTCTGTTTTGAGTCATGCACCATTTCTTAGTATTTGCTTAGCTTCTAAGAGTTTGGGAATGTTCTTGTTAAATTCTGGTAACCCTGATTCCACAGGGAGAACAATATTCTGTATAATTTTATTTCCTTTCAATGCATTTCCATTTCTTTTGAGTCACTTAACAAATTAAAAATAACCTCAGAGAATACTAAAATGCATCCATATCGCATTAAGAGATGAAAACAAAGTCACTTCCTTTTGGATTAATTGGATTGTGACTAATTTACCTTTGCCTTCCATTGGTCTATAGTTCATGGTTACTGACCTATCTGTGAGCTCTCTGTTGGAGTCTGCTCTGTCCTGGTTGTACCGGTCTCTGAATGTCTGTGTCTGAATCTGAGCCTATCCCCATGTCTGACCATGAAGAGGACTATGTTCTGTATTTGTTGAATAGCACAGAAAACACAGTATGGTGGAGGATGAGGGATTCTTTATAAAAAAATTTAGCAGAATTTTACAAGGGAAGAAATGTAACTGATCCCATCTGACTCACAATAGCAGACAACACTGCAAACACATGCAATTAAGCTATCTCTATATTATTTGCAAAATGTATGGTGGATATTTCCTTTAAAGTTACTTTCAACCTGTTGGGTGTTTTCAGCTAATGATTACCACAGCACACACATACACACATACTTTATTCTGGGTTAGGGTGAAGAAAGGGAACATAATTTAAGATAAGAGTTAAGCATTTTTCTTAAGTTGTAAAGGCTTATTTCTGTATGAGAAATCCAAGGCAAGTACAGCTGGCTATATTGTTCTCTTAAAGGTAGGTTAAATTTAAACGAGCTGAGTACACAATAGTAGAGCAGGTTAAGTACATAGTCTTCAAAGAGCTCAAGGGGTATTAGTAATTTTGCAGAGACGTCTGCCAAATGTTGTCTTTGGGGGAGTGTTCAAGAAAGATTTTCACAAAACATGAATAGCAACGTTTTGTGGACTAGATATTGATTATCTTTGTACACATTTCACTAACATTTGTTGAATGGAATTTTCATAAAATAATCTACAGATTGATTAGATCACATTGACCCTTGGGGTGTTTTCTTATTCTTGCTGATTTCTGACTTTGTTCTCAGTTGCTGATAGAGTGTTGCAGTCTCCAGCTATATGAAGAATTTGCTCATTTTTCTTCATGTTACCAGTCTTACATCGTGTATTACACTGCTCTGTGGTTTGCTGTGTTCATTTTAGGATTGCTCCTCATGGATTGATTTTTTTTATCACTGTAATAATCTTTCCTGTCTCTGGAAGTTTTCTTTGCTGTAAGCTCTATATTTTCTTTTCTTTTAATGATTCATTATTTATGTTTGTGTGTGTGTATTTCTGCATGAGTTTATGTGTATCATTTATTATGGTTGAACTTAAATGCATTGCATAATCTAATCACGTTGAAACCATCCCATCACTCTCCAGCTCTCTAGCTTGCCTAAATCATTCCTTCACATAGAAGACCATGTAAGAACAGTCTTGCAGGGCAGTGGTGGCGCACACCTTTAATCCCAGCACTCGGGAGGCAGAGGCAAGCAGATTTCTGAGTTTGAGGCCAGCCTGGTCTGCAGAGTGAGTTCCAGGACAGCCAGGGCTATATAAAGAAACCCTGTCTTGAAAAACCAAAAAAAAAAAAACCAAAAAAAACCCAAAAAAACAAAGAAAAGAATAGTCTGATATAAAGATAAAATGTAGAAGGACCATTAAACTACTCACACGTTTCTAAGGTCCCTTTCTCAAGTCCTGATATGAGACACAGAAAACAGAAACTTCCAAAACATCTTGGACTCTACTCTCTCCATGCCCCTGAACGCCTAACACACACAAGAGCCTTGTTGAGGCATTCTACTCATCTCTTCCAGTGCACCAATTCTTGTAAGGTTAATGTTTTCAAAAGATAAGCCTAATGCTCAGAGAAGTGAAGATTATAGAGATCATGACTCCACTGGGTTCAAAGTCTGGTGTATATGGCTAGGAGGCAGAACTTCAGTCTGGCATCCACAGAATCAAAGAGTTTTGCCTTGGCAGTTTCTATGTATCTCTCAGTCCCTCACGTGCCTCTTCCTGTGTAAACATCCAAGTCCATGGCTCTTTCTCTTACAGATATGATTTTAAAAGACCTCCTGTTTGCTTTGCCTGGTACCTCACTCACCCTTTTGAACCCATCTTTTACAGGCTGCTCAGTTATCCTCCTAGAATATATTTCCTCCATTTTATTCCTAATAAAGTGATCCTTGTAAGGTCCACTCAAAAATATTTGTGTTAAAGTTGCTTTTCTAAATATTGTTTTACTTCCTAATGTGAAGATATCCTTTTTCCTTCCATGTTTCCCCAGAACCCTGATGATTATTCCTAATTTACAGTGAAATGTTAGCCATGTTTACCTCAGACTTGCAAGGAAATAGAGTGACATGTTCCACTGTGCATTTAAGTAACAGAATGGCTAAGAACAAAGGGCATGAGATGGGTGATCTTGGAGTTGGGTTTGACTCTGACATGCACTTACTTGTGCCACTTCCCACAACTCAATTACATCATCCTTATGGTTTGGATAAGTAGGGCCTTAATTTTAGAAAGTGTAAAAATGTTAAGCATTCATCAGGAATTGTGGCTCATGATCAGCAGGATCAGTAAGTATTTGTCATGGTGAACATCAATCCTCATGGTTAGACTTCCACCATTAAAAAAAGGGATGGCTGAGCAGGTGGCTCAGTGGCAAAGATGCTTGTGGTACAAGTCTGAAACCTGAGTATGGAGACCCAGAATCCACACAAAAAGTGGCATTTGTAATCCTCAGTGTTCTGAGTTATGGTTCCTATGGGCAGCCAAAACTTTTCAGTCCTGTCTCAAAAGTGAGTGAGTGAGTGAGTGAGTGAATAAATGCATAGATAGATAGATAGATAGATAGATAGATAGATAGATAGATAGATAGATAGGAAATTGAGAAAGGTCCACCTCTGGCCTCCAGATTGTCCTCATAAGCAAAGGAACCTCCCTATGCCCCCCTCCCACACACATACCAAATTAAAATAAGACAAAAAGGCATAAGGCACAGGCCTGAGGTCTGGGAGAGTAGACTTTGCCACACATCTTTTCGTGGAAACGTCTTTTATTAAGGTCTTTATTTTCTTCCCCAACTTTTTCTTACATTGATCAGTTCTTATGAGTCATCACATTTTGGTCCGGTAATCATACCAAAAGGACATGGCTGGACAGAAGATTTGAGGGGCTGAGAATGTGAACATATTTAACATTTATAATTACTGAGTTTCCCCAGAACAAGCTTCTTTTAAAATTTACTTTTCTCATGAGTTTCTGTGTTTGATTTTTGTTTCCTTCTTGGTATGTCTATCCCAGCTTCCCCAAACTTCACTAAGTTGGCTTAACTTACACTCCTCAATGTATATACCTTTAAAGCCCAAAAGTCTCTAAAAAATCATGAAAATTAGATTTTTTAAAAAATATTAAATTTTCCCATCATTTGGATTATTTATGAGTCATTGATACTTTCCAACTTCTGAGTCAGAGAACCCATGACCAACTGTGGCCTTGGATAAAGTAATGATCTTTCTTGCTGTAATATGCCTTGCTTAAGTTGAATAATTCAAACAAGCAAGAGAAAGCTTCACCTTGTTCGGATAATCATGTAGAGAGACTCTTTTTATATTATAATTTCACCCTGAATTCACCTAGCAGCTTATTGTGAAAAAAGAAAAGGCATTCAGTGTATCCAAGGTCAGCAAGTTTGAATCAATTATCACAGAAGATTATTTGTGCTAATGTGTTTACATGGCAGGCTCTCTTCTTCTGAAGTGTTTCTGAGGTTCAGAAATGCTTTCCATTTCCAAATTTAAAAAAAAAAAAAAAAAAGAATTCTCCCAGCCACCCACACTCCTGAGTGTACTGCAGTAACGGGTTATCATTATTCCCGGGCAAATGCTAATTCACTCACTTTAAAATGGTAAGAAAGCACAGACTATGAAATGAATAGTTCCAGGTTATTTAAATAGATTATTCTGATTGCGCAGTAAAGTTGATGTCTAATTAAGTTCCATATATTTTAGTTTTATAAAAAAAAATTTTTTTTGAAAGGATTTTCCCATGCAGCTATAACTAACACCTCTTACTCAGCATGGTCAAAATACAAAAACATATACTAGACAGTAATACTATGTTGCTTTCTTATTTGTTGTCAAAAATGTATATAAAAATGGAATAATATTCCAATATTCTTCTTGCTATGCTATTCTGTAGTTGTTTTGAGCCAGGGTCTTGGTGTGTGATGAAAACTGGTCTCAGATTCGTGATCTTCCTGTCTCTACCTTCTACGTTTTGAGATTGCCTTGGCCCCCGTGTGCAGCTACTCCACTTATTTATTTTTTGCTTATTCATAAGCTTATACATTTTTCACAACACAAAGGAGAATTTCATTTGGATTTTCATTTTAAAAATATATTAAGTCATTATCATCAAACTGGTAAACATCTCAAAATAAAATATTGTTTCTCTTGTCTTCTGCTTGTGTTTGCTGATTTTTATCATTGCAGCGTTGTCTGGCAGGTTTCACAATAGTGCTGTTGTTTGGAATCAGACCTTCTTTATTTTAAAGATTGTAAAGATGTATGGGTCTGAGAGTTTTCCCTTTTGTATGTTTGTGCTTCGTGTGCATGCCTGATGTCCATGGAGGCCAGAAGAGAGTATTAGATCTGATTCCTTGGAACTAGAAATACGTAGAGTTGTGAGACACTATGGAGATGTTGGGAACCAAACCTGGGTCCTCTACAAGAATAGCAAATGCTCTGTATCACTGAACCATTTCTCCAGACTCTGAATGGAACCTTTTAAAAACTTGTTTTGATTGGCAATAGCTACCAGGTTTTACTTACAATCCAACCACCTCACTGGAGTCTGCTGTCAGTTCTCACTCAGATTTTTCTTTTCTCTAAAATTTCTAGGTAGAAATAACCTTTAGAGCAGCGCCAGGTATCATCAATGCCAGGGATTTCCACTATCTCTTAGGATGTAATCCTGCTTTGGGAAGGCTCTCAGGTCTCTCTTTCCATTGCTTGAACCTAGGCTAACCTTCCCATGTCAGCTCTGAGCACATCATTGCATCTTCTCATGGACTGGGTGTCCTGTGTTGTTTTACTCTACCGCCTTTGCTCTGGGATCGGCCACTACCAGCCCCCACTCAGCTTCCCTTGAATCCCTGGACAAAACACATACACATAGTTTGTTTCTTTTCAACTTGCCTTATGCCACAATTACTGGGTGCTGCTATTTCCCACTTGGAAAAGCATGTTCTTAATAATATTTTTATCTCCACTCCTCCGACCTGCCCTAAACTTCAGTGACTAGTCCCACCTAGACCCTGTCAATCATCCCTGGCTACCCGCTTGTAGTACTGGCCACAGGCCCCAGCTCTCACCTTCCACTACCCAGACCTCACATGGTTTCTGTGTTCTTCTCCCTCCAAAGCATGGCAAAACTCCTCCTCTCCTCCCTTGTATCTGCCTTTTTCCCCTGGGACCAGGAAGTGCCGCCTATACCTTCTGCCCAGCAATTGGCTCCTGGCTTTCTTTACTGACAGATCAGGAACTAATTGGGGAAGGACCTTAGCATCAGAACAGCTCCCTTCAACTGGTGTTGTTTAGGAGGTTGAACAGCTCTGTGGTTTGTGGACTCTTAAGGCATGAAAGCATCTTCATTCTGCTGTTGTACATCAGCCAGCCTACTCTACGCCCATAATAATGACTCAGTCAATCCACATTCTCTCTTCTATCAATAGCAGTAGAAAATCCTGGTGATTTTACTGAGTCTGTCAGCTCCTCTCTCGTATCTTTCAATATCATAGTTCTCTTTATACACAATTCCATTTTCTATAGCCTGCAATGGTGTTCTCTAATTTAAATAATACACACGGCTTGTTTAAAGGGGACAAATAATTCTATAAATGATGCCAGATTTTTATGGTTTTACTTAAATATGTACAAATAAGATATAGTTGTACAAATAAACTAGGGGTGTTTTTATATCTGTAAACCCAGTCGGAGAGAGGCACAGGCAGGAAAGTTATGTTGCCAAGGTAAGCCTGACTTTTAAGCTGAATCTATAAAATACATGTAAAATATTCCACCTTGGTCACATTTAAATGATCACTGCCTGGCTATATGAATATACTTAATGTATGATAATTCTAGTTATTTTTTTTAATGTTGGAGGCATTGTTCTGTTTTCCATGGCATCTGCATCATTTTACTTTCCCACAAGCAGTAGGTTCCAAATTTCTCTGCATTCTCTTCAATAAGGTGCTTTTCTGTATTTCCATTGTAGCACCCCGAAGAGTTTGAGCTATGCTTGGCATGAGTCCCTGTATGAGCAATGCTGAGCATCTTGACATGAATGTCTTGGCCAGCCATGCAACTTACTTTCAGAAATCCTATCTGGGTTCTTTGTGCATACCACAGTCTGATGTTTTTTCTTCTTATCTCTGCTTTTGCTTCTATAGCACTCAAATATAGACTATTCCATTTGAATAGGAAGGTTTGAAAAAATTATTTTAATAACCCAGTACTTTGAATGCTATTTCAGAAAAATAACTCTTCATACTTATCCAAACTTTGGAAATAGCTAATTCTCAAATGCTGATCTGAATGAACTATCATCCTCTAACTCAGTATGTGGATCTGTCAAGTCAGATGAAGAAGACATCCCAATCTCATTCACTTTAAATATTTTTGAAGATTTATTTTTACTTTGTGGGTTTGAGTGTTTTATTGCATGTGTGAATACATACTGTATGTATGCCTCATGCCTAGAGGCCAGAAAAAGGCATGAGAGCCCTTGGAACTGCAGGTACAGGCAGTTTTGAGCTTCCATATGAGTACTAGGAATCAAACCTGAGTCCTCTTTGAAAGCAACAGGTGGTCTTAATTAGTGTACCATCTCTTCAGACCCCTTAATTGTTTACTTTTTATGTACTGATCTTGGAGGTTGGGTGGCATGTGCTAATGGCATGGCTTGTGTGTAGAGGTCAGAGGATGACTTACAGGAAGAGTATGTTTTCTCCTTCTACTATGTGGGTTCTAGGCACCAAACACAGATCACCAGGCTTGTATGGCTAATGTTTTTACCTTCTGAGCCCTGGTCCCTTATCTACATGACATGAATTGCTATCAGCAGTACTGTTTTTGCACATGAAGACACAATTAAATGTCTCTTTAGATAGGCATGCCTGTATCCTTTTAATCTGTTTGATAATTCAATTTTCTCATGGATTTTTTATTTTAAGCTTATATACTACATAGCAGTATGCTTGTACAATGTAAAATGTCAAAGAATAGCCTTTAGGAGTGATTTATTGAAGTAATAAAGTAGACCATTTTTGTTATAACAAAGCATAATGTGAGGTAATTCAGCTTTCAAATGAGCAATTTCTTAGAATACAGAGAGAAATGAGGTCATCTTACATTATGAGACAACACTCTGAATTCCTTTTGTGTATGCATCTCTGTATGTGGGCATGTGTCTGTGGTTGTGCATGGGAGGGTATGCTCACCCATGCAGGTGTATTGGATAACAGAGATTGGTTTTGAGTTGTCTTCTTCAATTGCTCTCTAACTTTGTTGCTTGAGACACGGTCTTTCAATTAAGCTCACCATTTTGGTTAGATTCCAATGAGCCCAGGAATGCTCCTGTCTCTGCTCCCACCCAGTGCTAAGGTTACAGAGGAATGAGACCACATAGGCTTTTTCCTTGAGTCCTGGGGTTCAGAAGTCAGTTCCTCACACTTACACAAAAGCTTTATGACTGAGCCATCTCCCCAGCCCCGACAATCAGATTCTCTAACTGAATAATGCTTTAGTAGATTTTGTAGTAAAAAATCAGAAATCTCTGTCTTTGATTTAAAGAAAAAACATTTTTTTTAAGATAGGAAAATTATCAGGATGACCTTTTAATTCATGATTTTCTAAGCCCACCCCTTCCCTCAGATTGCTGCTTGATACCAAGCATGATAGCACTAATATTGCTGTTACTGCACAGAGTGGTTATGGCCTAGCCTTGATGTAATGCAACACACCCTCTTCTTCATCACCTGGAAAACAATGTGTACATAAAAAGCTAGTCTGCAGCCAGGCAGTGGTGGCGCACGCCTTTAATCCCAGCATTTGGGAGGCAGAGGCAGGTGGATTTCTGAGTTCAAGGCCAGCCTCGTCTACAGAGTGAGTTTCAGGACAGCCAGGGCTAGAGAAAAAAGCTAGTCTGCTGCCTTAATCTCATGCCATTTTACATTAGGAATAAGAAGACCTTTTAATGATATAAATGTTTTCTTAACTTTTAAGGTTAATCTGAAATGCCACTCCTATATAAACTATTCCTATCAGAAATAGTTACTCCTTGGACCTCAGAGACCTTGGTCACTAAGTCAATTACAATATTTAGAGTAAAACATTCATATCTTAACACCTTTCTAAGCCTAAATACTTGAAAGATCTTTGAATGAAGAGAGTATTCCTGTATTATTGATGTGAGCTTGATTCTTATACAGTGTAGACACTTACCAAATATTTACTAAGTAAGTAGATAAAGGCCATTTTCCCTTTGCCAAAACTGTCGCTATTAAAATAATATTCTGATAGAGTAATAGAGCCAAATTGTTTCCTGCTTCCTTTTCTGCTTTGACCAATCCATAGTTGTAGAGTTGATGAAGTTCTTTGCCTCCTTAGGTAGCAAAGCCAAACTTTACAGCATAAGATCGCAAGACTCTTGGCCCACTGGAGTGCAGATCCCCAAAGTGAGCATCCCAGGTCCCCTTACACAGAAACAGAATTCAAGATTTCTCCATAAGGAATAACTTAGACATTTCTCACATATCACAGGCTTTATTTATCATGGTCCTTAAATTCAAGGGAAAAAATGGAGTATAAAAACACCAGAGTCAGGGTCTTTGGAGGTCCATCACTTACTGAACTACTGGCAGTTAACAGGTGTGGGAAAGGCTTGGCGTCTACTCACTGGATGGATAGTTCCAAACTTAAGATCACCCAGCAAGCACTCAACTCTGTGGGACACAAAACAAAGGGTCATGACTGTAGGAAAGAGATTTATGAAGAATAAGAGAGGCTGGCAAAGGTGAGAGGGAGCAAAGAGAGAGGGCAGTGTAATAAGAATGCACTATACATATGTGTAAAATTCTTTAAAGAACAAGTTTTAGAAACATCTCTCAAGAAATTTAAGGTTCATTCTCACAAAACATTTTCTAACTATGAGCTGGAGAGATAGCAGTTCAAAGCCCTTGCTGTTCTTGCAGAGGAGTAGGGTATAGTTTGTAGCATCCACAGAGGGGCAGTTTACAACCAGGTGAATTCTGGAGGATTGGACACCCTTTTCTGGCCTCTTCAGATACATACAAAGCATTCATATGGTATACGTACATACATGAAAACAAAACTTGTTATATTTTTTTAAAAAATGAATATTTAAAAAACTGTTCTGAAAATGTTAAGCTATTTGAAATATTTTGTTTATATTTTTTTTCTCTAAATAGAATCCACATTGTTCTCCAAGAGTGAAAATCCAGTCTTGGGCTTTTCCTATTCATTCTAGCTAGGAACAGATACAAAATCCCAGGCTTCATCCCACAGAACAATTTTCCTGGAAGTGAGAAAGATGTTTCCTGAGAGGGAGACTTCCAGTGCCAAAGCTGAAATGGACTCAGGGACACTAAGAAGTTTGATCATCTTGATTTAGTAAAACCCATGTAGGCAAACCCAGCAACGCAGCAGCTCCAGATCTTTTCAGTTTACAGGTATATGTGTAAAAGTACTTGTTATGTGGTCCCTCACCTTAGTTTTCTGGACCACAACCTGTTTCAATTAGAGCAATGCATTTCAAACCTTACCATGCAGCAGATTCAACATGGGCCTTCTTAAGTGAGCTTCCCCTTGGATAACTTGAGAGTAGAGCTTTCAAACTTTGCTGTTTCCTACAAGCTCCCAGATAATGCTGAGGTGATCTGCTGTGGAGAACTCTGGGTATTTGCCTCATGCCATGCCCTTCTGAAAGACCCTGGAAGAAAAATGCCCCTAGACTCAGCACTAGAGCCCTAGGCCACCCAGGGGCCTGAGATGGGCTAAACTCACCCCCTTAGACAGTTCTGAGAATGGTTGTTTTTACCTTGTTCCAAAACCAGGCCCACCATGAAATGTCATGATGAACTCTGTTCTGAAAATTGTTTTGGGAAAGCAGTTGTTTTGACTTGACTCCTATCCTGTTGATCAACCAAAAATGTTACAATGACCTCTGTTTTGAGACCCTCTGCTCTTTCCCATGACGCATGTTCCCCCTGCTCCCCCTTTTGCTTTGTGGTTTTTCCCTATGAATACCCCTAACTTCAGCTGCTCGGGGTCCATCTCCTCTGCCCCTGTGTGGGTTATGAGCTCAGCCCGGTGCACTGCTTCCCAGAATAAACCTCGTGCGCTTGCAGCAAGTTCGGTTTCTCGTGAGTCATTGGTGGGGGTCGCGTTTTCCCGAGGCTTGAGTGAGGGTCTCCCCAATTCGGGGGTCTTTCACTTCTAACGTGAGCATGTAAGCAGAAAGAAGGTTAGTTGGAAGTATGAAAGCATGATACAGATTATAGACTTTTATGAGAATCAGGTTTTTTTTTTTCCTTTTATTTCTGTTTTTAACTGTTAATGATGCTTCATAGAAAGTGGTCTAAACTTCGGGGAAGATTGTTACAGAGCCACAGAGGTTTCTTTCTTTCTTTCGTTCTTTCTTTCTTTTTTTTTTTGTTTTTCTAGACAGGATTTCTCTGTGTAGCCCTGGCTGTCTTGGAACTCACTCTGTAGACCAGGCTGGCCTCGAACTCAGAAATCTGCCTGTCTCTGCCTCCCAAGTGCTGAGATTAAAGGCGTGCACCACCACTGCCCGGCTAGCCACAGAGGTTTCTATAATTGGGTTTACCTTAATGACTGACTTCTCAGTAGAAAAGCAAACCCATTTGGTTCCTCTTAGGAAGTAGCAGTTGAATTATCCTTTGTACTAAATTTTTGTCACAGCTTGCAATTACCATTGTCTCTGGTAGGTACACTAATAAGAAAACAGCACTGTATTCTGATAACACAATCTACATTTCCTATGATCTATGAATGCTTTGCAATGTAACTGAATATGTAGCAGAAATAGAAAAGCAACTGCCATTGTAAATATGCATTTAATTTACGTTCAAACTCTACCCTTGCTTCTTATCAGTACACTCATTTTGCTCTGCACTGTGAAAATATCTCTTGCCTTCTCTTAAGTTATTGCCCTCCTTTAGAAATATTTGGCCTAGGAGAAACTCAGCTACAGAAGCAGAATTTAAATCTCATTGAAACTACTCATTGTAAGTAGTTTCCAGGGTAATGAATTAGAAATACAAAATTTACCATTCTGTTGCATAAAATAAATTTCTATGTGTTTTGCTCTAGACTCAATTTCAACACAATAATCATTTTGGTTTTTTCCACAGCGTTCCAGTGGTGGGCTGGCTATTCCCATATGTGCGTTCCAGGGGACTGTGTCTCTCCAAGCACCTACTGGGAAAACCCTCTCTCTTTCTACTTATGAGGTCAGTGCAGAAGGGCAAAAGATAACCCCAGCCTCTAAGAAAATAGAAGTCTACAGATCTAAAAGTGTTGGTCATGAACCGAACTCAGAGGAGTCTCCCTCCACGTTTGCGGACACCAGCGTAAAAATACACTTGGAAGTTCTTGAAATTTGTGACAACGATGAGGCTTTAGACACTGTGTCAATCATCAGTAACATCAGCCAGTCCTCCACAAAAGTTAGGTCTCCTTCTCTGCGCTACTCGCGGAAGGAAAACAGATTCGTCTCTTGCGACTTAGGAGAAACTGCCTCGTACTCCCTCTTCTTACCCACAAGTGATCCTGATGGTGATATCAACATCTCTATCCCAGACACTGTGGAGGCACACAGACAGAACAGCAGGCGGCAGCATCAAGAGAAGGATGGCTACCAGGAAGAGATCCAGTTGTTAAACAAAGCCTACAGGAAAAGGGAGGCAGAAAGCAAGGGTAATTAGGAAGTGCTGAGTCTAATAGAAGGCTTCTAATAGAAGGCTCTGCAACCTTAGACTGCAAAACTTACCATAGTCCTGAGACTAATTTCTTTCTAATCACAAGCTCACATTATCGTTCCTGTTTTCCTAGTTATTATTTTTTTGGATGACCTGCCATAGTGCATATATAAAGTGCATTTCACATATTACTTAAAGATCATACACTGTGGTAATTGAACAATTTTGTGTCTGACTTCTAAAATCTTCCTAAACCAAATCTTGACCTAGTTTGATAATATTTCGCCTGTGTCTAATGAATACACTATTCTCGTGCATGAGTTTTTGTACACATGCTGCTTTTTACAGCAAAAGATATAAGAGATGTTCTGGCAATAGAAAAAAAATATACAACAAAACGCTGGGTTATATTTGAATACAGATTTGTATCTAGCCAGAGGAGTTTATTCTAGTTTCTGCTTTAGCCTTTTAGTGGTCTAGGAAGGATGTTCTTTTGTTAAAAGGTAAGTTAGCGTCGAAGGGGAGCTTTGGATATTTTGGGTATTTTGTGTATTCCTAGTCTATCATTATTTCTATATTTATAGCTGTTGTTGCTATAAAATACAAGTAGTTGAGTAAGTGGTTCTGCTTGTCCTTCTTTGAATGGAGATTGGGAGAAATCCTGTCATACTAAGTTCTGAGAAGCACACTACACTAGGGCAACAAGCTTCTGGCTAAAGCAGCGGAAAATCCCCAAGTCTAACAAAAAGTTCCTGTGCTGAAGATTGGGAAGACTGGCTCTGCCGTTCTTGATGCATAGAAAATTTTACTTCAAATATTATTCTAGATAAAGCATGTTGAGTTTTTCTCTGTAAAAACATTGTATCATATCAAACCACTCAACATGTGTATCACCAAATGATGGCAAGGAATATTTGGCAAGATAAATGGCTCAAAACACCTTATCAGCACACTGCTGATGTATATTTCAAAAATTCTGATCCTTTAAAACTATGTTATTCTAATGTTTCTATAAACATATTTAATATGTTACCTACATATTTATTTACAAAAGTCATTGTTGTTTTATGTGCTCTTAGATTGTGTATACCTGCAGTTCAGGCACATATGATGTTTACCGATTAAATGAATTATATTTAAAATAGTTTGGATTCTATTTCATTATATTGAGTCAAAATTCTTAAAATTACTTCATATGAGCTTTTAGATTGTTTTGTTCTCCAGAGAATATTTGTCATTAAAACAAAAAGACACTTTGAAATGAGTACCTCAAAATAAATAAACAAAGAGGCACATAAATAAATAAATGGTAGTTGTTATGGCTCATGCTTAAATTTCATGCACTTGGGAGGAGGCACAGGAGAAGTGATGCAAGTTTGAGCAAGTCTGGGCTCCTCAGCGAGTTTCAGGTCATCAAGAATAGGAGGTAAGACCTTGCCTAAAACCAAATTTTAAAAATCACAAGAACAATAAAAAATCTAATAAAATGATCTCAATAAACTTTTTCCATCAGAATTACTACTCACTATCTCACTATCTAAATTTAAGACAAGGCAATACCACTGTTGATATTTATAAAAAGCAAACCTATAACAAGGCATAGGCTATACATTTAAAGGTACAGAAATTCCCATTACAAACATATTTGATTTTTAAAAATCCACAAAATTGAGGTCTATTAAACACATGATAATTGGCCAAATCTGTCTTCTTCAGCATAAACATTAAATGTCTTTATAAAAGAAAACTTAGAATGTAGCTTAGTCTTTCCTAGTGTGCATTGGGAGTTCAAGGCTCTTCTCTACTACACGGAATTTGAAGCCAACATTGTATACATGTGATCCTCTGTTCAAAGAAAGAAGTCTTGGGGGAAAGGGGGTTGAGAGATGAATCAGTGGTTAAGAATACTGACTGCTCTTCCAGAGTCCTGAGTTCAATTCCCAGCAAACACATAGTGGCTTACAACCATCTGTAATGGGATCCGATGCCCTCTTCTGGTGTGTCTGAGGACAGCTACAGTATATATAATAAATTTTAAAAAAGAAAAAGAAAGAAGTCTTCATGAAAAAGAAAAAGTGAGCTGGGTGTGGTGACGCAAGTCTTTAACTCTCATGTGAGAGGCCAGTCTGGTCTACTGAACAATTTCCAAGCCAGCCAGGGCAGCCTAAAGAGACCCTGCCTCAAAAACAAAGCAGTAAGAGAGAAGGAAAGAAGGAGAGGAAGAAAGAAAACAAATAAGCAAGAAATAAAGAAAGATCAAATCGAACATGTTTGTAATGGATAATTTTGGCAAATCTAGATGTCTAATTTTCTGTTTTAAAAGCAATTTCTAACTATACAGGGATTTTTTAAAAAGAATGAGATAAAGATTTGAATGTAAACTAATCCTTTTTAGCAGGATAAAGCCTTTAACGAGAAGATGGAAATCAAGGTTTGGGAGATTGGAAAACAGCAATGTCTAGATTTGTGACTAACTCCATTTTCTCTTCACTGGATAAGCCTAGGCTGAGAGAACCAAAGAATAAAAAATAAAGTATAATCCCATTGAACTGCCCCTGGTTCTTAGGTGAAACAGTGGATATACTTTAAATTTGATATAATTAAAAATTAAAGAGTACTGGCATTAATTATCTGAGACATGATTTAAATGACTAATAGGAAATACATTAAAATTTTGTAACACCTGGGCTGAGGAGAAGGCTCAATGGTTAAGAGCACTGGCTGCTTTTGCAGAGGCCTTGGGTTGGATTCTCAGCACTCTCACATGCAGTTCCAGGCAATCTGATACACTCTTTTGACTTCTCCCAGTACTACATGCACATGATGCAGAACCACACATGTGGGCAAAACACCCATACACACAAAATTAAATTCCATTAAAAAAATAAATGGAAGCACTCAGCACTGTGAGCCATGTGTACTGAATCGATGAGAGAAAGCTAATTGGGGCACACAGAAGCATATATATCACATACAAATCCTTATAAGGAGGGGATAGTTTAGTTACACATGCCTATTTGAGTTTATTTACTCCTCAGAGTGATTCTAATCACATACCCTTTTTTGACACAGAGTATCTTGTTATTTTGTACTATATCTAAATGTCTTCAGTTATTCTTGTAAGAGAGTGTTATAAAATTCTCACTAATAATGAACAGTAAATTCGGCATAGTTTGTCTCTTTTGTCTTTATATAAACTGAGACATCGGAAGATAAGAACTGGTTTAATGTTAGTGTCGCCATCTGGTGGTGATTTGTACCAGCTGCAGACATTCAGTGCCTGTAAAGATTGAATAATTTAAACACATACTATATAATCCCTGATACTTCTGACAGCTGATCTTAACAGAAGTGATTCATTTTAAAAGCATAAAAGCGTGCTGTATTTCTCATAACACAAGGGGAACTTGGCTGTACATTATTTTGAAGGTCCTCTGATAAGACATTCTGACATTAGATTTCAAAACATATTTTCTCTGAATCTCCTACATCTTTCAACTTATTTTATCCTTTAAAATGGATGACTATTATTTATTACAAACTGTTCTAAGTAATTGAGATTAAAGTTGTAAATAAAAACAAAACACATATACAAGTATACATATGGCACGGGTTTAAGCCAAATGTAAAGTTTTCGAACAGAGCCCATACATACACCATTGCCTCCTCCCCTACCCCCAACACCAATTTTACCTTCACTGTCAGCTTCAAAAATGCAGCAGACAGACTCAGACAATGCATGGCTATCCTTTATCACTTGTGTCTCACTGTCTCCCTCCCTGCTGGACAAGCCTCCCTGATTCCTGGACAAGCCAAATGGCAATAAAGTGGTTTGTAGTGAAAACTTTAGGTCTTCTCATATCAGATTGACCACATGAGGACCTGAAAAAACTGGCGTCTGTCATCTGAATAGCCCATTGGACTGAACTTTACTATTCCTATGATGGAGTCCTAACAAAGATTCAGATGAGCTTTCTTTGTGTGCATGTGGTCACACACAGAAAAGGAATGCTGTCAGTGACTCCATGGGAGAAAAGTACAGTAGAAATTCCACACTTGAAATTTTTCCTAGACTTTGCTCTACTCATTTCTTCCCCTGGCTGATTCTATTTATAAATTTTTCTGTTTACATTTTCATTGTTTTTAGAATTTATAATTAATTCTTGGAAAAATTGCGCATCACATTTTATTCATGACCGCTTCCGACTTCAACTTCCCATTCCGCTGGATCCTCCTCAATACATCACCTCCTCCCGTCTTCGTGTTCTCTTCATTAAAAATAAAAATCCACTGAGGCCAGTTGTTACTCCTTATATGCACATGGGTATTGGGACATTAACTGATGCATGGGCAACAGCAGTGACTACATCCACAAAGAAAGGCGACTCCCCATGCCTCAACAACCATCAAATGTGGTTGGCTGATTTTAATCTACATTTCAACATGAAACAAATTGTAGCCATGACTGTACAGCTGTTCACATGACAGTTTTTAGTTCCTCTGGTGATAGCTTAGATATGAAAAGACCCAACACTCTCATGACAAACCACTTTATTATTGTCTGGCTTGTTCAGCACCAGCAAGAAAGAAGTCAGATTATTACTTGTAAGTGAATGAAAATACCTTCCCAGGTCTGGGCTTTCATATAAAAAAAAAATAGGGAAAAAAAATCTGTGATCAATGTTCTTAATAACGGCCTAGCAAAGAAATTTCACTGGCAACTTTTCTGCCTCTAAACAATTGCTTTAGGAGACTGGAAGCCATGGGGTATGTGGCATCAGGGAGTGACTCACAGGTTTGACCACTGGCCAATCTGAATAGGACATTTTGTCAATGGAGGTTCCCACTTCCCAAATGGTTCTGGCTTGTATCAAGTTGATATAAAACCCCCCAGTACAAATTGTTACAACACTGCAAGACTTTCTCCAACTGTTGAACAGTTAGAAAGGATGCATGTGATCCTCTATAGTACAGGGGAGATAAAGAGGCAAGAGATGTTGCTAGGTATCTAGGGGTTACTGTGATGGAGCCATGTAATCATACAGTTGAAGTCGAGCAAAATTTCTGCCAGTAAGCTAACAGGGAATAAGAGACACCAGGACACAAGTTACTGAAACAAGGTTGAATTAGCTGAATACAGCCATCAGATTCTGATGGTCAAGGCTTTACTAGCATAGATTTCATTAATGGACCCAAATACCAACAACTCTTGGAAATAAAGCACACCCATGCAGGGGCTACTTTCTATAGTATCAGTCTCCCAGATCTCTTGCATAAAGCCTTTTTTAAATAGAAGAAAAATGTCTAACAGTAAAACTTCATTCATAATGTCGTGAAAGAAGAAAATTAAGGGTTCTCTGTTTTTCAGAGAGAATGATAACAATAACCCCCATCCCTGGGCCTTCATATCAACCTGCAAATAGTTCAGAATGTTGATTTGAAGATTATGGAGCATGTCAGATACTCTGACACCAACTAAACTATGTAGCATCCATTATTACTACATTCTGTGATTCTGTATGGCTCAGTCTTACTACATTCTAATTATGCGTAGACTGAAGGATGCAAAGGTGGGTGTTTGTGGAAGTGGACACCATTCTTTAAAACATAATGTTCATGCATCAGTGCTCTAGCCTATGAAAAGTAAAGACAACATTGAAAAGGGTAGTATTGTAGGCTGTTGAAAGCACGACACTATAACATTCTCTTCTCACATTAGTCTGGATACCAAATTTTACTTACTGCCATTTTTCTGTAACATATTATAGTTATAAAAAGGAAAACAAACCTTCATCTTTCTTGTTCAGTATTTGAAGATATTCAGATTAAATTGACATAATGAGTAAACAACATAAAAGGTGCACTTAATTGGAATATTGGAATATTGAAAATTCTGTCCCATCCCAAGGCAAATCCATTTAATAATTGCATTCTTATCAAATTTAGAGATAGATAGATAGATAGATAGATAGATAGACAGATCTTTTCATGCACTGTGACCATTACAATTTGAGGTACAACAGCAAAATTAGCATGATTGCTTTTCTTCACAATTTTACAAATAGATTCATTTTCATCATGTATGTTAGCAATATCAATACATAATTTTCTTTTCTCATCAAACCAAAGACTTTTATCCTTTCATTTAAATTAAACACATCAAGCTTTCCTTTGGTATGCATAATTACCATACCTACTATGGTAATGATCATGGGACAAAGTCGTTATTACTAAGTTAAATAATACTTTAATACAAGCAATGCAATGCCACTATACCTAATCTGATTAACTAAAGGGCATGGGAAGTAAAGGGCAGGAAGCCCCTATCATAGCATATCAAACCTTTTCTGCTCCCAACCCTTTTCTGCCCAGGAACTGGCTTTGTAACTTTGGGTATGTAGATATATAACACAGGTAACAAATTGAGCACCACAACGAAATAATAAAGAAACTTATCCTAAAACAATCCCTTGGTTTGGGAGTGGTGGTGCATACAGAGGATTGTAACACCAGGGAGGTGAGGGCAGGAGGATCAAGAGTTTAATGCCATTTTCCTTTTGTGGCAAGATCCAGATGAGGCTGAGCTATGTGAAGCATTGTCTCAAGAACACGAAACAGTGAATTCTTTGTAGTACACAATACTTTTACCATTTATTAGAGACAAAAGTAAATACGTGTACTACTGAGAAGGACATGTAGGTTTATTTTTACATAAATAATAAAATCTTCACTGCACATCATACAGCGTTTTCAGTATTTTCCAGGGTTATCAATATGTTGACTATATAAACAACATTTCACATAAATACACAGGACAAAATGGAATAAATATATTCAGGGTTATTTCCAAAATTGTTGGAAATTCTGTCTCATCTCAAGGCAAATACATTTAATAATTTTTAAAATAAAACTCAGATCAGCAATTCAAAAAGAAATTTTAAACAAATAAAATATTCCAACACATTACAGTCCAAAGATATACAAATTTAGTACCAAATGCTAAGGAATAAAAATAGCAAGTGTTGGTTTTCAATAGTTAAACCATATTTCTCTATAACAGCTGAATGCTTTTATATATTTTTAAGAACACTGAAGTTCATAGCATACCTTTGGTAAAAATGAAAACCAAGTGGTTCAATCTCCTTATTACTTTATAATAGGTGGCACAAGGCACAAATCTGACCCCAGGTGTTTTAGATAATGTTTGCCAACACTGCATAGTGAATGCATGCACATCACAGTGCATGCATGTTGATGCTCCAAATCAAAACTTCAGTGAAACATGGACTGGTGTAACAAAAACACCTTGCCTTAAGTAACGTGTGGTTTTGAATTAATTTTGAGAGGTTGCTTGTTCAGAAATCTTTCTTTGTTTCTAAAAGTTTCATAGCATTGACTTTCAGTTACATGACCTCAGATGGGGTTACAAACTTCAGATTAGGAAGCTGGGGCCAACAGAATATAGATAAAATGAACAAAGGGATAACTTCAGGTGCCACTCAGAACACAGAATACCAACCATGGAATTTCACCCCACTAAGTAGAACAGCACACAATTTAAAACATATGAACTCACTTTGGGTTTTGTACTTAACCATTTGAGTCTATAATCAACCACCAATAGCCAACACTATGGAAGTAAAGGCAGAAGACAAGATTGTATACTCACAACCTTAAGCAAGTAAGGCAAGGGAAAAAGACATTTATGGAGAACATAGAGATGATAAAGACATCCTTGGAATAGACAGGATATGTGGACATTTTGTGATAAAATTTGTGTAGGCATGGTGCTAACTTCTAGTCTCCAGTGAAGATACAGTCTTCCCTGACTCTTCTAGCAAGAAGATTAGGACAAAAAATTTTGGGAGACTCTGCCTTTACCTAATAAAAGATTTCAGAAACTCAGATGCATTTACTCAAAACACTTTTAGGTCACAATGGATTAATCTGGATCACTTCCTGGCCTCATAGCATTTCTCCATCTCAGTTCATTATGAGATAAATCTATCTATTTATCTATCTATCTATCTATCTATCTATCGAGATGTTTACTTTCCCTCCCTCACCCCCTCAAAAAAAAAAAAAAAAACCCAAGCACTTAAAGACTCATATCTACCATTTTGTAGCTTTTGCTTTTGTTGTTGGCCAAGTATCTCTATACCCTTTAAATCAGATGTCTAAACAAAATAGAAAACTTTTGGTGAAAATTAAAACCAAGTAGTTCAATCACTTTATTACTTTATAATAGGTTGTACAAGGCACTGACTAGTCTTGTTAATAAGCAGCACATGGCTTCAAATCAGTTTGTTCATCTCAAGCTGTGATTTACATTTCTCAAGTGTTCTGCCTTGGATTCTGGAACATAGGCTTATTTTATGCTACTTATAAGGTAGTAAATAAAGATTATTACTATTATTATATTATTTATTTACATTCCAGTTGTTGCCCCTCCTTCCTGCCCCTCTCCCACAGTTGTTCATCCCATTCCTCCTTTCTCTTGCCTCCGAAAGTGTGCCCCCACACTTCCTTCTTCCCTGGGGCCTCAAGTCTCTGGAGGATTAAGCACATCTTCTCCCACTGAGGCCAGACCATGCAGACCTCTGCTATATATGTGCCAGGGGCCTCTGCCTGGCCCATGTATACTCCTGGTTGGTAGCTTAGTCTCTGGGAGCTCCCTGGGGTCCAGGTTAGTTGAGACTCTTGGTCTTCTTATGGGGTCACCCTCCCCTTCAGCTTCTTCAATCGTTCCCCTAATTCAACCATAGGGGTGCCAACTTCAGTCCAATGGTTGGGTATAAGTATTTGTGTCTGTCTCAGTTAGCTGCTGGTAGGGCCTCTCAGAGAATAGCCATGCCAGGCTCCCGTCTATAAGCACATCATAGGATGGATAATAGTGTCAGGCCTTGGTGCCCCCACCCCATGAGATGGATCCCAAGTTGGGCCAGTCATTAGACCCCCTTTCCTTTAGTCTCTTATCCATTTTTGTCCCTGCGGTTCTTTTAGACAGGAACACATCTGGGTCAGAAATTTTGACTGTGGGTTGGTAACCCAGTCCGTCTACTTGAGGCCCTGTCTATCTATTGGAGGTAGACTCATTGAGTTCCCTCTCCTCACTTTCGGGCATTTTGGTCACCCACATGAGTCCTGAGAGTCTCTCACCTCCTGGGTGTCTGGGACTTTCTAGAGGGCCCCCCTCCCCTCTCCCCTCTGCTGCTTATTTCCATTCATTCTCCTGGCCCTCTGGGCTTCTCTCCTGCCCACCCCTCCCCCAATACCTGATTTTGTTCCCCCTCTTCCCTCCCTCTCTCCTCTCCCAGCTAGGTCCCTCCCTCCCTCTGCCTCCTGTGATTATTTTCTTCCCCCTTCTAAATGGGATTGAAGCATCCTCATCTGAGGCTTTCTGCTTGCTAAACTTCTTAAGTTCTGTGGGTTGTATCCTAGATATTCTGTACTTTTTTGGCTAATATCCACTTATTGAGTACATACCATGCATGTCCTTTGGGGTCTGGGTTACTTGGATGTGCAGGATATTTTCTAGTTCTATCCATTTACATGCAAAATTCATGATGTTCTTGTTTTTAATGGTTGAATAGTATTCCATTGAGTAAATGAATCACATTTTCTGTATCTATTCTTCTGTTGAGGGACATCTGGATTGTTTCCAGCTTTCAGAAATTACAAATAAAACTGGTATGAACATAGTAGAGCACATGCCCTTCTGGCATGGTGGAACATTTTTTGGGTATATGCCCAAGAGTGGTATAGCTGGGTCTTCAGGTAGAACTATTTCTAATTTTCTGAGGAACTGCCAGATAGACACAAGAAACCTATGCTGGCCTCAAATTCATTATGCAACTAAGGATGACATTCTGATTCCTCTGCTTCCATCTGCTGTTTGCTGATATTACAGGCCTGCACCACAGCATTTATACTGTTTAGGATAGATTTTTTTTTTCGATTTGTTTATTTTATGTATATAAGTGCATTGTAGCTGTCTTCACCAAAAGAGAGCACAGGGTTTGGTTATGGACGGTTGTGAGCCACCACGTGGTTGCTGGGGATTGAACTCAGGACCTCTAGGAAGAGCAGTCAGTGCTCTTAACGGCTGAGCCATCTCTCCAGCCCCAGTATTAAAGACTCTTTAAAGAAAGCATTTAGATGTGTATACTTATTTGACTGAAAGAGGTGCCAGACAGTTTCTAATAACTTCTTTGGTCTTTGAGGAGAGTACTGGTTTTGTTGGGTATGTACTTACTCTCCATGGCTTGGCAAACAAATTCTAGGTTTTAACAAAATAATTAAAATTCACTCAAATTGCCACATTTTCTCAGGCTAGGTTAAAATCCCCGCCGTCCCAAGGTCGCCCACGGGAGACCTATGGTCAGAAGACCATAACACGCACAAAACACTTAACCCCGGTCACACTCTCTGACGCCTCCGTGACGTCACCGGAAATGTCTGCTTGTGACACTCAACGGCCCGCCCTCTCGCGCTGGGCGCCGGAAGCAAAGCAGGGGGGAATGTGCGACCGCTTCCGGGCCTGGACGCCATTTTCAGCGGTTGAGTTTTGGTAGTGCTGCTAGTCGATTTGGACAATGAGCTACGACTATCATCAGAGCTGGAGCCGCGACGAGGGCCCACGGGGCTCCGACCAGAGCTCCGGCGGCGGCGGCGGCGGCGGCGCGAGCCGAGGCTCCGGCGGCGGCGGAGGGGGCCGCGGTGGCCGGGGTCGGCATCCCGGACACCTAAAGGGTCGCGAGATCGGCCTGTGGTACGCCAAGAAGCAGACGCAGAAGAACAGGGAGGCTGAGAGGCGGGAGGTATGGAGGTCAAGCCAGGACGCATTTGCTCGGTGCTCTCGCCGACCTTGGCTCTTCCCTGGCGTTTGCTCAAACTAGATGCAGTCTCTGCCGAGCTCCCTATAACGGGTGTCCGGTCGCCCAATGGGTTGCGCCTCCGACACAAGCCATCACTGCTGCAGCCGATGCATGCTCTGTTTAAGGACGTGAGAACTGAACTGGGGGTGAATGCTAAATTCAGATCCTAGCCGAAGCAGACTTTATTAGGAGATGTCATCATTTAGAATGCTTACTTTCACTGTTAAGTTCTATCCCTGAAGCAGCCAACAAAAGCAGTATAACACTGTCTTAAATGTAGAGTTTTGAGAAAAACGTAGTTTAGCTAATAATATTAGCATTAAGGTGAGTCACATGCTCGACTTTTTTCTCCCTTTCTGTTCTGAATTTTCTGCTGACTAGCAGCTGGCCTTTATGACTTAACCTTCTAGAAAGGAAGACTCTGTAGAGAAGTATTTGGCTAATCTCATCAAAGAGTTTGGTTTGTATCTTGAAGATCTGTAATATAGGAAGCATTGTTTTGCTGTTGCTGTTGTCTGTTTTATTTTTTATTGTTTTCCCCTGAGACAGGGTTTCTCTGTGTAGCCTTGGCTGTCCTGGAACTTGCTCTGTAGACCAGGTTGGTCTTGAACATACAGAGATCCACCTACCTCTGGCACGCCAATGCTGGGATTAAAGGTGTGCATCTCCAACCCAGCAAGCCTAATAGTTTTTGAGTGTCCTGTTGTAAATAAATACATCATTGCACAGAATCTTTAAAGTTTTTTGATCCTGTTTCATACATAGGTTTTGAATGCTAAAGACTTTTGCATTCTAATAGGGGGAAAGAAGTACCTAAACAAGTGGAAGATAAGTGGAAGTTATCTTTCCAGATATACCCAGGGCACACTTAACCTGTGCATTGGATACTGTTATATAGAAGTCCACCCCGGCCCCAAGGTGGTCTTTTAAAAGGTAGTCTCTTAAATGATCTTTAGATCATTCTGTTCTTTACTTCCCAGCTTGTTCATTGAAGCATGCAGCTTCTGCCTCTCCTTGGTGTTTTCTGGGAATCGTGTGATCTGACTGTAACATAATAGACTTCTCTCCTTGGGTTGATTGTTCTGAGTCTGATATAATCATAGTCTGATTAACATTTATTATTTCTGCTGCTTTTAAGTTTTATACCATTTTCCTCTCCAAAATGAGTCTTTGAATTATCTTTAAACATGTTTTTCATTTGTTCTAATTCTTTTCAGCACTTTTAGCTTGATATGATTTTATCCTAGAATTTCCATAGTTTTTACATTAAAACAAGCCTCATGCTTACAAAATTAAAGTGCTCCAGTGGATCCTTATAGTTCTTTCCATATATATGTATGGCAGACTTAATTTTTGAGATACTGTTATAGTGCCTAACTTATCGAGATAATGTGTGCTAAGGTCTGTAGACTGAATACTATGTTACTAAATAGAGAATATGGACTGTCTCTTCAATTGATAGAATCTTAAAAGATATAGAGAGTTTGACAATGGAGGATTTCTGGATGGTTCTGATAACCTAGAGCAGAGGTTCTCAACTTTTCTAATGCAGTTCCTCATGCTATGGTGACACCCCTCCTCCAACTTTAAACTTTGTTGCTGTTTTGTAATTGTTTTTTACTCTTGTTATGAAGTGCAATGCAAGTATCTGTGTTTTCCAATGGTCTTACATGACTCCTGTGAAAGGGTCATTTGACCCTAAGGAGTTGTTAAGAATTGTGACCTAGAGACATCTTCACTAGAGTTAGCATTTGGCATTGCAAGGGCCCATGGGTACTATTGAAATGAGGATAATAATGGCCTAGTTCTGAAGGCAACATTTCTTGTTTCTCAATCTTGAGTATGCATAGGAGACACCTGGCACCTTGTTAAAGTGTATGACTGAGACAGGGCCAGAGAGTCTACTTTTCTAATAGACTTTCCAATGATGCTGGTGCTACTCGTTCTGTAGATCATTCCAGCTGTAAAATGTGCAACACAGATAATTAGGAAGAGAAGACTGGAAAAAAAAATCAAGGGTGGAATATCCAGAGGTGGGGAAAGGGTATGTAAATTGATATGGCAGGCAGTTCAGATGTCATAAAGACCTTGATGAATTCTGGAGATGGGCAAGTTAAACGTTGCAGGAGGGTGTCTAGATATGTAAGGATGAGGAAATGGAACACGTGCCAGTAGGTTTGTTAGTAACACTGAAAACTAGAACATAGCTTTAGGGCTGGGGAAATTGAAGGGATGCTTTTACTGTGTATTCTTGGGGAAGAGGTTGGGTGTTGATGACTGCTGATTTTCTGTCTGGGGCCTTGAGTGTCAGATGTTGTGAGACAGTCTACCATTATTTGGTGGGAATGGCTTTTCTACAAAATCTGTAGAGATCCAGATTCAGATTTCTGTTAATGACTAGTACAGTTAGGAAATCTCATCATTGTTTTAAATGACTTAAAAAGGTACTCTTTTGACCTTAAATATTGCATGGACATAAAAGCACAGTCCATATACCATCTATCTAAGTCCCACTTAAACAATCCTTAATTCCTAAGGTTTCTTTTTTTTTTTAAACTATTTTGTCTTTCAATTAATATGTTTACATTTTCCTCCTTATGTTCTTCAATCTAATAGACTTATATTTTGACCACTCTTGATTCCTCATTGCCTGTGAATTCATGTGCACATTATTAAGTATGGATTATAAAGAAGTTGGGGTTTGTAGGACCATAATTTTGGAAGAATCTTTTATTAAACTTACTACATAAAGTGAAAGCCTCAAAGAGTTACGTTTGACATTTGATCTTATTTGCACTGACATTGACCTTCATTTCATTGCTGCATGCTTAGGGTTCTGGTAGTCTCTAAAGACTTTATCCTTGCAGTTCTGGCATTTTCTTTTTTTTTTATCACCTGAAGCAACTGCTGCACCAGCCATCTCCATGAGTACCCAACTGCTCCCTGTGAAATCAGCCTCCAAAGTGTATTTATTATACAGAAGTATCACACCTCCTGGGTAGTCAGCTACCATCAAAATATTATTTCTAATGTTCAGCTTTTTTTGTCACACATTTTATTTTTGTTGATTTTTAAAGAAACTTTTTTTGTCTGTATTCATTGGCTTTGCTATTGTTTGAATAAGACTGCATGCTGTTCGTGGCATACTGTTATTTATACACTTTCAAGATCTGTGTAGAGTACTTGGGTTTCGGTAATTGGACATTTGAAGCATTTGAAGGTGGGAGCTAAGGAAACGGAAGTGCTAAGAAGAGACAAGAAACCTCTACTTGCCAGTCATATGTAGAGCAGATTTTGTAGACACATGGCAGGCTAAAAGGTCTAGCAGAACAGATAAATGTTGCCATGAATTTCACCTAGGAAGGGAGATTAGGCTAGAGAGCACGCAAGGGTAAGTGTATCTTACTTGTACATATGTTGAGCATAGAATACTTTGCTTTTAGTTTTTCATATTAAACATAATTTTATGTATGTTTGCATTAAGAGATATACTTTTTCTTTTTTACAAAATAGAGAGCTGTAGTGCACATGGATGAACGACGAGAAGAGCAAATTGTGCAGCTGCTAAATTCAGTCCAAGCTAAGAATGATAAAGATTCAGAAGCACAGATATCCTGGTTTGCTCCTGAGGATCACGGGTAAAATAAAAAATATTCTCATAAAGAGTAGCAAATAGTTAAAAAATTGTTGTGACATTGCCTAATCAAACAAAACAAAACAAAATAACAACAACAACAAAAACCACAACAAAAAATACTATCCTCAATCTCTTCACTAAGTTGAATTTAGTCTTCTGGAATCCTTTTTAGTGTTGAACAAATAGATTTGAAGAAAAAAAAATATTTTTTTGAGAAAGGATATCTCTGTGTAGTTGTCCTAGAGCTAACTCTGTTGTAGACCAGGGTGGTCTTGAACTCAGAGATTGCTTATATCTCCCAAGTGCTGGGATTAAGGGTATGTACCATCTCACCCTGCTCTAAGAAAGAAAACTTTTCGATAGCATGTTCCCTAAATGTCAGGAGTGGGTATTCTGTGTAAGATATTGGTACTTGTACTTTTCAAAATTCTTCTTTGGGGCAAGTCTCCATTAAATTGCTTCTGTTTCAGAAGGTTGCAAAAAACGTATTATTCATAGAAAAATTAGAGTGATTTGGTGGCTATATAATGTAGCTTACCATTTACATCTCACTAAAGGGCAGCAGACAGCAAAAGAAGTAAAATAAACCAAATCCTTGAAAATCAGGAAAAGCAAAACAGTAGAAATGACTGCAAAATATGTGTGACTATTTTAATTATTTAAAGACCTCAGGGAATAAATTATCTGATAATATCCATTTAAAAGGATAGTAAAGTTTGAGTGCATTCTAGGAATCTTAAGCTTTTTCATAACTGCATTGTAGTGCTTTTAGTGCTGGAGATTTTGACGTATTTAAAGAATATGGTGTTTTGTTTTGTTCCAGGTCCTGAGCAGCTCTTCGTCTGATCTCTTTTTCTCTTTATTCTGTGATTATAGGTATGGTACTGAAGTTTCTTCAGAGAAAAAAATAAACTCAGAGAAGAAACTTGACAACCAGGAAAAGAAATTGCTGAACCAAGAAAAGAAGACATTTAGGACCATAGACAAAAAATACATTGACAGAGATTCTGAGTATTTATTGCACGAAAATGAGCCAAACCTAGGCTTAGACCAACAATTATTGGAAGATTTACAAAAGAAAAGAACCGACCCTCGGTATATAGAGATGCAGGTAATGTGAAGCAGCTTGTAGAAAATTGGTCATTCTTGTCCTTCCCTGGAAAGAAGTGAGTTTGTGGTTGAAGTTAACTGCTCAATGTAGATTCCTCAACAAGACACCTCCATAGAGGTAGAGAAATGTAGACTGTATCTTACTGACAATAGTATCTTATTGAGAAGAAGTGTTTCAGAATGCTAATGTCATTGGGAGCAGTTTCCTAGGCCAGTTTAGTGAGAAATCATGAGTCCGATAGGTAAATTGTCAGAATTATGAAGTTTCCTCCAGCTCAGGCTTCCTTTCTCTTAACAGATGATAAAATTAAAAATTTCAAAAGCTAGATGATTTATTTTATGTTTACCAGCATTTCAGTTTACTGCTTCATCAAGGACTGAAGTTTTATCAATTACTCCAGAATTCCCTGTTTTGACAGATAAGCTACGTAAAGTCCCTTCCAGTTAAAATGTAAAATTATATGATTTCTTGTGTTTTAGATGTTACATGCTATAGAATCTTCAAATGTGCAGAAATAAATATTTAGGGGAATATCGGGTTTTCTGGGGTTTATATCTTGTAAATATGTAGTCCTATTTTTGAGCAGGCACACGATTGAATCTGTGAGAAAGGTTTATTAACCCATTGGTCAATTTGATCAAGGTTGAATTTTCTGTTATAAATTAGGTGAAATTGTCTAGGGTCCAAGTTATAAAGATCTTTGGTGACCACAAGAGGCAATATGATTTGGACATTGGTGAGTGAGACTTAATGGGGTCAATTAATTCAGAATCTTTAGGATGGGAGAAGAACTTTTTTACGTCATGAACAAAGAATTGGTTACTCTCTCTTTGCTTTGTATAAGGCACAAAATTCAGATGGGTGGCTGATCTCGCATTAAAAAAAACAACTTCCTTTTTCCCAGTCACTGATAAATGTTTCATTTCTATTAAAATTTAGGTACATTTACAATTCTATTTTTCGTTGGTGTGAGTGTGGGTATGTGCATATGGAGGACAGAGGTATCAGTCCTTAGAAATCACCCACCTGGGTGTTTAGTTTGTTTTTGAGACAGAGTCTCTGTAGCTCTTCCTGGCCTTGAACTACTAGAAGTCTGCCTGTTTCTGCCTCTCTAGTGTTCAGGTTAAAGACAAGTGCTACCATGTCTGGCCCATCCTTGGCTTTTCTGAGAACTGGTCTCCCACTCTTCTGGAGCTCAGCAAGTAAGCTAGGTTGGCTGGCCAGCAAGCCCTGGTGATCTGCCTATTGGCTTTCCTAATGCTAACATACCACACCTGTTCTTGTTTCAAATGTAAGTTGGGGATTGAACTCAGGTCTTCTTACTGGCAAGCCAAGCACTTTTTCAGTGTTGGAATTATGTCCCCCATCTCTAAAAATGGTCTGAAGATTTATTTACTAATTTTAGAAGAGGGCAGTGTTACAGCCCCAGCAGTGGGACAGGGGTGGGAGGTGGTTAATGTGCTTGTGAGTGCAGGTACCCATGGAGGCTGAAAGAGAGCATTGTATTCTCTTGAGCCAGTGTGACAGGTGGTGGGCAGTAGACAGCCTGGGTGCTTGAACCTGAATTCAGGTCAGGTGCTCCTGAAGAGCAGGAACCTTCATGGTTGAGCCATCTTTCAACCTTTACATCTAAAATGCAGTTTAATCCTTCTTGGTAATACACAGTATTTTTCTCGCCTTCTCCCCTCGACCTCTGTGTGTGTGTGTGTGTGTGTTGGTGTGGGTTTGTGTGTTGGGGCAGTGAGGAGAGATGGGTATGTACTTACAGAGAACAGATGTTGATGTTGGATTTTGGGTGACTTCTACCTTAATTTCTGAGACAGGGTCTCTAACTGAACCTGAAACTCATTTACAAAAAGGAAATACGTATTATAATTTGAAAAGTAATAATAATAATAGCTCATACATTAAGATGGCTATATTTGATATGTATATTAATATTTTTTGATATGAAATAATTTAAAAGTCACAAAATAAATTTGTATGAAATACATAGTGGCTTTTATTACTTATAACCCGAAGGCTCACTCTCTAGTTCATCACATTGACTGTCTCGAGTGTGGTAATAATGTCCTGGATTAGCTAGAATAGTTCTAAATTTAATTTTTATTCTTAATATTAGTTTTTAAGTTAAGAGTTATTTTTGTTTTTCAATAAGACAAATGTTAAAACTACCTTGTTTCTATGCTGCTGAAGATTTTTTTTATCTAATTAGTATAAATTCTAGTACTTCTTAGTATGGGTATAGGGTTCCAGAATAATTTTGAAAATTCACAACAAGTTGTTAACATCAATCAAATAATTTGCTCTTTTTGTTATTCTGTTTGTTATCTGCCAATTGTATATTTGACAAAAAGCTGTGTGTGTGAAATACTGTTATTTGTATATATAAAGGATTATCAATGAGATCTGTGGCAACCTGATGAAGTTATAAAGGTGTTATTGCCTAGAAATTATAGTTCTGAAATGAAGTACTAAATTTTCTCTTTTAGTTAAAGGCACTTGCCCAAAAGTAATCATCGGATCTGTTTCGGTGCCTGTTGCATTAGGAAATGGTCCATGAGTGAGTAGGGAAAAGAATGTCATAGAAATAGAGTCTGTGATGACCAGACAGCATGGAAGTAGGAGTAGATGGGCAGCATTTTCCTTCTAACATTAAAGAACATACTTCTAGTCAATGTCCTGTAATTCTGTGTAAGTCGTGGTGTTTCACACATGTATTATAAAATAGGAAAATACTCTAGCTCTACTGTATTTAGCTATGATATATTCTTACTATAATTTGGTGCTGTTTATTCTGAGAATGATTTTTATTTTAATTTCAGCGTTTCAGAAAAAAGCTGCCTTCATATGGAATGCAGAAGGTAAAAAATTGCTTTCTACTGTTTAATTTGATTTGTACAAAAGTTAACCACATTTTTTTTTAATAAAAGAAAAAAAGAAAAAAAGCTCTTCATTGACAAGAAATAAAAGTTGGTGAGCCTTCTTCCATAGAGAAGTTAATTGAATGCTTTAGTGCTCTTGAAAGGTATAAAGGAACCAAAAAGATTATGAAGCAGTTTTCTAATATTTTTATCCAAAGATTATTAAAATCTTTGGAGTTTAAAAAGTAGAATTTCCATATGTATCTCTGGAAGATTATATTGCTTTTAATTCAAAACCAAGCTCTTGAGTTAAAATTGATGTACTGCCAAGAATAGGCTGCTTGAATTTCACCACACAGCCCTACAGACCAGAACATAGTTTTTTACCTGGCTCTGTCCTTCAGTCTGATTTATTTTTTCTTCTTTGCTTTTCATAGCATTTATTGCCACCTGACACCTCTGTGTGTGCTCCCCTGCTAGTCCAGTATAAGTTCTTGAGGTCAGAGTTTGTTTTATTTATTTTGTACCTCATAACTTGGACCGCCTGCCGTTGTACTGGCATCCAGGAACTGTCAAATGAATGAGTTATAGCCCACTTCTGAGCATAGTCCCTTAGTATCTGTACTGGCTGGTTTTGTGTCAACTTGACACAGGCTGGAGTTATCACAGAGAAAGGAGGTTCAGTTGAGAAAGTGCCTCCATGAGATCCAGCTGTAGGGCATTTTCTCAATTAGTGATCAAGGGGGAAGGGCCCCTTGTGAGTGGTACCATCTGTGGACTGGTAGTCTTGGGCTCTATAAGAAAGCCAGCTGAGCAAGCCAGGAGAAGCAAGCAAGCCAGTAAGTAACATCTTTCCATGGCCTCTGCATCAGCTCCTGCTTTCTGACCTGCTTAGTTCCAGTCCTGACTTCCTTTAGTGATGAACAGCAGTGTGGAAGTATAAGCTGAATAAACCCGTTCCTCCCCAACGTGCTTCTTGGTCGTGATATTTGTGCAGGAATAGAAACCCTGACTAAAGACAGGATCTGGGGATTTGTTCTGGGCCCTTTGGAGTACAGGGTTGCAGAATAAACCTATACCTCTCAGATATTCAAGTACTTTATATAAAATGGGATTGTATTTTCTTATAAGCTACATATGTTCTTCTAAATCATTAAAATTATCTCTTGATGATTTAATGTCTCTAATATGTGTAAATGCTATATAATTATGCACTGTATTGTTAAGGGAATTTTGACAAGTTCAGTATAGGTGTAATTGCTTCTTCAAAAACTTTAGTTCTGCAAATGCAGAAGCCATGGGTTTTGAGGAACAAATGTTTACCACCTGTGTTTGTTTAAACTGGAAACTTGTTCTCATGATATACATTGACAGAATAGATAGTTATAATTTAAATACAAGTTTTATATTAAAATGTATAACATTCTTCAAGTAAGGTGATGGTTTTGTTTAAGCAGTAAATTGTTAGTATGAGGAACGTTGGTGTGTATCTAAAATGTTAAAAAAGTTACTTCCTCTAAGATGTACCTACATACCTGGTTTACTTTTCTGAGTAGAATCTTCAGGCTTGAGTCAATGTGTGCTGTTCTTCACTCATGTTCTCTTTTGAACTAGGAGCTGGTAAATTTAATCAATAACCATCAGGTGACAGTAATCAGTGGTGAAACTGGTTGTGGCAAAACCACTCAGGTTACGCAGTTCATCTTGGATAACTACATCGAAAGAGGAAAGGGGTCTGCCTGCAGAGTAGTGTGTACCCAGCCAAGAAGAATTAGTGCCATGTCAGTAAGTAAGCTCTCACTGAAGAAAATTCTTTCGCCTCTCTGTAACTTTGGTTGAGCTTACTGGTTTTTAAGTTTTGCAGCGATTCTTTGTTAGGTGTAGGATTTGTCCCTATGAGAGCAAATACTTAATTGGCAAATATTTGATAATAAAAACATAGAGATTTCTCTCACCAATAGTAAATACTAGCAAACTCAAGTTAAAGTAATTCCAGTACAAATCTAAAAAGTGAAAGCCAACAAATGTTTATAGAATTGATTTGCAAACAGTTTTCTCCATGAGATGCTTTGACTTCTGCCACTAGGCTTACTCCTTGTTCTTTAGGTGGTCTGTTCCTTTAGTGTCTGAGTACATGGGTACATGAGTAGTAGTGAAAATGGGAACCTGTATTTCTATAGACAGTGAGTTTTGTTTTTTTTTTTAAAGCATTCTTTTCTGCATGTATGCCTGCATGCCAGAAGAGAGCATCAGATTTCATTATAGATGATTGTGAGCCACGATGTGTGGTTGCTGGGAATTGAACTTAGAACCTCTGGGAGAGCAGTCAGTGCCCTTAACCACTGAGCCATCTCACCAGCCCAAAGTGAGATTTGAATGAAGCTCCTCAGAGGAAGCTTAGCCTGAGTGATTTAGTATAGATAATGTTAATCCAAAATTGGAGGAAATAATAAAAGTCAGCAATAATATTATTAAATCTCATTTTCCATTTTGTATTTGATAACCATTACTTTTGAAAACAAGTGACCCAAAACTAGAAGTTAAATACCAGTTTCTACTACAAATAAAAGAACAATAAATAGAAGAATAAATGAAAAATTATCAATATGTACTTATTTTCAAATTACAGTTTTTGTTTGGACTGTGGTCTGCCAACTATTGTAGACAAGTCAAAAAGAAAATAATTAATGAGAATTTCATAAAAGATGTTTTGAAAATAGTGATGGCATGAGAGCTTGGACTTGAAGGTCTTTCTAATAAAGATAAATGAGAAATAAACAAAAGCAGCTGGTAGTGTATAATGCTCAAAGAGAACACTACATGGTTTTAATAAGTATCTCTAGTCCTAAGTGTCTAAACTCATCTGAAAGTCAACTCCTTCTTACCAACCCCAGACTTTCATGACAGTTAAGTGCATTTGTCTAAAGGAACTTGTTTTTTAATTACAGCTATGTTTTGTTTAAAGGTTGCTGAGAGAGTAGCCTCCGAAAGGGCGGAGTCTTGTGGCAATGGTAATAGTACTGGATATCAGATTCGTCTCCAAAGGTAAACAGTGTTCACTTCAGGTCGTTTATTGTATATATGTAGATGTTAGTGAAACTTTGAATCAGGAGATTTCTGTCCTCTTTTATGTTGATTCTTACTATTATACTTTACTTGTATTAGGTTATATTCATTTGTATGTGCGCGTGTGTGTATGCTAGGGAGGGAGGGAGGGAGCATGAATAAAGAGAACAGCTCACAGGAGTTAGTTCTCTTTACTACATGGTTCCTAGGGATTGAACTAGGCTCATACATAGGCGTGGAGGCAGTCGTCAGGCATCTCAGCATGCCCTTGCATAAGTGTTTGTTTGTTTGATTGATTTTCCAGACAGGGTTTCTCTGTATAGCCCTGGATAGCTGTCCTGGAACTCACTCTGTAGACCAGGCGAGCCTCGAACTCAGAGATCCTCCTGCCTCTGCCTCCCAAGTGCTGGGATTAAAGGCGTGCGCCACCACTGCCCAGCCTTGCATAAGTTTCTGAAAGACAAACTAGCAGGGTTTATTGAGAAGTAAGGAAACAGTTCCCTGTCGGTGGTTGGCTAGAAAGTGAGTCCCCTAGAATTAATGTTTAAAGCAGTTTTAATATTAGTTGGAATGTTACGGTAAACTTACCTTTGAACCCTAAAGGAACTGTTTTAAAAAGGCTCTTTCACATTAAGGAATGATTAGAAATAGTATTTTAGTAGTGGAGCATTTCTGTCAAATGAACTGTGATACTACTTATCTACCCCTAGATAGACTTTATTTATTAGTATTTGCATCATTAAGTCCATTATTGATCTTTACTGAACTTCTCTCTCTGGTCCTTTCCTGTAGTTCATGTTGCTTGACTTGTTGCGAGCAGAATTAGAATTCTGTTTACCAAATCAGACATTTGGGCCCGAAAATTCACTCAGTCTTTGAATGTTAAGGTTATACATGTAAAAAAAAATAATTTTAGTATCAAACTTAAGGCTAGTATTTTCTATTATTGTAGTAAATGCTTTTATAACTAAAAATTACATATAAAGATTTTTCTCAAACTTCTGTGGAACTCATTACTTTCTTAGAGAAGAAAACCAAGAATCAGTCACTTGTGTCTTTTATTTGCAGTCGGTTGCCAAGGAAACAAGGTTCTATCTTATACTGCACAACAGGAATCATTCTTCAGTGGCTCCAGTCAGACTCGTGAGTATGTTTCAGTGAAGAAATTAAAAAAAAAAAAAAAAAAATATTAGCATAGGACTGGGTAGGGTAGCTTATGTTTGTAACGTCAGCACTTGAGAGATGAAGGCAGGAGGGTCAGGAGTTCGGTCCAGCCCTGTTTACAGGAGATTTTTCCTCCCAGTCCCCAAGCCTGTAAACAAGCACCTCATAGATGTCTAAGCATGTAATTTTTTGTTGTTTGTTTGGTTGGTTTTGTTTTTTGGGGACAGGTGTCCCTGTGTAGACCAGCAGGCTGACATTGAACTTAGAGATCTGCCTGCCTCTGCCTCTTGAGTGCTGGGATTAAAAATGTGTGCCAACTGCCCAGCCGAAGATGTAATTATTAAACAGGACTGTGTTGTTAAGATGGTTGTTTTCAGTGTTTACTAAATTGTAAAATTCACACTTGTCTTCTAGACGTTTGTCCAGTGTTAGCCATATTATACTTGATGAAATTCATGAAAGGAATCTACAGTCAGATGTTTTAATGACTGTTATTAAAGATCTTCTCCATTTTCGATCTGATCTCAAAGTAATACTGATGAGTGCAACCTTGAATGCTGAGAAATTTTCAGAATATTTTGGTGAGTAAAGTTTGGTAATATGCTGGAAGAGGTGTCAAAGGCCGAAAAGTTTAACTTAAAACAGGACAATCTACATAACGCTAGGCATAATAAAATGGAGTGCTTACTGATTGACTGTGTCTTAACTCTGTATTCTAGTTTCCTAGATGACTGAGCCTGCTTTGTAAATGCTGGTGGCATCACTTCTCTCCCAGTAGCCCATGTCGTGGTGCTGTCGGACATTGAGCTGGCATCATTGAATCAAACCCCAGGACTGACATTTTTTTCCCCTGTTTTATGTACACGTGAATCTTCTGTAGCATTCATGTACTGTCACAGGCTAGGCTAACAGTTGGCTGATGATAGTATTAGTGTCCACTTACGAAAGCTTTTAGTGTGTCAGGTAGTAGCTAGCTGTGTCTCTTCACCATTTCTTGTACAGCTTACCAGTAGCTACTGGTACAGCTTCAGTTTTGCAAATGAGAATATAGCCTCTGAACTTTTAAATAATTTATCCGAGGCTGTGTAATTAACGGGGATGAACATTGCATCATTAACAGAGATTCTGGAACTAGATAAGAGTATTTGGAAAAGTAAATTCTGTAGATTTTTTCCGCAGTGTCTTTCCTCCCTATAATAATAGAAATATTTGGAGGGAAAGGCAGCAACTGTATTGTGGTATCAGCAGATTTAATTGTACTTTCAGTTTGTAAAAATGCCTATAAAATACATGTCAGTTTATTATTCATAGCATTATGATTCATGATTAGTAGGGGCAGGTATTATGCCTTTCTGATTGTTAATAAGGTTGATATGAATAACCCAGTTTTATATAGGTGAGGTACAGAGCTGACAGTGGGGCAGGTCATTAGACCTCTGATACTGCTTAGCATTTCTTTATTGTGTGCTTGATTTTTGCATGTTGGGAGAGGGAGCATTTCACTGACCATACTGAGATAATATGTTAATGAGCTTAAGATGGGAACAGTTTAGTATTTGATTAGTTCCTGTTTGAACTTTCGGCCAACCTCCATTCAAGGTGCCACAAAGAATAGTGCTCTGTATCTAGATTGTTGGTGAGAGACGGATTCATCATTTTATAATCTTGGGCAATAGACTTTTAATATATTTAGAGTTCAATATAAAAATGACTGCTTAATATTCAATGTTATTTTGTGTAACTGTGAGCACTGTATACAGTTTGTAGAAGTAAAATATTAACTATTAAAACTAAACTGTTTTTTAAGTCAGATAGAAAGTGTGGGACTGTTTCCTAGGTTAAGAGTGTTGAGTGTTGATTTTTAATTTTGAATGTTGACTATAAAGTCACCCGGTATGTTCTGTCTGCCATTTTAGGTAACTGTCCAATGATACATATACCTGGGTTTACTTTTCCAGTTGTGGAATATCTTTTGGAAGATATCATTGAAAAACTAAGGTAAACAACAGGTAGCAAAATAAGCTAAAGAGTTCTAATGTATTGTCTTCTCATGACACATTGGTTATAACTCATCATTGATCATACCCTCAGAAAGCCATTTATCATAAAGTTTGAAACTTTAACTCGGAGCATTTCCATAGAGAGTGATGAGTTTTCAAGCCAAAATCATTATCTTATATTTGATTTCTGCCAGCTTTCCACCAGCACAAATAAAACATTTTTGGCCAAATGATGTATGCTTAATGATAGTCTTCTACCTAGTTTTCTAGATTGTAAATTTAAAAGGATAGTCTTTACCAAGTGGTGTGGACCAGTGTCTTACTTTCTGTGCTGAATGACCAGCTTATGCCACATTTTGTAGCTATTCCCTAGTGTCATAGTGACACTCACATAGCACACTCTGTGTGCTATGAGGTGTATCCTGTATGGTGTGTCTTCTCATTCTTCTGTACGAGTGGTTCTGACTGACTTGTATTGGAACGGCTCTCGGATACTCTCCTCTTTCTTTTCACAAATCTCATCCTGTGAACTTCCCTCCGCCAAGGGAGATCTCCGCATATGAAACTTCGCTGAAAAACAGTTTGAGTAGGCTGTGTGCCAGAGTGCCTCGGCTAGTGTACTTTGTATTGCCTTTCAGCACTGGCTGAGAACCAGTACCAGCTTCTAGCTGCCAGTAGCATCCTCCAGCAAACTGAACAAACTTGTGTCTGTTCATTAGTGGAAAAGATTAGGAAAGCACAGGCTCCAGAATCTTGGTCACCCCGAAGCCCTTTAGCATCTAGCCTTTCATTTCCTTGTATGTAATCTGGCTATTCTTAATAGCCAGTTAAAGCTCTTTCTTCATGATTTTCTATTTGTGTACATGCTTTTTCTTTCAGATTCCATGTGACACCTTTGTAATTTCCTAAGTAAATTCTGTAAATTCTTAAGTAAAAAAAAAAAAAAAATCCCCATTTTATCTCGTCTCCCACTTTTTGTATTATAACTCTTATTGATACTGTCATGACTGTGGTGTGTATTTGCCTCTTGCACAAGTTTTTTTTAAGTTTTTAAAGTCAAGGATTTTGTCTTACTCATTTTAGTTACTTATGCATCACAGAGCCTAGACTATAATGAATGCATTCATCAATTATATGTGTAGAAACACTTGTAGAATTTTTGAAGACTTCTTATTTAAAATTAAAATTGATATCAGCAAGAATCTACAGTTTATTTTACATGGGGAGAAGTCAGCTGAATTTTGGCTAGATGTTTACTTAACATACGTTAAAACCTTTTACTTCACATGGTGCTACCTTGTGAGCACTTTTTTAAAAAAGGAAAGACTTGGTATATGTATGCCCTTTAAATTTGTGTCAATAAGGGGTAAAGCTTTTACATAAAGTTTGGGGAAGTAAGTGAGTAAGAAATGAGATGCCGTATCTTGAGTTTGAAATGAGTGAAGCCGTGAAAGTTGGCAGCAAGGAGAGGAAGGAGCTTCTAAAAGAGAGGTAGGACACGGTGGTCTTGGTTTACAGTCTGGCCATAAACGTTTTATGCACTTAACTTCGCCTTGAGCTGTGCTCTCTTTGTATCATGGTATACTTACAGTTCCTTTGAAAGATTATACACAACTGCCTGGTGATTGTAAATGATGGAGTATCCGCAATCTGCATTTCATAATGATCGCCTTCTTAAACTTGCTGGAAAGCAGAGAACATCAAGGAACTGTAAGAAAGGGGGTCTGATGCAAAAGAAAGTGTCTGTGAAGTTGTCCTCCAGCTTCAGGACTGGGGAGGGTGCAGGAGGATGATCTTTTGGGTAGAGACTTTGTTAGTCAAAGCTGTCTCCTTCTGTGAGAAGGAAGCACAGCAGGAAGTAGGAGGAAAGAAACACTGGCTAGAAGATTAGGAGTACCGAACATGTAGGGTTGAGACTGAGTGGCTGGGGAGTAGGTGAAGTTACCTCTGAAGGTTTGAAGTTACTGGGAAGGAACCAGCTTTGTACTTATACTTCTAATGGGATCTCAGTCAGTCTCGCGTCGCTGAACCTCAGGTTGGTGCCTTTATATATATTAAACACTTAGGGAGACCTTGGCCAGTGGTACCAAATAGGAAAGGTGATGTCCACATTTTGGTGTTTACTATATACCAGGCACTGTATCCCTTTTTTTTTTTTTTTTTTAAGACTCTCATGCTAATAATAGGTTAAGAATATGAACTGCACAAGTCTGACTACAGCCTGGAAGATTAATGCCTTCTGCAAGACCACAGCCAGAGCAGGGAGGGGCATCATTTCCATCTGACTCCACTCATCCTCCCTGTTCCATCTACATGCTATCCTCTGAACCCTGTAGGGGTAAAAGTATAGCTTCAGGTTTTCTTTGCCTTTTCCCATCCTCTGTCTTTCAAGAGCTCATAGAGCAAGTGAATAAATCTTGGACACGTGTGCTTCCTTTGTTTCTAAATTTCGCTCTAGCACTATGGAGTCACTATAGCACTAGACAGAACACATACAACTTGAAAGCTAATTCTGGATCTCCCCTCACCTGTAACTGTGACAGCAGAACTATGCAGTTTCTAGCATGGGTTTGATACTCCTGGGGTTATTAATTCAAATCCTTGGCATTCAGGATTTATTTACATGCTCCACAGGGGATTCTTATAAGTAATTTGGTTTAGAAAATCTTTCAAAGTCTATTAAATAATCATTAAGTCTTATTGGACCTTCTATTAATTAAAAACTTTTATTTTGGAGCAAACTTAAAATTGAAGATAAAAGTCAACTCAGAAATCATTTTTCATTGAGATTATTAAGATGACATTCAGTCTTATGCTCTTCAGCAGGGAATACTTTTTATATAGTAAATGAGAAGTTTTAGGTATTAACACTTTAAGTTAATATTTTGGGCAACAGTCTCTAGAAAATATAGTGAAAATATTCTTTAGAATCCGGTTTCAACTCATCAGTTTAAAAACTCAGGCATTCTTAAAAGCCATAGTGTTTCAAATATGGGAAAAGTGTATAATGCTCTTTTTATTTTAGATATATTCCAGAACAAAAAGAATATAGATCCCAGTTCAAGAGAGGTTTCATGCAGGGTCATGTAAATAGACAAGAAAAAGAAGAAAAAGAGGCCATCTATAAGGAACGCTGGCCAGCTTATATAAAGGAACTGCGGACAAGGTAAGTCTCTTTGAGGCACGCACACAGTGACTGAACCAAGGAGGACTCTTCTGATTTTGAATGCACTTGAAGAGAAAGAATCTCATTCTACCTAAGTGCTGCTGAGCTGATTTATCTGCTGTTTATTATCCCAGGAAGCTTAATTGACTCTTCTCTGTAGACTGTTTGTTCATATGCGACTTTAACTTTAAGGTTTATATCTGAGTAACCCATGGAAAACTTCACAAGCATTACATGACTTTCTATTTAATTTTGGTATAGATACTCTGCAAGTACCATAGATGTTTTGGAAATGATGGATGATGATAAAGTTGATCTGAATTTGATTGCTGCCCTTATTCGATACATTGTTTTGGAAGAAGAGGTTAGTTTTGTTTAGTTTTTCTTCAAGTAATGTGTTTTTAGACTTTATTATGTGTCAAATAAAGCCATGAAAAACTCATTTTCTTACATGCTTTTTAAAAAGTGGACCAGAAGAAAATCTCAAAATAACATTTAAACATTTAGCTTATTTAAAGAAAAGATTAAACAAATATCTCTAGATGTAGGTCTGTGATTTTTAAAGGGTTGGGTATTCATTTAAATAGTAACTAAAATTCATAGTGACTCTAATTTTAATGAGGATTTCAGTGTGCATGCAATTGTTAATGTGATTATTGATGTGATCCTCTTAACTGTAATTTCCTGTTTATATAGGATGGTGCAATATTGGTCTTTCTACCAGGCTGGGACAATATCAGTACTTTGCATGATCTCTTGATGTCACAAGTGATGTTTAAATCAGGTATTGCAAAAATGTATTATATTATATAATACCAAGACTGCCTTTAGAATTCATGTAGTCTGTGGAATACTCTCCCCCTTTCTAATTTGAAGAAGTTGTTACTTATGTGGCTACATTAGTATAGGATTTTGTCCATCTAAGTGCAGTTCACTTTTTTCTTTTAAGAAATTGAATGTTTCCTAAAATTTCTGAGTTACAAGTAAAGATGGGATGTACATTGTGAAACTTGTTAGTTTTATGAAAGTATTATTTTACCACTTCTTTAAACTTTCCTAACAAAATTGAACTTTAAAGTTACAATATTGGTATTTAGGGCTTTCAGTCTCCCCCTCCCACCCAGGAGGTTTTATTACTAGTAAGGATGAAGTTAATGGCCTTTTATGAATGTGATTTTGATAGACGACTCCCACCATAAAGAAATTTAAGAATTTGGACAGGGGCTGGAGATGAAACTCAGTGATTAAGAGTGCTTACTGCTCTTCCTAAGAATCTGAGTTCAAGTCACACCACTCCACACCAGGCAGCTGACAGATGCTTATAACTCCAGTTCAGGGCATCCAGCTCAGTCTTCTGGCCTTCATAGGCTCCCATACACATAGTAAGACACACAGAAAGATACACACATATTAACAGAAAAACTTGTTTTAATCTTGAAAAGAATTGATAAGCAAATGCTTACTGATACAAAATAGATTAACAAAGTAAAATGTCAATGGGTCATTAGAGCTCTCAGAAAACAATTGTAGTAAATTTTGGTTTTACTGTATATAGAAGTATAAATTAAGAACTATGTGATTCAGCAGCTGAATTTATTATTCCATACATGTGCCGTGTATGTTTTATGCGGCTTTAATTTAATTTACTTTTCAAATTTCAGATAAGTTTCTTATTATACCTTTACATTCACTGATGCCTACCGTAAACCAGACACAGGTATGTATGTTCTTAAATTTAAATTTGTTTCCTGTCTTTCAGATTGAGGCAGACCTTACAACTACTTACAAACCTTACAACTACTTACAGTTGTTTTTTTTTAAAGGTTTTCTCCCTTCCCTTTTCCCCTTCAACTCTACCTGTGCAACCCCCCCCCCCCACTCTTTCAGATTCATGTCTTCTATTTCTTTTATGTTGTTGTTAGTGGGGTGTGTGTGTGCACATGCATACATTCTTAAATATATAAATATTTCCTGATGAGTCTTGTAAAATGTTGCTTATATGTATGTAATTATTAGGACTTGTCACTTGGTATTGGTTTACCAACTGGTATGCTTTGAAAGACTATTTCTCCTTATCTCAGCATTCCATAAGTGCCTATAATTCTCTGTCTAGGGTTGAGGCCTTGAGGGCTTTTTCTTTTCGTTGTTAGCAGGTCTAATGATGTCCTTGATCAGGTCTTCTGTAGGCAGCCATGTTGATGAGACTTGATAGGTGTTGCTTCTCTGACATTTCTAGGAGATGAAAATACTCACATCAAGCTTTCCATTTCTTTGGCTCTTATAATCTCTCTGCCCCATCTTCTGCAGGAGTTGTGTTGTAGATATAAAAGTTGGGTTCCTAATAACCTGGTGTTGAAATTTTTAGTAGATAGTCATGGCCCTTAGAGGATTGACATCCCACATGGTAAAATTTCACTATATGTATATATCCCCCACAGGCTTATTGTATATTACATGTTATTTACCTTTAAAGAAACACTTTAAAATAGTGATCCATGTTAAAAATATTTTATAAAGAGCCATTTCTTTGGAGAATGGTTTTGCAAAATCTTAACCATGATAATTTGTCACCAGATTAGTTTTGTTAGTTAAGAAAGTGTAGAGGAATGGTTTCATCAGTAACTTGTTTTTGTTTCCTGAGTCAAAGAAAAGATATATAAATACCACTAAAAACCCCAAACTAGGAGTTAGCTGTGACACAGTATATATTGGTGTTTGAGATTTTGATTTATCACATTAGTGTACTAACCGGAGATTTCCTGTTTTATCAGTGTTGTATTACAACTGTTTTGACTGTATCAGATTCAGGATTTTCTTAATGAGAATGATAATTTTTGATACAACACTGTCTTCAGACCCTTTTTTTTTCCAGTTTTCCATTCTTTTTTATAAAAAAAATAATTCTGGCTCCTTCAGTCTGTTTGGTGATGCGTTGATGGGGAGTCAGCCTGTTGATTAGATAAAGCGTGTCTAGTGTGGAGGTTCGTCCATCCTTGACACCCTAACCTAGTACAGTACGGAAACATTTTTGAGAAAGTATGTGCCTACTACTTACTGATTGCTCGATTTTATAAATCAGGGATGGATGCATTACAGCCAGTGGTGCTTGACTACTTTTCTTCCTTCAACTTTGGTGGCATTGCTAGGGGTAGTATTGCTTGTAGGATTTGGCATTTGAAGAGGCTATCTCAAGCTAATCTACCGTGCTGTGGCACTTGGCATCCATTCTGAGGGCAAGGTACCTGCCCCATTGTTTTGTAATTCTTTGTTTGTTTGGCTTTGTAAATCTTGTCGACAGATTAAAGCTGTTTTCTTTTAATTTATGCTCACCAGCTTTTGTTAAAGATGTGCTAAAAGTTGAAGTGACTTTGCCTCTTGTTTGTGATATACTTCTAACATATGGGTTTACCAACGGAGGATTTCATCAAGTTGAAAATGTGTACGTTAATGATAGATTGATGCATAAGACACATATTATTAAAAATCGTAAATGCGAAAAATGATCAAAATATCTCAAGAAATAATATTGTAAAAGTATGTCAAATTCGTATACTTTTGATGTATTTATTCTTACAGGTATTTAAAAAAACTCCTCCCGGTGTTCGGAAAATAGTAATTGCTACCAACATTGCAGAGACGAGGTAAAAACTATTTTAAATATCAGCTATTGATGATTACAGAAGTGTAGAGATCCATACATTATTAGCATAGTTTAGCCTTTATTCTCTGTAAAATAACTTTGAAATCACTTTTTTAAAAAATCACTTTTTAGCATTTGTTAGCCTAGGATGGCAAGTACAAACTAGTTTTCTAAGCTGTTCTGCTGTGTTTATTCTCTTTTTCAAAGTAGTCATTTTACAAGTTGGTTTTCAAGACTTCTCTAAAGAATGATGAGACCTGATATAGCTTTAGTCCTTTGGTCTGTTCTCCAGTTAGGGATAGTATTGTTGTACAATTACCTGCAGCCTTAAACACTTCTGGTGCGCTATTGGAGATATGTATAGCTAAGTTGCTGAAACAACTTATCTTCTAAAAGCTGCCGTTAGAGCAGAGTTCCTTAGGGCTTCAGAGGCAGTCAGAAAGTGGTGGACAGTAAGATGGCTGAGGTCAGATAAGAATGTCGCATGTGATCTAATCAGTTTACTAGCACTCTACATAGGAACACTGCCTATTGTCAGGTGCTTGATTGCTGTAAAGTTGAAAAAATGTGAGAAGAGTAGGCAAAGGCCTGAACTAATAAAATCCACTTGACCCAATAAAAAAGTATTTTAAATAAATTTATAAAAATCCATCTATAGGCTTGGTATAATTTTATCTCTTAATGTACTTTTTAATATTTTGTGTATCTTTTTCAAACAGCATCACCATAGATGATGTGGTTTATGTAATAGATGGAGGGAAAATTAAAGAAACACACTTTGACACACAGAACAACATCAGTACCATGTCTGCTGAATGGGTTAGTAAAGCTAATGCCAAACAGAGGAAAGGGAGAGCTGGAAGGTAAGTCGGACATGTTGTGCAAGGCTTGAGAACTTGTAAAAAGATGTGAGCAAACTCAGAAGTATTATTAGAAGAGGTATCTTGCATAATATATTGAACTCAACACTTCTACGATTATTAGTATTTGATTTTTTAATTGTCATATAAAATGTGTCTGTAACATTTTTAGACACTGATATAATTATACTTCCCCTAATTTCATTCCTTTACTCAGGTAGTTCCTCTCTCTTCCTTGTAACCTGCACTGTATTCTCAGTTCCCCATGCCTCCGGCATGTAGATTCCATTCGTTCCACTCAACCATCTCTTACTTTTCCTGTGACTGTCTACCTGCCTGTCTATTCATCATCTGTCTAACTCATCAGGCTTTGAGGTAGATTCTGCCTTGGAGTGAGTATTTGGTACCTATCTACTCATCTGTTGAGGGTCCCGTTAGTCTGATTGTGAAGCTTGGCTATTTTGATTAAAGCCGCTCTGACTTGGCTGTGGTACCTGTTTTGTGCTGACTTGGATTCCTTCGCACGTACACTTAGGGAGCAGCACAGTTGTCGCGCGGTAGTTGTAGTTTGGTGAGAACCAACCCTCCTTATTGGTTGGATGGTAAGCATGCCGCTTTCCATTGCCACCAGCACAGCCCCACTAACATGGCTGTTTTCTGGGTGTTCGCCATTATGAAGAGGTGAGATGGAGCTCAGTGTAGTTTGAATTTGCATTTTCCCATACCTGACTACTTCATCAACACATTTTTAAACAAGATAGTAGTTTTCTTCGTAAGTTTTTAGGAAATTATCTGCTGAGTTTTTAAATTTTTGAATCTTTTTTCCAATGACCTAGTCCATTTAATTAATAAACTTGATTAGTTACATCACGTTGCGTTTTGCTTCCATGTCTGTTCTTAATAATACTTAGTAATAACTAATGCTGTCTGAGGATCAGCTCCTCCCCTAAATGTTTTATATACTTCATTCTCACTTCTCAGCTGAGATAGGCAATTGCCGGGCCTAGAATAAGGAAACTAAGTTATAAAGAAATGACATAGTTGTTCAGAGAGATTTGTACAGAGCAGGGACAGACTTCAATAGCCAACGCCACAGTCTGAGTTTCTACCCACTGTCCTCCTAAGCTGTACTGATTCTCACCACTACTTACCTGTGAAAACACAGGGCAACACTTTTTCTCCATTGATATGGTAGCAACTAAGAAATAAAAACATCTGTTTTAATGAGAAGAACAGCATTTGTCTTGACCTTTACACATAGTTTTGCTTGCTGCTTCTTTTTTTTGTGCACACTTACAGTATTTTATGTTAATGAGAAAACCATGTCTAGAGTTGTTGAAAAATTTGTCCTTTATGCCCACCACTCCCACACAACAAAACCTGCATCTAACACTAGTTTCCTGGTTATTCCCCAACAAATCTACATCTCCAAGTTAAAAGCCTGACACTTTACTTCCTAACCACAACCAATAAAGAAGAAAGCAGAAATTAAATGTACAGTGTCCTGGCCGGTTCTGTGTCAACTTGACACAAGCTGTAATTATCACAGAGAAGGAGTTTCAGTTGAGAAAATGCCTCCATGAGATCCAGCGGTAAGGCATTTTCTCAATTAGTGATCAAGGGGGGTGGGACCCTTGTGGGTGGTACCATCTGTGGGCTGGTAGTCTTGGGCTCTATAAGAAAGCCAGCTGAGCAAGCCAGTAAGTAACATCTCTCCATGGCCTCTGTATCAGCTCCTGCTTTCTGACCTGCTTGAGTTCCAGTCCTGACTTCCTTTAGTGATGAACAGCAGCATGGAAGTGTAAACTCAGTAAATATACCCTTTCCTCCCCAATTTGCTTCTTGGTTATGATGTTTGTTTAGGAATAGAAACCCTGACTAAGACATATGGTTTGGCTCCCAGTACCAGCCAATTATATTAAAGGCCATAATGGCCCCTGAGTCAGGTGTGTATCCGGCTAGATACCCCCTTCTTGCCTGTATAAATACTTACCTGAAACTGGGCTCAGGGTCCCCTCCTGTTCTCCTGTGTCAGAGACAGTGGTGTGACCCAAGCTCAAACTTGTAATAAAGAGACCCTAATCAACTCCTGGATGGTCTTTTGGGGTTCACCAATGCTTCCTGACACAACATTATATGTTAAAAAATGTTACCAGTCTTACATATGGACATATGTAAGGAAAGGAGAGTTAAAATGTTTTTGGTTGTTACATCATGTCTTTGTTTTAAATATGTGCTCAGTCTATATAGTTCAGGCTTGTTTTCTATAATGTTTATAGTTTGTCTCTGTTTGATCTGATTTCCAGATAGTTTCTTATATGTGATGTTGATACTTAACAAAATCTGATTAGATTGGTGCTTATTTTGGAGACCAGAACACACAACAAAACAGACAAAACAAATAAAAACAAAACAAAAAACCACTATACTATGTGGTCTCTTTTTGGAATTCCATTGGTTTCTTTGTGGTGCTAGATAATGGTTGGTCTGTACCACCAGAGAAATGTTAGGTATTATATATTGAGTCTTTGCAGACTAATGGCAAAAAAATAATACCTGAATGTTTTAGATCTTTTATTGCTATAGCAGCTAGAGTCTTGAAATAATATTATTCTGTTCAGAAATATATGATTTGTCATATCAGTTGTGGCACAAAGTTACAAAGTAATTTCCATTGTCTGAGAGCTCACTAAATTGAATACATTTAAATGTTTTTTAATTAATACATGTAGGTTAATATAGTGCAGGGGTTTTTGCAGAGATGCCTAAGAGGGCATATTTCTTGTTATAACACTAAGCCTGACCAGAATAAACATAGCAATTTTGAGCAAGGTCAGAGGAACTTCAGAAATAAGAACCAAATTGTGGATGGGGATATCTTTCATTGCTTTCTGAAGCTGCATCATGAGAGCTACCAGAAGACATAAAAGTGAGTTGTTGTGTTCTGTAACACAGAAGACAGCTATAGTTAGTTCACAGTAATATATTACATACTTTGTAAGTGCTAAAAGAGGTACTTGAAGAGTTCTATAACAAAATAAGGATGTACAAATGGACTGATATAATTAATATACATATATTCAAGTATATTATACTATACTTAAAATTACCAATGTATTAATTAAAAGAAAAAAAATGTTTTAAAAGAAACCAGAACTACAAAAACAATAAAATTTGGACATTGGGTTTAGAGTCTTTCCAAATAGATATGAGGGAATTGAGTTTCACAGATGTGAAGTAACAATTATGTGTTTGGTTTGTGAGAAATGGATACTGGGTACTTTCCTTCTTGCTCTTCCTTTGGTGTTCTAAAAGTCATGTTCTTGATATTGTTTTTTTCTTTTTTCCTTTTTCCTTTTTAAGAGTTCAGCCTGGTCATTGTTATCATCTGTATAATGGTCTTAGAGCAAGTCTTCTAGATGATTACCAACTACCAGAAATTTTGAGAACTCCTTTGGAAGAACTTTGTTTGCAAATAAAGGTATATTAGTTGGGAGAATTAGCAAACTACTGGAGGGTGGTATTATAGTTTTCACCATTTTTAATAGAAAAGGTATAGTATGAATTTGCAAAAAGGGATTATTTTAATGCAATTCATTTTGCTTGTGTGAGGAAACTACTTGAACTTCCTTCTTATGTATATCAAGTAGCTGTTAATGTTAAAATCAGGGTACCTATGTTTAGTTCCCACTTTTTATCTGGAAACTTTGCTTTGCTTGATTGAACAGATTGCTGTACAAAATTTCTAAACAGTGTTGGACATGTAACAGTCAGTAATGTCAGCTACCCTTTCTAATTTTTGTGGTTCAGAGGATTGAACCATGGCTTTCTATTAGGCAAGCTCCCCACTGATGAACTGCATTCTCTCCCTCTTTTTATTGGATTTTGAGATGGTCTCAGTAATTGGTTCCAGATGACTTTGAACTGTTGATTCTCCTTCCTCAGCCTCCTGAGTAACTGGTATTATAGTCCTGTGCCTCCAGGTCTGGCTGTTCTTATGTCTTCAGATAAAACAAACACACACACACACACACACACACACACACACACACACACACACACACCGATAAATATATATATTTCCCCTCCCTCCCTCTCCTCCCCCTCTCATGTGTGCATGCTCATGCTCCACTAATCCTATTTCTAAGGTAATCAATAATCAACCTGTTGAGATTCTTTTAATTTGATAATTTTTCTCATTAGTTGATTTGCTTTTAGGAGTGTAATGTAAGCTTTTGAATACATGTCTTATGACCTTTTGATCATATTCAACTCTATTTGTCTCCACAGATTTTAAGGCTGGGTGGAATTGCGTATTTTCTGAGTAGGTTAATGGATCCACCTTCAAATGAGGCAGTAGTGCTTTCCATAAAGCACCTGATGGAACTGGTAACTTTTTTTACGTATAACCTGGACTTGGCATGCTAAAAACACTACTTAAAAGTTTTTATTACTCCAGAGTAGAGCACTGTCAGATTTGATATGATGCTTTTCTCGTGTTTTTAAGATACGAGTCTTCCTGAGCTTTGTTTGTTGCAGTACTGGTTTAAAATTACATGAAATCTTGAACATTTTCTTTAGTGGTCTTGGTATGTGTTCTTGAAGTAGGCTGTCTAGTCTTCTCATTCTGATTACCATAATGATCTGTTGTCAGATTCTAGTAATTTAATTGCAATGTAGACATTTGGTAGAGGTAACCCTTATTTTGAAAGAATATGATGAAATGTCTTCTCTCTGTGACACTGTAAAAGTGTTACTCACTATTATATCTTGTTTACATAGAGCAGAACATTCTGGTTTGTTTGTCCATTCTTTACATTCCGAGGAACTCTTTTTTAAGTGACCACATGGTGCAGGACCGGCCTTAATGCCCAGAGTAGTAAGAGAAGCACACGAGGTTAGAAGTGCTGTGTCCTGCTGTAGTGGTGACTTAACCTGATCAGGTAGAACTTCCTTACCTTACTTATATTCACACACACTCTACAGGACCTCTCCACTGGATCACGTAGACAAAGAGCATTTTTACTTATCTGTAAACTCACATTGGTTAGTGCACAGTTGGAGGGTGCCGAAGACATGTTTCTATATGTCACCAGTTTGGAAACCATCCCTGTAGATAATTTTCTTTAATTTGGATTTTGTAGCGTTGAGATAGACTTTTAGTAAAATATAGTGCTTGAATTAACACTTACTATACGGTTGTATCTTTATATTTCTCTGGTATCTTCAGGATACTTTTTTTAGCTGCTCTCATTTGAACCAAATTACACAGGGAATTGGAACAGACATCATTCCCATGTGTGCCCCTTAGCTCTTTCTGCATCATAGCCTCTAAACTAGACTGTTAGGGACTGCGTTTCATCCACTCGGTATCTTTCAGAACTGCTTTACCAGAGGGGATTTAATTTCTGACATAACATTTCCATGTTGTAGTTTCATTGTGTTTGTATATGTTAGCCTTTGCTGACATTAAAATTTACTTTTTTATTTGTTTGTCGTTGGTTGAAGGTACTTAATGCTTGAGGTATTTGGGGTTTAAGAGAAAGAATAGTGGCCTGTGTGTTTACAGCTAACTACATTAGTTTTCATGGAGTTTTTTTCTGAGCCTCCTGTAAGAGCAGACTCTTTACTTTCAGAGTGCTTTGGATAAGCAAGAAGAATTGACACCTCTTGGCGTCCATTTAGCCCGACTACCTGTTGAACCCCATATTGGAAAAATGATTCTCTTTGGAGCTTTGTTCTGTTGCTTAGATCCAGTCCTCACCATTGCTGCCAGTCTCAGCTTTAAAGATCCCTTTGTCATTCCATTGGTAAGAGAGACAGAAACAGGGCTGGCCATGTTTGATGCCAAGTGTATTTACTGTTCAAATCTATGTTTCATTGGATTTTCAGTAAAATATCTACCAATATTACGTTAGAAAATTGTAAGCTACTACTGTCATTTTTTAGGGAAAAGAAAAGATTGCAGATGCAAGAAGAAAGGAACTGGCAAAGGAAACTAGAAGTGATCACCTGACAGTTGTGAATGCATTTGAGGTAAGAAAAACATATTGTCCTGCTTTATAGACGATTACTCAAGAGCATGTTGTAAAATACTTTTAAATGACCATTTTATATCTCAGGGATAAATTGCTGAGCTTGGTTACAATTTGGTGAACATTTTATGAAAATGAACTGTCTTATACAAGAGCTCATCTTTATCTTTTGGGGAAAGGCTTATATAAAAAGGTGGACACAGTTGACCACTTTATCTTGTCTTTCATATATGATGCTCGTTTGTGTCTTTGCCTTACCTTCATGATAGTCTGTCCATTAATACCTACTCTTCAGTCAGTGAACAGCCTTTTGATAGACTATCAAAATCATATATACATGTGTATATAAATACAACCTCAGTTCGTATGTTACCTGTGTATATATGATTTTTAAGTCTTATGTATTCACTTTTTTTGTCCAAATGACTGATCTATTGGAAAAAGTGGAATATTGAAATCACCTGCTATTATAGGGTTGCTGTTAGTCTCTGTCGTTAATTCTAGTAATGTAGCTTAAGATTCAGAGTTCTTATTAACAGGTGTGTGTTGTTTTGATGGTTGTGCTCTTGGTAGAACTTCTGTAGTTTCTCCTGGTGATGCTTCTTTCTCTCCTTACTCCTCAACCCAACAGATTGGTTCCTGTGTTTTCTTTAGGTTTGGTCTGGTCAGTATAATTTTTTTCCCCATAGGCTATTTATGTTGTGAAAAGTCTTTGCTCCTCCACCTATGATGATGATTTTCCAGGGTATATTAGTCTAGATTTGCTGTCTTAATCTTTTAGAACTGTATTGCTTCAGAACTCATTTAATCTCTCTCTTTCCCTGTTTCCTTTTTTTACTATAATTATTATCTTTTAATCTTTTTTTAACAATCCAGTCATTATCCCCCTCCAGGTCCCCCCTCTGGCTGTTCCTCATCCCATACCTCCTTCTCGCCCACCTCCCACCCCCATCTCCAAGAGGATGTCCCTACCTGCACCCTACCAGACCTCCCCACTCCCTGGGGCCTCAAGTCTTTCAAGGCTTAGGTGTGCACCTTCTCTGATTGAGTCCAGACCCGGCAGTCCTCTACAGTATATGTGTTGGGGGCCTCATATCAGCTGGTGTGTGCTGCCTGGTTGATGGCGTGTGCTGCCTGGTTGATGGCCCAGTGTATGAGAGATCTCGAGGGTCCAGGCTAGTTGAGACTGCTGGTCTTCCTATGGGGTCGCCTTCCTCCTCAGCTTCTTTTTTTTTTTATGTTTTCAGTTTTGTTTTGTTGGGGGAGTGTGTTGACAGTGAGGACAGCTTGTGAGAGTTCTGTCAACCCTTTCACAATATGGAGATTAAGGAATCTAACTCGGGTTGTCAAGCTTGGATTCAAGGATGTAGCTGCTGAGCGAGCTGTCTTGCGGAGACCCTCTCCTCCCTCTTTGCTTATTCTAGTTAAGAAACTATGTTTTTAAAATTGAAAATCTAATGTATTGAAAATTATTTACTAATACTGTTTTTTAATGAATAGTTGGTATTATGGTGGATAGATTTTGTGTAAAATATACAGTATGTCAGTAGTAGTGCTAGGTACTGGGATCATAAGGAGCTTCATGTTTTTGTTATGAGTCTCAAAGTTCTTTGACATTTTTACAGAGAAAATGGGACATCAGCAAAGAAAGAAACTTGTTAGCAAACTAAGATGGAAACCCCTTGGTAGTTTATGGTGTGGCGAACCATGTAAGAGTCTCTTCATCTCTTTCGTCCAATAGGGCTGGGAAGAAGCCAAACGACGTGGTTTCAGATATGAAAAGGACTACTGCTGGGAATATTTTCTGTCTTCAAACACACTGCAGGTAACCCTGAAAGATGTACTAGTCCATCGACTAGATTAATATATACACATCTATTTTGTCCAATTTTATATCTGTAGAACATGTTAACTACATTCAAAGAGTGCATGCGTGTGTGTGTGTGTGTGTGTGTGTGTGAAGAAATTAACATTTTAATAAAAAAACACCAGGTCATCAGAGAGTGAAAAGTGATGTGACAACTCAGAAGGATAGTGCAGCCCAAAGCTACAGCGGACGTAGCCTATTTCACAGCTGCTTCATGGTATTAGGTTACTGAAAAGAAAATAAGCTAACAAGAGTGAACTTTTAAAAGAGACAGACAATTGAACTGCTAAACTAAGAAATCAAGTTGAAGGCCAAAGAGCACAACCAAACAGCCTCCTGGAAAGCAGATTGTTGACATAAAAAAGCTTTATATAAGTAGGTAGGATGTGGATGCAGCTGAAACATGATTGTAAAGTGATAAGTAAAAAGTTGAAGGGCAAGACTGATCTCCATCAGTGTGTCATGGGCAGTGGGAACTTACCCAGACACATCTGAAAAGCCATCCCCTGGGATGGAGTAATAAATGTACTTGGTTATGGAAAGAGGACTATGTCCAGGTTGTCTATGTGAATAGCACATCCAGTTGAAGTGTAAGTCAATTATAAAGAGAAAGAATGGGCATTCAAGGAAGCACTAAAGAAATGTTGTCCTCTGGGTTCCTGGAAACAGCCAATAACAAGGAATCAGTGACTGTTTCAGTGGTGGAGCGTGCATGGCGCATGATCGACAGTGCACACTGGAGTTGTTTAAAATACAGGAGGAACACAGAGTAGTGATGGAAACTGCACAATGAGGACTGCATGTTGAGATGGTTGCCCTAAAATTATAGTGCTACAATGACCGGGGGGGGGGGGGGGGGTGGCTACCGATTCATTTAGAAGAACTATGTGGGGAAACCGAGTTACACCTTTTGTAAAAGGAACGCTTGCATTTAACCAATTTTACGTACTAAAATGTCTTTGTTGAAGTTGAAGATATTCTTTAGAAGATGTTTCTGTAGTTGTGAAAACAGATTCATCTGTACCGTTTTCATTTCTGTAGAACTAATTTGAACTAAAGTTCAAATTGATTCAGTCTCGCTTGCAACCTAGGCTGGCCTCGCGCCCTCAGTTCTTCTGTCTGAGCCTCAAGTTGCTTGAAGTATGAGGCCAGCCTGGGTTGTATGAGATCCTGCTTCAAAAACCTAATAAACAAAAGCAGGAAGCAAAATAAATAGGATCTCATTCTTAAGCTATGCTTCTTTCTAATTCTTCTGTTGGTGTGTATGCAGTGTCTACAGTTTTATAACTTGGAGCATAACCGAAGTGAGGGGACAGCTGTTTTCTGCTATACTGAGCCACCCAGCATTTCTGCTTCAGGCTTTCTCTTAAGGAAAATGCTCCTGTGCTAGGATGTTAACAGTAGTTAAACTTGGTCATTGTTGGGAGTAGGGGTGTTTCTACTTGTTTTTAAAAGCAGAGTAAAAGGAAAGTCCAATGTGTCTTGCAAAATGGAGTACTTATTTGAACATTACTGGATTTTTGGTGTTGTTGTTCCTTATATCATGCAATTTTTTTCCCACCAAATAATAATTTAGGCTTGTAGGCTATGTGTCTTAAAATATTCATTTGTTATTACAGTACCGAAGCAACCACAGTGAATATAGAAAGTAGAAATAGCTATGTTCTAGTAAACTTTATTTGTAGAAACTTGTCTTTGTGATTTACCAATTCCCTCCTTAAATGATCACGTTTAATTGCTGAGCTGGAGAGATAGCTCAGCAGTTAAAAGCTCTTGCTACAGAGGATCCAAGTTGGTTCCCAGCACATGAGTCTTGTAGCTCTTAACTGGCCGTAAGTCCAGCTATATTATAGGTAGTCTGAAGCCTTGAGGCCTCCACAGACACCATGACTGACAGAGAATATACACACACATATAATTAAAATAAATCTATTTTTAAATGTATTACATTATTGAACTGGTGTTTTTGTAAAGCAGGAGAAGCTAAAAACTAAACTGCAGTGAGTGTGATTTATAGGCCTGTACATGAAAGGTCTCCAGCTGTTACCATTGCCCTCTAGATGCTGCATAGCATGAAAGGACAGTTTGCAGAGCATCTTCTCGGAGCTGGATTTGTAAGCAGTAGAAGTCCCAAAGATCCAAAAGCTAATGTAAATTCAGGTAAAGAAAAACAAAACAGCAAATCACCCACATTAGTGGTCCAGTGCTTCAGTATTTCACTTGTCCCCCTTTCTACTTTTCCTTTCTCTATAGATAATGAGAAGATAATTAAAGCTGTTATCTGTGCTGGTTTATATCCCAAAGTTGCTAAGATCCGACTAAATTTCGGTAAAAAAAGGAAAATGTAAGCATTGAAGATTGTTATGAGCTACTCACAGCTCTTTCTTCATCATTGGAACCCTCTAGTAGAAATGGAATCTTTGCAAGTTTGGTAATTTAGATGCATAGGAATTGTTGAACATATGGATCTGTCCCTCACAACACAGATATAGTCACTTATCTGACCACTCATTTACAAAACAGATTAATAAAATAGATGGGGGTGGGGTGGGGTGTGTGTGGGGGGGGTAGCTATTTGAATAAAATTGCAATCCCATTCTTTGGAGAAGTGTAATGTCTGTCCACATTGCCTTAGCAGCAATTGGAGATAACAGTGAAGGATATTTCTGCCACATAGTTTACTCTAATGTGGATACTGACAGTTAGGAAGGCCAAGGGTATTCAGTTGTCACCCTTTGGAAGGTGATAGTCATTGGCTCAGGTCGGTTTATTGATAAGTTTATATTTTAATTTGGGTTTATCTTAAGGAATTGATTCCAAATGCTTTTTAATGGGTGTGTAGCAAACAACATAGGTGTTTACTAGAAATGGGGAAATTACGGTTTAAAACTGTGTGGTAACATATGATATATTAGGGTTAATGTAAATAAAAATGCTGTGTATCTTGTGATTATAAAATTAGAAGATGCAGTCTGCCCAGAATGACCAACATTAAGATAATGTTCTAGAGCTGTGATTCTCAAACGGGTGATTTTCCCCCAAGAATCATTTAACTAGTAGTAGCAGGGTGTATTTATTGTTACCATAATTAAAAGAGATCTTTTCATGTTTCTTAGACCAGGAATACTATTAAGCGTTCTCTATTTTACACACAGCTCCCCAAGACTTAGTGATAAGTTAAATTGCAAGATGAATTTTAATGTGGCTGAATTATCTATATTGTAAATAATCTGTTGGTTTGGGTATTTTGGGGTTTTGTTTTGCTCATTTTGATGCACGGCTTTACATCATAGCTTCTGCTGGCCTCCATCTCATGCTCCTCCTCCCACAGGGGAGGATTATCCATGTGAGCTACTGCATCCGGCTTCCACATCTTTATGTCAGTAGTCTGCTAGATTCCTGCTTCTAACTTTGCTGATACTTTAATAGAGAATAATATTAAAATACAAACATTTTATTATCTCATGGGAGAGCTTCATGAAAAACAGACAGTTTTCTTTGGATTATTGTACCTGTTCAACAGTTGGTGCTAGGAGCAGTTACAAATTTTACAGGCCAGAGGTATTTAAGTACATTTTTACTGGGACACAGTTGTGCCCATTTATTTGTATGTTGTCTGCTTTCCTGCTTGGTTAACAGAGTTGGGTAGTTGAGACAGACTGTAAGTCCACCAAATCTTGATACACATTTGCTCTATACAGAAATTTCCTAACTCCTGGTTTCCAGAACGACACTGGTTGAATGAGAAAAAAGTAATTTGTTTTTATTCTGAATAATAAATCATAACTATGACAGGATCTGATATATTATGATAGGATTAATCCATAGGACCTTAAAAACTCTGAAGAAGGGATTATGAAGTAGCAAATCCAATATATTATCATTATCATTGTTTAAAGACAAACCATGAAATGTCTATCTGAATGATATTGATGAACAAAAAAGATCCCTGGGGCCTGTGAGATGGCTTAGTAGGCAGGCCCTTGTTGCCACGTCTGACAGCCTGAGTTCCTACCGCCCTGAAACTACCATGGTGAAGGGGAGAATGGTCCTCATTCTCCTTCTGCTTCACACATGCACTCCTTCCCACCCAAAACAAACACTGCAAGAAAAAGCTGCTAAGAAGTCAGAGTAAACTAGACTGCCAAAATTTACTTATTCTGAATACATATAATTCAAAATTGAGAAATTTGAGTGGGCATTTAAAAACAATTTAAAGGGCTGAAGAGATGGCTCCGCAGGTAGAGCACTGGCTGCTCTTTCATAGTCCCTACATTCTACTTCCAGTACCCACATGGTCACTCACAAACTGTCTAACTGCAGTCTTGGGATTTTATGCCCTCCTCTGGCTTCTGTGGGCAGCAAGCACACATGTGCTACACATATAGAATCATAGGCAAAACATTATTACATCTAAAATAAATCTAAAAAGCAATTTAAAATCAGTTTTAGCAAAAGTATTTCAACAGAATTTTAATTTTTAATTTTAGGTTCTTTTTTGGAACACAGTTAACCAATGGAAGTTTTTAGTTGATTATTTCAGGTATTATATAAATTGGGGGTAGTGGTCATTCTCAGTGTAAGCTCCTTCCCAGTCCTTTCCTGTGCTTTATTCTGTATTATGTACTATATACTTACACCATTAAAGAGTAGGATTCTTTAAAGTAATAAGGGAATAATGCCTGAGACACTTATGAACTGTACTGTAACTTTTCCGAAGGGTGAAGGTTCACACAAAGTCTGATGGTCTGGTCTCTATTCATCCTAAGTCTGTCAATGTGGAGCAGACAGACTTCCACTACAACTGGCTTATCTATCACCTGAAGATGAGAACAAGCAGTGTAAGTGAGCATTTAACATAACTGTATATCTGAATGTCAGTCTTGGAGTTTTGTCATTTTATACCTTAAAATTATACTTTTGTTCTGACGTAAATTATAGGTTTTTTCTATGAATAGATAGTAGAGTACATCATTTACTTATTTATATAGTTTTTCTCTGTGAGGCTGCTTTCAAAAAGTGCTGTCAGGAATTTGTACTGTGTAAAGATTTGTTTGCATGACAATATAAGTTAAGTAGAGGTCAGAATAGTAAATGAGATTTTATTTTTTTATTATTTAGATATACAAGTAAAAATTATTTTCTCTTTCTTGGTTAGTTTTGACATTCAGAAAATGTTCAATTTAGAACAAAAATATATAATTTCTAGAATTAGGATAGGTTCACTTTAAGTCTTATTTCTTCAAAATTAATTTTCAAAATCACATAAGCAAGTTAATACCTACTTTAGAAAGAAGCTGATCGATGTCTGAGATGTTAATTATGTGATAGTAATCCTTTCCTACATCCTCATGCACATTAACCCTCCTTACAGATATACTTGTACGACTGTACAGAAGTTTCACCATACTGCCTCTTGTTCTTTGGAGGAGATATTTCCATCCAGAAAGATAAGGATCAGGAAATTATTGCTGTAGATGAATGGATTGTGTTTCAATCTCCAGAAAAAATTGCCCATCTTGTTAAGGTACTGGTGTTAATGGTTGTCTGTTAGGTTGCATACAAGTGAATTTGTGGGCCACAAGATGGCTCAGCATGTAAAGCAGCTTGCTGCCGAGCCAGAAGACCCGATGACTTGCAGTGGCCTTAGAGCACAGATGGTGGAAGTATATAACTGACTTCTAAAAGTAGATCTCTGACCTCCACACAGTCCATGGCGCAATCATGGCCTCCAAGATAAGTGTTTTCTAAAAAGACTGTTTCTTGCTCTATTGCAAAAGAGCCAATAGTGTTGACTGATCTTAGTTTTCCACATTATTTTTGAGGCAGTAATAGTCTTCCAGTGACTTTAAGGATTAGAGTTTGAATCTTTATCCCCCTTTGTAATAGCTTCTGAAAATCCTTGTCACCACCAAAGTCACATTTGTCTTTGCTGTTCTCTAACAATCAGTCTTCCCTGTTGAGCATGTCTGCTTCCTTCAACCTTAGGGACTAAGAAAGGAACTGGATATCCTTCTACAAGAGAAGATTGAATGCCCTCATCCTGTAGACTGGAACGACACTAAGTCCAGAGACTGTGCAGTACTGTCAGCTATTCTAGACTTGATCAAAACACAAGAAAAGGCTACTCCAAGGAACTTACCACCACGGTCACAGGACGGATATCACAGCTGACAGCTTTCTGTTGTGGCCTAAAACCTATCCTGGTGTCCATAATTTCCTTTTTTTTCTTTTCTTTTAGTTTTTGGCAAAATGCCAAGCCCTGGGTTATGACTCGCTTTTTTGTGTAAGTTAGAAATTTTCATTGGGTAGTAAAGAGTTAATGTGCATGACTAAACAGTGCCATCTAGCTACTATAAAGACATTGGAAACAGCAGTGTGCTTTCTGACCTTATATCCTCTGTTGTAGATATGTTCACACTTTGGAAGAATTCCCAAAGTTGTAACATTGAGAAATTCCTTTATGCCATTATGCAAAATTAATTTTCTGTCCATAATAACTGTGTAGAGACAGTAAAAATAGAAAGTTGGGCTGAAAAGCAGTGTGAAGTAAGAATTTGAATACAACCACATTTTTAAAAAAATTAACTTCTATTATAAGTAAATTTGTTGTAATAAAGCCCAGTATTTAATAAAATGTACAATGTATAAATCTCAGCTAACTTCTTGGCTTGGTTTCTAGAGTTCTACCTATCACTTGGCTCACTTGATTGCTTTTATTTGTTTGCTTTTGTTTTTTACCTTTTTTAAAAGGTTCTTATATTACCTACCTTCCTGCTCTGTGTAGCATAATGTAGCAACTGAACATGTGTCTGGATGTGATGGCGGAGGTCCTGTCTCAGCTCAGCCTCTTTTCCTTATCTGAAAGACAGGTAAAGATTGGGAAATACGTGGAAAAGGCCACCGCCTAGTGTCTGATGCATACAGTCCTCACAAAGGGCGTGTTACTATTTGTCCATGAGACATTCTTTAACCTTTAGTAATCAATTTTCCCATTTTATTTTTTGTACTAAGGACCTTGGGGATGGTTGAGCCAAGGGCCTCACATGTACTAGATGAGTGCTGTATTACTGAGCCACACCCCTGGTCCTGCAGTACACCATTTTCATGCCTCTTATGCTCTTAGTGGAGTGTGACAAAACAAGGCTGTTTTCAGGCTTGTTAGAGCCATTGGGTTTTCCTACTATTGGACTCCCTTCTTGTTTTCCTGTTGTAGTCCCTACCTCTGCCTTAAAAATGTTGCTTTTGTCCTATCCAAGAGCCACTAGTTGTTCTGAGATAATCAAGTTGGATCTTATTTCCTTAGTAAGTTGTGAGATGACCAGGACATATGCATAATCCTGCCATGGATTTGCTGCTGATGCTGGTTCAGGTATTGCTGCCATGTCTGAGTATATGTCACCCGGCATCAGATACAAAGATTTGAATGTACTGTGTCCTTAGTTTATTCTTTTGGATTGTCTCACCAAAATTATGTTTCTCCCTAAACTCTTAGATTTAGTGACAGTGGTGTTGTCAAGGTATTATAGCATATTAGTTATGCCCCTAAAGTCAAGGTGTGTTTACACACAAGTATTTATAGTCTCCACAAAAAAAAATGCAGAAATGTTTCAGAATTGTTTTTACAGATGAGCAGTACACAAAAATAAGTGGTGTCTTTCCAGCATCTGCTGCTGTCTCTGACATAACTAAGCAGGATAGAGGGTGCTCTGAAGGTTCAGCTTCTTGTTCACAGGTTAGGGCTGCTAACAGAAAAATGCACTCTGAGCCCCAAAATGACTTGTTCTGTAGTGCTCTTAAAAAATAGGTCATCATGAAGAAAAAGCTGCCTTACATCGCTTTGCACAGCACAAGGAACAAACTGGAAAAAACACTGTAACAAACGTATGAGTAAATACTGCTGCATAGTGTTTTAAGAGCATTAAGTACATGGTACCTTCCTAATTAATTGACCTGGAAAAAAAGCTGTAGTAATTTTAAGTCAGTTAATTGCAAAGTGTATTTTGCTACATTTGTAAAACAAAGTCGACTTTAAAATTATTATTTCAGTATCTGTGCACCCAGACTAAGTAAATAATGGCATATTTCCTTGGATTTTCAACACTGAGCTTATATTTATTCTTAAGTGACTATAATTATGTTTTATATCTACATATTTGTAATAATCCTATATGTTAAACAGCATTTTTATTCTGACTTTTTAAAAAACATCTTCACTGAAGAATATTCGGAAATGTATGAAGGAAAGTAAATCATATCATCATTGTTAGTTTTTGATATTCTTCCATACCTTTTTAAAGCTTTAAGGCATTATGTATAATTAACCAATTTAAGAGTATAATTTCAGTGTATGCATTTTGTCTACTGTATGAGATTGTGTAGCTAACAACACCACAGTCCTGATGTAGAACATTCCCATCAACCTGAGATTTTCTCCTGTTGCTTTTACAGGTAAAATGCCCCTCCCTGCTTCTATCCTCTGGTGCCCAGGGATCAGATGTTCATCAGTAGTTTTGCCTTTTCTAGGTTTTCTGGTAATGGATTCACACAGTCTGAGTCCAGCCTCTTTCACTTAATATAAGTATTGAGATAACTCGTGCTTACTGTACATATTAGAAATTGTTATTGTTTAGTATTCTCTTTTATGGTTATGTCATTGTATCCATTTACCACTTGGTGGACATTTCATGTATTTTCAGCATTTTTGCTGTTAATGAATAAAGCTGCTCTAAATGTGTATACAGTTGTCATGTTTGTACTTCCTGTGTAAATATTCAGAATTAAGATAGTTCCAGCAGTCGGTAAAGTGTGTCTTTTTAAAAAGATTTTTTTGTTCACGTGTATATGTAGCTATGTAAATTAATATATGTGTACAGACCTCTGTAAATCAATATGTATCACGTGTATGCAGGCATCCATGGAAGCCAAAGGACAACGTTGGATCCTCTGGAGCTGAAATTCCAGGTGGTTGTGAGTTGCCATGTAGATGCTGGAACTGAATTCAAGTCCTTACTCAGATAACTGTGTCATTTGCCAGCCTCCTGGTAAAATGTGTCTAAGAAACTACCAAACTTTCCTGAAGAGGCTGTATCATTTTTGCTTGCCCAGTGTCTGTTAGTACTTGATATGTCCCTTAGTCACGTCAATCACTAATTAAAATGCCTTACAGCTGGGTCTCATGAAAGCCTTTTTCTCACTGTAGGGTTCCTCCTCTCAGATGACTGTCAAGTTGACATAAAACCGTTCGGCACAGGAGGGTTAAAGGGTCAAGTATGTTTTCTGTATTTCTTCTTTTATTCTTTGCCATAGCTTCCAGTCAGTCTCTTTGCATACACTTTTCTCTTGTTTTATTTTCCGTTCTTAGAAGCCAATTGTCTTCCTTTGATTTTAAGATAAAAATGGAAGGATGCATACATAGTTTATCCGTTCATTTACTGGAGGCCATCCTGGTTGCCTGCCAGTTGAGGTGATCGTGAAAACGCTGCTGTAAACACTTCTGCACATTTCTGTGTGTACGGTCCTGTTTTTAACTCACGTGGATAAACCCAAGGCCTGTGATTGTGGTAGGGATTATGTGGCAGAAGCTGCCCTTGCCTTCCCAAGGCCTTACTGTATTTCACCTAGCAGTAAGATTTCCTGTTTTGGTTTCCTCATGAGTGTCTTGGGTTATTAGGGACTTACCTTTCAGTGTTTTGCTTAGTTCTTTGTTACAGGGTCTCACTATGTAGACCTGGCTTGCTTGGAACTCAGGTCTGCCTCTTGCCTCTCCAGTGTTGAGGTTGGGGTTATAGATTTATACAGCCATGCTAATCATGCCGACCCCTTTTAGCTGTTGGTGCCTGAGGATATTTGGTCTGTAACTCTGACATCCAAGAGTTGCTTTTTCCCCCTAGGTTTGTGTGTTGTATGTGTATACTGGTGAGCTATCCAGATCTTTGCTATTGTTTAAAATTGAAATCATTCCTGGACTTTGAGTTAAAACAATTTTAACTTTAAAAATATACTTTGGTCATATTCTTCACCTCCCTCAAAACCTTCCAGATCCTCTCCCCCTTCCTGCCCACCTAACTTTAAATTTTTTCTCCAAAAAAGAAACAAACACCCAATACAACTACAAAGAACCCCCAAAACCAAGACTCTCCCCTCCCCCAGAAAAATAAAACCCCACCAAACCAATCAAATAAACAACACATCCAAACTGTGGAGTCCATTATATTATGTTGGTCAAGTACTCCTGAACATGAGGCCTGTCCTGGAGTGGTTGATATATCTAGTGTCATTCCATCGGAGAAAACTGATTTTTCCCTCTACCATCAGGTATAAGAGACAGTTCAGTTGAAAACCTTTACCCTAGTGACTAGGTTTTCAGTCATTCATTTAAAAAATACAGCAAAATACAAGAAAAACGATCACATTGAAGTTAGACAAGACAAACCAACAGAAGAAAAAGAGCAAGAATCAGAGACCCACTGGGTCAGAGTAAGGCCCGAGTCTAGGGGTTCAGGCTTTTATTGTGGTTACAGCACACATTGGGAATTTCCATACAGGTCAGCAAGTTCATATTTTAAAAACTACATTGCTGGTATAATATGCAGGAACCAAACATGAGGGCAGAACTACCTGACAAACAGGATAACTTGCTTATGTATTCTCTGCAGGATATCTTAGGCTATCTCCATGTACCTTGGTCCTGCTATTGTAGCCTGACTGGCTGTTGCTAAGATGGGTGGGTTGCAATAGGATGTTTGCTCAAGTGGACTTCATGATTTTCTTCCTGGAATTGGGGTTTAGCCCCTGCGCTCTCAAAAACAGAGTTGGCTGGGCTTTGCAGCTTCTTTGGTGTCCTCCATCCCTTCAGGCTCTTACACACTTTCTGCCTTTTCTTCTGTGGGGTTCACTGAGCTCTGAGGGGAAGAATTTGATGGAGACATCCATTTAGGACTGAGTGTTCCGAGGTCTTTGAAATTCTGCATAATGTCTGGCTTTGGGTCTCTTTGCTCCCATGGGCTGCAGGAGAAAGCTGCTCTGATGATGAATGAACAAGGCCCTGATCTATGAGTTTAGCAGAATACCATTAGGAGGCATTTCCTTTAGCAGTAATACACTTGCAAAACTTTCGCACTCTCTGAGGCTTTTTAGGGAAATTCTAACAAAGTGAACCAAGTTCTCTTCTGTTGATTATACCTTTGATGTTGTCTTTATCACCCAAACCAAGGTCATCTAAAGATTCTGCTATGATATCTGAAGAAGGTAAAAGCTTTGCATTTTACATTTAGGTCTAAGTTAATGCAGATGTCTGTGGGAAGCCGCCCGAGTCGCACCCACATTCGCCATTACAAGATGGCGCCTACATTCGGCCGAGAACAAGTTGTAAACAGGCTAGTGCGCATGCACCTGGTAATTTTCCACCTCAGAGTCTCAGCCTCTCTCGTGGCGTCATCTGGCCTGACGTGCGGGGAGCCAATGGGGAAGCTCCACGTCCCAGGCAAGCCCTGTGGCCTATATAAGGGACGGGTGTTCTGTTGTTCGGGGTCTCCACTCGTGGCAAGCTTATGCTCTCCCTCTCAAGATGCATTAAAGCTTTACTGCAGAAGGATCCTATGTGTGCCGCGTCGTTCTTGCTGGCGAGACGGTAGCGCGGGACAGATGTCCACTTGAAATTAACCTTCATTAGCATGCAGGCATTATCTTTAGTCAGACCTTATATCTTAAGGGTCATTTATCTAATGCTCATATACATGTAGGTACCGAGTATTTATCAAGTTTCTGTGTCTACAGGAAATGTACTCAGCTGGAGGGACCCTCTGCCCAAGATCACTCTCCCTTCGCAGTACAGCTTATTTCCTAGACTGTTTGGCTCACCTTGTTCATCTCCGCTGACATTATTCCCTTCCTCTGTCCCTCTCTAGAACTCCATTTCAATCCTTATAATCTCCATGGTTACTTCTGTGACTTTTTAAGTTTCCTCTAGCCTCTCTTCCTCCCCTAGCATTGGGTTTAACTGTCTAATCTCATAGTTAACTATATAATTTCTAGTTCTTTTAGTTTCTGTTAAATTTCTATTCCATTTTAACGTGTGCCATTACCTCTACAAATAACATTCGTGAATATTCCTGTGACCTGATTACGTTAGGATTCAGTGTCTCTTGGCTAGTTATTTGTGTCAGTGTCACGTCTCTGAGTCTTTGCTGGAACTATGGCCTCTTGCTTATAGAAATAACTGAGTTCTGGTAGTGTTTGTTTGCACCAGTGAGGTTTTGGTTTCCCTCTGCAAATGTTAAAAGAGTCCACTGAGCAAAACTCTTATCTTTCAGGCCCATATTCCCATTCCAGAGTAAGCTCTTAAAGGACTCAGTCCACAAAAGTTACTACGGCACATACTACACTCTGACCTGCATTCTTAAACTACAAATCAAAGGGGCTCAGCTTTTCCGTGGCTTCCCGGTGCTCTGGACAAATGGAGCACAGGATAATGCATTCTGCTACTAATAGAAATGGTATAACCCTCACTCTTCATCCCAGGAAAACCTAGTAGAAATATAACAAAGATGCGTTATACTGCTGAATTAAGCTACAGAGGGATCTGATGGGTATCTACTGTCACATGATGTTCTTTAGCTGTAATAAAGTTGGAAATATCTAGCATTTTAAGGTTTTATGGTAACAGATGGAAGCAGAATTCTAAGATAGCTCTGCTAACCTCCCTGTTGTTTATATCATGTATTATCTTATGTTGCACGGCTAAGTTAACGTACAGATCAAACCAAGGACTAAAATTATTTCTGAAACATTCAATAGCCTACTTTGAAAAAAAAGCTAATCTTGAATTATCATTGAGGAAATTATTCCATGAGCCTAATTTAATCATGAATGCTTTAAAGGGTCGTTTTCTCCCTCAGACAGCATGAACAGGGAGTTAAATTCCAAGTACCAGTAATAAGCATTCCATTGCTGCCTTGATGATTGAAGGATAATGTGACACTTGAAGCCATGTACCTGGGACTTCTGACTTTTCAAATGTAAGAATACACAGACACTGAGTATTGCTTCAAGTCACTCATTTTGTGACAGTTTTATACAGCAATAGGAAACTGATATAGAAAGGTTTGGGTTTTTTCTTCTACCATGATTTACTAGTTGATGAAGTTGCATAAGCACAAAAACAGGACCAAAGTCTCAAAAGCACCTGTTTCCTAGGGTAGCTGATGCCAACACATACCCAAGAAACAAGATGAGTCTTCTATAATGCTAGCTATAGGTGACTTTTCAGTATAGCTTTCATGTAACCACAAATCCCCCAAGCCATAAACTTCACACCATGAGTAAATCAAATCACACCAGCACAGAAAGACAAATATATATAAAGTCTTTATAAATTCACGAGCTTTGTTGAAAGTGTACAAGCAGTTTCAATTTATTGGAACAAAAGTAACATTTCTGTTTTTGCAGGAGGGAAGTCACTGTACATTTCAAAGAAGGCATAAAAATGGTATAAAACAATCACAGTTGAAATGAAAGGCTGTGACTGTTAAATACCTGCTACACAGGAGCACTTTAATGACGGTGCTTGACTTAAAGGATGCATATATTTCCACACTGTTTAACACTTATAAATTAACTCAAAGGACTCATTGTACTATTTTATAGCTCCAAATGGGTATTAGCAAAAAAAAAAAAAATAATAATAAAAAATAATAAAGTGACTCCTTTTTCAAGCAACTCCTTCTGCCTCAAGTAAAACATGACGTTAAACTACAACTTGTTAGCACTTCTAAAAAATTTGTGACATTATTGAAGAGGATACAGTTTTCCTGTTTTATAACCCTGGGACATCTCTTGCTGTGGGCTACATTTATACCTCCAAAGACTCAGGGCCTGGAATGTCTTTTGCAAGGAATACATACACAGGGAAAAAGGAAGGCAACCCAAAGGTGAGAAGTGCCTGGGAGCCCAGCTCTGGTTTACTGCTGAGGTGGATGGGTTGAGCCAAGCACACCTATACACTGGGCTTCTGGAATCTGGTTTGGGTGCTGTGTAGATAGGAGCAGGGACATGGGACAAGGATCTGAGCCCACTGATAATGTCTATATAGATTTTACATGGTGAACAGAATAGGGGTTATAGCTACCAATGAAAATATTTCCCATGTCTGTCTTTTAAACCATCATCACCTTTTAATAAACGGTAGTATACTACATTGTCTCTCCTTGTCCTAGTGGGAAAACAATGTCTTTTTGGAACTCATAGCTAAGAGAGACTCTAAACCCATCTACCAGGTATTGAATGCAATGAATTCCTGCTAACGTTAGAATATTTCAAGCAAGTAACTTTGTTGGCATCTTGAGCCTGTCTAAGCTTAATTTTCTCTTTCTGAAGATTGTTAATGTATGTTCCAGCCATTTTCGATTGAAAACAAGTAGAAGTGTCAGGAACCATGTGTTACTGAAGGCAGAACAATCTTATGTCAGCTCTTTAGCAGTTGACCCGTAATACCCTGTCTTCAGGATTCCCTCACGTACGTGAGCTGTAAATCCCATGTCATTTTAGTAGTTTAGGGTTGTGATGCTATAGTTATGGAAGAACAATATTGAATGAGATAGATGTTTAAAAATCTTCACTGGCTGGTGCCTCACCTTCCTTCTAATAAGGAAAATGGTGGCAGAGTTCAAGTGTCAATTTCCCTTTCGTAGAAAGAGGTTTACAAAATGCAACCGCTCACCTATCGAACTATTATTAGTTCCTTTTGGAATTAACAGCATTAGGCTAAGACACAAAAAGTATTTACAAAATGGATACTCTCAAAGACAAACTTGCTGGTGTTGTGGGACCATACAAAGGAGAGACTCGTGGGGAAGAGCAATGTTCTGAGTGAAATGGGGGCAGCGAAGCCAAGATACATCTTTGAAAACACAGTGGATGTTGCAGGAGCCAAGACTGTTGTTGTCCCTGAAGTAGCCGGTTCAGTGGACGCAGAGGTTTTCAGGAGCATCATTGTGCAAAAGCTGAGCTGTGTGGACTAACCGCTCCTGAGAGCTGTTCTTCCAAGAGTACAGGATGGCTTGGTAAGCTTACAGGCAAGTGTTTCCATCTCTTAAAGCAGACTGTAATAACGGTAAAATTAGTCCCCGTTCTCCTGGCCGTCTGAGAGGTTACACGTTGGTTTCCAGTCCCAGCAATCGTCCCATCCTCTCCACATTCTTATCAATAGTAGCCTGACATGTTATCTCCTTTGCACATTCCATTGGAAACCAGCCCCGCTCTCCATCTCGAAGTCTTTCCCCTTCATACCAGCCTGCAAGGAAAAACAGGCTGCATTAGACAAGGAATGTCTCGAGGTATCGTTCGTGCCAGCTTACTCTGAAAAGAAGATGCCCATTCAGAGGTAGCTTTATTCTGTGGGTTGAATACCATGGATAATAGTCAAGAAGAAACTTCAGTGCAATAGATGCCTGTCAAGGTCAAAAATCTTAACATAAAATAGGACAAGGTCGCCAGAGAGAATGTGTGACACACCAGAGACTGAGCATGAGCAAAAGCTCTGAGGGATGAGGCTAAGAGATCTGGCTGAGCTCAGAAAGGGGGTCCTTTGGGCAGGAGTGGCAGGAAAGTCTTCCCTTTTTAAGTCAGGGGGTAGGGCACAAAAGCTTCTGGAGGTAAGAGTTTGGTGACTGCAGAGCTGGGAAGGAAAGGAAACTGGATGGTGACTGCATATGTGCTTCAAAAGTAAACATGGAGAGAAAGGAGGCACGGGTCAGGGTAAAGGTTTTCAAATGCATCATCTCTAAATCTGCAGGGCTCTGAGAAGCTTCTGAGCTGGGACATGAATTGTCAGGAACTGGAGTTAAGAACAAGAGGGAAGTTGAGGCAGCCTTGGATAGAGGAGCTGAAGCATCGCTGTGTCAGGATATGGAATACGGTGTTCCCGAGAGAATGTAACTGCTTTGACTTGAGGCGCTGTGAGCACCAACCCACCAGTGCGTATGAGAACAATCCTACTCACCATCGCCAACACGCTGATAAATGAGGACCACGTCTGCCACCTGCAGGGAAAGTTCATCTGGCTGTTTGGCAGTAAAAGATCTAATGATTTCCACCTGTGTCAGTGCTGTGGAGGAAAAGGGACACAACTGAGCTTCCAGGGGCTGAGTAACAAAACTTGTACGAAGCAGCAGTATGCATTCACTCACGGGGCTCTGTGATTTCAGGGCTGGCACTGGTGGTCCGAGCCGGGCTCCTAAGAAGCCTCACGCCTGGTTTTAAATGTAGGGTTCAGGAGGACTCTTACGATACCTGGAGATACTCAACAATAGCCTCGACCAGGAGTCATTCAGTGCATTATTACACTTGGGGAAATGGAGGTGAGAGAGGAAGTGGCAGGCCAAGATTGTATGACTCAAGTTTGAAATACCCAAGAGTCACTTCGAAGCAACAGTAGTTCTGAGTGTGATGTCCCAAATGGAGGGCTTGGAGAAAGGACTGAAGGAGCTGAGGGAGTGTGCAGCCCCAGGGAGGTAGCAACAGTAGCAACTGGCCTGACCCCCCGATACTTCTGGAGACTGATCCACCAACTAAAGAATACACATGGAGAGACCCATGGTGCTGGCCACAAATGCAGCAGAGGAGGGTCTTGTTATCCGTCAGGGGGAGGAGAGGCCCTTGGGCCTGAGGGTGTTAGATCCCTCAGTGTAAGAGAATGACAAGGAGGAGGGACGAGAGTGGGTAGGTGGTTGGGAGGGTGGGTTGGAGAATATCCCCATATTGGCAGGGGGAAGGCAGAAGGAATGGGGAGGTTCCAAAGGGGAGATCTCAAACATTTGAAATGTAAATAAAATATGAAAAAAAAAAAAAAAAGATTGTATGACTCATACCATGTGCAATGCCCAGGCTCGCTCTACAGTGACCCTGTCCTGTCAGCAACCAGGCATAAAGGCTGTGGCAAAGTTAGAAAAGTGAGGGCTCCAGTCAATGGCCAGGTGAATTCAGAGTGCCCCCAAATGCTGATTTGCAGCAACACAACCTCAGCAGAACTGATTGTCATGGCTCCATTATTTGGTTTTAATAGAAAATTTAATGTCAAACCAACCACTTTTGTTTTGACTCTAAAGGCTGTGATCATTAAAGAGCTCCAGAAAACCACCTTTTCCAGCCTTCAGTCCTCCAACAAGTCATCCAGAAATACAGCATCACAGTTAAAGAATGTGCGTACTATGGCACCAGAAGAATAAAGTACATTTTCTTGACATTACCCTTGCACTAAAAAGGATCATGAAAAATGTAATTTTCTTTAGACCAAAATCTGGTAACCAGATTTGGTAGCTCATACCCTGTAACCCCAGGGTTATTAAGTAGAGGTAAAAGCTTGAGTTCAAAGCTAGTCTGGACTAGTATGAAACCCAGGCCAGGCACAGCTACATAGCAAACACACCCCCACACTTTTCTGTTTATACCCAAGCCCATTAGTAACAGCTAGCTATAAGCACTTTATGGTTCAAGCAGGACTTTTACCCTCTATAATTGATTGTAGTCCTCTCCAATGCCCGCAGTGAAACCAATGCCTCTGACTCACAGATGGAGAAACAAACCTAGAAAGGCTAAGCATCGATTTCTCATGTTCAGCCACTAACATGGGAGGAACTAACAGCTGTACCCGGGAGGAACCTTTTAAAGTAGGTAGACATAAAAATAGTGTAACCAGTCAGTAACCCTGCTGGCCAGCAGAGGGCAGAGCCACTCCGTGTTCCTGGAAACTTACTGGTTCTGTCTGGTGGCTGCTTCCCACTGCTGTGTCCCAGGGCTGTGATCCAGCGGGCTCTCTCACTCCTAAACACAGAAAGCAGGTGCAATTTAGAACAGTCCTGTAGACACTGAAAGTAGTTTGTTCTAGACAGCCACTGCTAACCCATTCCCAGAAAATAAGGGATCCCAGAGGGTAGGGGACTGGCCTTTGAAATGAGCCTGTGTGATTTTTAAAAAGAGAGAACAGTCATCATTGTCAAACAAATATAAACATGGTTATTTATTGGGTAGAGGGGACTTCTCACTTTGGACACTTAGTGAACTGATTAGCAATTGAATCAGATACTTAGCACACCCATATGATGTTTATCAGTTCAAAGGACCAATTTCACTTGTAAGGCAAGCCTACAAAGCAGGATCCTTTCCCTCCCACATACTCAGCCATTTTGGTAAAGAAGACAGAAATCCCTTTATCTATGTGTGAGCTTTATTGAAATAGAAATTCTGACATATTTAGACTATTCTCAAATGCTTTAAAATATTTTCATGAGTATTGTTAGAAAGAAAATAGCCAAAATATTTTAATATGCTAAGTTACAGCTTCGTGAAACAAAAACTTAACTGTGACTACCACAAGTCCTGGGTAAACACAGCACTGCTCCACCACATAATCATCCTGTGTATTTAGGAAAGCAAACATTAGAATTGCAATTAATAAAATCAAACTGCATGTATATACTATTTTAGTTCTCTATCAAATCTTCCAAAAATGCCATGTGGGATGAAGAGCATTTTGGAGGTAAGCAATTTAAGCCAATTTACTATGCCAATACACCTTCCGGACAGACAGCTTTATCCCCAAATACTTGAAGAACATTTGTTTTTTATTCCCCCAATATCATGCAACCTTCACTTCCGGACATGTACTCCTCTGCCATACCAAGCAGAGCAGCCCACATAAGGACCTGCAACAGAGCGCAACAGAGCACACTAGTCCATGCTCTTCCTCCTTGATCTTCCTGCTTCCCTTTCTTTTCTGCAGGGTTTGTCTATTCCCTAATGCCTGTTAGAAACCCAGCCATTGGGGGCTGCTGAGATGGCACAGAGACACACTTGCTACCGTGGAGGACTCAAGTTCCATTCCTAGCACCCACATAGGTGGCATACAATTGCCTATTACTCCAGCTCCAGGGGATCTGATGCCTCTGGCCTCTTAATAACAACCACCATCACATCACATGCCCACACAGAGATATAGACATGTAATTGAAAATAAATCTTAAAGAATAGGGTCACAACATAAAGAAAAGAAAACAAAACAAACCCAAGTGCTTTAAGAATGCTCAAGTCTGCAAGTGCCTGGGAACCCATGTCTTCTGTCCAAAGCAAGTGCCTGATTTGCACCCACCCCATATATTAATTCCATCTGTTTTATATATTAGAAAGTGAAGTAATAAATAAATTGACACATGCTTTAAAGTAAAATAAATAGGTAACATAATTAGGATGAAACATGTATGTTCAAACATTTATTAAAAAAAAAACAAAAAAGAACGCAAAGAGGGATTGAGATCGTTCAAAGCCTATAGCTCTGCCAGGCATGAGCATGGATTCCCCAGAACCCATGTAAAAGCTGGATGCTGTAGCATAGTGAGTACCTGCAATCCCAACTCTCCTACAGGGCCACGGGAGGCATGGAGAATCTCAGGAATCTTTGGGGCCACTAAACCTAATATACACAGTGGCAATGAAGCTTAGTCATCTGGGACAGTCTTCTGACCCACATACTCTGGCATGTGCATGCCCCATCCACACACAGAGACTGACAGAAATGAGGCTTTAGGCAGTAACACATACCATTACTAGAAACTGATGGTGCCATCTTGCTTCTAAAACTTTTCTCTCTAATACTGAGCAAAGTGCTCTATCTTGGTTTTGTAAGGAATAAGTAACATACAACTTCCTTTAAAGTAGTTCCCAAGTAAACATTTTAAATCCTTCTGTTTGATGGGGAAAGATCCTTATTATGCCACAGGCTGCACTGGAATTTCCAAAGTACAATGCCAACTGAAAACTAAGATCCTGCAGAAGGTGAGTGGTTCACCAAGAGCAGTCTCTACAGCTCAGTATCTGTGTCTCTCTGTGCCATACAAAGGCAGGGCAGGCCTTTACCCCATGCCTTATCCTGCCCAAACTGTTGCCTTCCCAGAGCACTTTGGAACGGAATCTTTTACACAGGACTTTGCAGACAAGGCCAATCTCAAGCTCCAGCAACTGCCCCTGCCACTGAAGTTGAGCAGTCCAGATGAAATCACTCACTCCTGTGCCATGCTGTCTGGGTACTAATGGCATCCTGTAGACAGTGTGGCCCCTTGCTGGGACTCTAGAGGACAGAACAAGACACTTGTTGTTGCCCTTGTTGAATGGAGCTGTTTCTTGAAAACATTTCAATTGAGTCAGTACCACCCCCTCTTAGAAACTGTCAAACCACACCAGTTCCCCTGGGGCTTCTACATGCCTTGCCAAGGAGCTGGCCCCACCAGGAAACTGGAAGGAGTGTGTCTCTAAAGCTGGAGCTGAGCACTTGCTAAAGACAGAAGCCTAAAGACAGGAAAGTCATTATTGAAGTCCATGGCTCACTCTCATCTACTCTCCCCAGTTACCATATGAAACAAGAGGAATTTCCAACCTACCACACATGCAGTTCAGACTTTTCCCATTGCCCTGGTACCTGTGGGCATCAAATTCTAAGATATAACAGGTCCTTCCTTCAAGCAACCTTAACTAGGCTTTGCATTTGACTGGGGTTCTTTGCTGTTCAGAGCCCTTAATATGATGGGGTAGACAAGCAGAATAAAAGATGTTCAAGCCCCAAGCAGTGTGCAGTGTACTGGGAAAGACACCCCTTAAACCACATTTGACCAAGGAGGAAAAAAGACCAAGTGGAAAAGAGACTCACAGCCTTTCCACAACCACCCAGCTTTATATGTATGGCACTAGAAGACACCATGGCAGACTCCTTCTGGGGAGTTAGCAGCTGAGCCCCTTGGTCTTATCCTTTGAGTAGTAGGCATGACTGGTTTAAACCTGATTGCAAAAAGGTTGCAGACACAGACATCCAATTTCTTACCACATCTGCTAAAGGCTAGATAAGTATTCAAAAGGAAAGCTTATCTAAGATGACAGCACACACTACAGCCTCAGCACTGCTGGCAATCCCAGCACTTAGGAGGCTGAGAATCACCTCAGCTAGCATGAGCTACATAGCAAACCTTATCTTGAAAATAAAAACTATTAAGGGCACGTTGTTTTTCCAACATTTTTTAGAAAGAAGTGGTTATTGAGAAAACAAGAGATATTAATCAGACTTGTAGTTCTGTCATCATCCACCCCCGGAAAGCCGGGGCTGGTACTGTTAGTATGTAATACTGTTAATAATAACTGGTGAAGTTAATATGCTTCATGTGAAATATCAGTGCTCACTGCAGAATCACCTGTTCAGAGGATCAAATGAAGGCTTCCTCTTTTGGTCCCCTGACCAAGAAGGGCATGTGGCATTGTGTTCTATCTATGGGGCCAAAGAGGAGGCTCCGTGGTTAACAGCACTAGCTGTTCTTCCAGGATTCAGGTTCAATTCCCAGCATCCACATAGCACCTCACAAGTGTAACTCCAGTACCAAGGGATCTGGCACCTCACAGAAACATACATGTAGGCAAAACACCAATCCATATAAAATAAAAATAAATAAATCTTTAAAAGAATGTTTGGCCCATTTCTACTTAAAATATCTTGTTTGTTTATAGAAAGATGCCTTTACGGAAGGTGGCTATAATTTGACTTGGAAGAAAGGGAACAGCACCCCTCGAATGTGAAAGATCATCTTCGGACCTAGAATCTGATTCAAAAAGGAAGGGGGAAAAAATAAAGCAAGAAAAACTGCAACCTGCACTACATTTTCCCATATAGACTGTCTATTTTATGTTGTGATATTCCTAAAGGAAGAGAGAATCTGATTGACTCAGAGATCCCATTTACAATTCCATCCCATCCTTATACTTCCTGTTGTAATTAAATCATTAACTGCAGCAGGAAGAGGGCAAAGCTCTCTGCCAACAATGGCTCTTTGTCAGAGGCCCAGCACCCGGTCTGGGTGGCTGACAGCACAGCCACATTCATTAAGCTCCCAGCTTCTCTGCAAAAGAAATGCAAGAAAGGACCTCTGACTCTTGTTTATGATGGCTCTATTTGTCCAACAGTTACACGTATGGGTGAATAGAGCTTGTTCCCTCACTGATCACATAGTAGATATCTCATCCCCGCATACACTGAACCCAAAAGGGCATCCAAATTCTACTGTAAATATAGGAAGCCAAGGATATCACTTGCTACAGCTTATTGCCAGTGGGAACTGCAGCTGTCTGTGCCTCATTTTAATGAAGGCAGACAAAGGGGACTCTCCATCTCCCACATTCTTCTTGAAAAGCCTAGAGGGAAAAGAGATAACAGTAAAATATTCTTCCCTTGTCCTGTCAAGAAGAGTGAGACTTCATGTTTTGCAGACTATTGTCTGGCTAGTAGTACAGCGACTTAAGGTTTGTGACAGACAAACATATAACACCATGTACACAACTACATGTCCATCCCACAAAATGGTCAGCAGGGTTCTTAAGAACAAAAGTTGAAAACCAGGAGAAACTGGGGGAGGGGGAGATTGTTCTACTGCCTATGGTCACCCATGAGGCCCTAATTAAATACAGTGGGTCAGAAAACCAAACAGAAACACATGAATGTGGGAAAGCCCTGTGTAGGGAGGAGGAGGTGATAAAAGATGGAGAAAAAGGGGCCTGAAAGGGCAAGAGTACCCAGAATGCAGTACGTACGCATCTGGAACTGTCAAACAAATTTTATTATTTTTACATTAAGTGTATAAATGTTTTGCCTGTGTGTATGAATGCACTGCAAAAATGCCTGGCATTCACAGAGACCGTAAGAGAGCACTCTAGACTCTCTGGAATTGGATTTGCAAATAGTTGTAAACCACCATGTAGGTGCTGGAAAGTGAACCCAGGTCCCCCTCAACAGTGGTTACAGTAAGTGCTCTAATCACTGAATGACCTCTCCAGCCCAGTCTATTTAGTAACTACTCAGCTGTAATTGAGGGCAGAGGAGGGAAGAGAAGAATGACAGTCCCTCCTTCTGTTCCCAGAGACTTTTGCTACCCCTCCCATCCTTTCTGGAATGTTCTCTTGCTATTAATGAAAGAACTACAAATATGAGTCATACTCATGAGTTTATGGGTGACACAACTAAAGATTCTGAGAATATGTCTGGTTTAGAAAATGTACAACCACTCAGTTTAAGGCAAATCAAAGGCAAGTGGGTAGAACGGATTCTACAGTCCTGGGAAAGGGTCTAGCCTTTGTATCAAAAGAGCAGAGCACTGACATAGAATATCTAAGAAACAAGTAATGGAGATTTCATGAATGATGTTTGAGGCAGTCAGAAAGAGCTATGTCAATATATTGGTGAGGCCAGAATGAAGAACAAACTGTGGACAGAGGAGGAAATCACAAGCATAAACAGCACTTTCTCCTTCTAAGTACAAATTGGGCATTCCCAACTTCTTTGAATGTCTAGACAAGTATGAATCCCCAAAGAGTGAAGCTTTTCTTAAAGTTGCACAAAATCCAGCATATTAATTCTAGTTTTTACAGAAAAAAATAGTTTTGCCTCTGATACCCAAGGACTTCTAGAGTTGAAGAGATGCTTTCCCCAAGTCTGACCCTGGTTGTGTCCCATGCTGGTTTCTAGACACACAACCACAGGACATCTTCCTCTTCCAAGCAACAGTCACAGGGGGCAATGCTAGGAACTCTAGAGGGCCTTTTCTACTGCTCCAGTGGAAGAACTGTGAGCCCATAAATAACAAAACAAACAAACAAACAAACTAAAATAACAACAACAAAAAACCCTCTTCTGTAAGACTATACATTTACATAAAGACTTCACTATAGTTGGGGCTGTTATTCACTACTACCTGCTGATCCATTTTAATGACTCTAAATGAGAATGCTGGCAGAAGAGGGTAGGAAACATGCAGAAACCTGAGAGAGCACAGACACAGGGAACTCCTTTTCCTCCATTGCTCTGTTTCCTAACCCAGCACAGCTCGTGGCCCATAATGATATCCAAGAGACTTCTTGTTTCTAAAGAATTTGGTCAGCAGTTTCAAAATGAACCAAATCATCAAAGTGGACTTGCAAACCAAGCCCTAATCCCCTCATCCAGTGTGAGCACACTTAGTGCTGGTAACTCCACAGGCATAAGCAGAATCCCTATGCTGCCTTCAGAAATGGTCTGGGAAGAAGTATGATATACTTCCCTAAGCTGAGTATGTTTCTGAGAGTCCCTGTGCCCTGTCTGACTGCAGGCAGGTGATTTAGAAATTACTCCAAATTCAACACCGAACAAAGCAAAGTTTGCTTGGACTCTAACTATTTAATCATTTTGCCTAAATGGATGAGCCATTTTTCAAGGCTGCAAACTGTAGCAACTGCAACATGTCCATGTGAAATGTTAAGTGGCCATGTCCTAGGTTTTGGCAGTAGAAGCAGCTTCTCAAGGGCTACAAAAAGCCAAGGGACAGATTGCTGTAAAGCTGCAGTGCATTCCAAATGAACTTGAAGGAATGAATAAGAAAAGGCTTCATCCTAATGTTTTTGTGTATGAAAATGTCAGCATTTAAATAAAATGCATTTGTCAATGAAACTTCTATTAAAATCCATCCATCCATCAAGATTTACAGGGTCTAAATAGCATGACACTTCCCTAAAGATACTGAGGAGATCATATCTGCTAAAAGTACCTGAATGCTATGCTTAGCACACAGTAGGTACACAACAACCAAACCAAATAGGAGCCACTGTTTGTAGAGAGAAAGAGCAGGTCAGAGAAGCCAAGGGAGGCCAGGTCCCCTGAACCTTCTCTCCCTTTGTGTACTTACTGGGTCTCAGCCCCAAGCAGCATGTCCACTTTCTCATTGGCATGGTTGCTGAGGACTGTCAGGGTAAAGAGGTGAGTGGCAGAGCTCTGTCTTGAGTAAAGCATGGTGGAAGTGTTCTTCCCTGGAGAAGAATTAAGCTCTTCATTGTCACAAGATTCCACCAACAGCTGGTCCCTCAAGGAGTAATCATTGACATTGTAGCTTTCTTCGCTAAAAGAAAGTGGGGGAATAGGTTAGTTACTCAGTGGCTAGGACTGTAACACTGTCAGATTTCAAGTCACACTTCTGGAGAAGTGGCCAAGACATCCATCCGGAGGGAGGGGAGAATGGCCTGTTTGATAACACTAATTGGAATCTGATTTTTATCTACTGATTACCAATTGAGAGAAGCACCAACATTATGTATATAGCACACTAAAGTACGTCTCAGAAAAAGAGTAATATATGTTTAAAAACACAGGTCATTTCTTACTTGGAGTTAAAAATCAACACATGAAAGGTGGGCACTTCTTGAGTACAAAACAATGAGAAATTTCTATGAGAAAGGACACCTGGAGAACCCCAGAGCCTAATTATATAGATTGAACTTCAGCAGATAACCCACAGAGGCCTGCTTGTCCTGGCAAAGTGCCCAGTCCACCCTACCTGATACAGCCTTGTACTTCAGAAGCCACCAGGTTGTATCCTGCTCTGTCTCCATCCTTCCTTATCCCAATCTCGCTTTATTCCACAGTGTGAGGATGGCTAATCCCTCAGGACGACTGGCTCTTGACCACTGCCCACTGTGCCCTTCTGGGCGTGGCTTTCCTTAGGGAATTCAGGAAAGTCTTGAGCCTCTTACTGGAACCTTCCCTTTGTAATCAAGTAACTTTTCTCTAAAAGAATCTTGATTCTCTCTACAGATGCTATATCCCTTAATGGCTCTGCTCACTTCTACAAAATGATCACCTTTTGCTCCCAAGAAGGCCTAGACTCTGGAGCTCACACTGTTGCTCTCTGTCCCAGTCACAAGCTTCTACAGACTTCAGAGTCTCCCAGTCCTCCATTAGGACTCCCAAGCTTATTGCACCAATTATCAGGATGTGAGCAAGTCCCAGTGATTATAACCGTTACAGAACAGCAGCACATAAAGCTATGAAGCTTTTCATTGGGTTAACTATTACTTTCTTCTTTACATTCCATGAACAGCGCCTTCTCTTGCTGTGGGCTTTGACTCCTCCAATGGCCACAGGTATGCCACCTCAGCCTTCTGCCCACTCTTATCATTACCATGAAATGCAGCCTCTCCGTCATTCCAACAGCAGTCTAGACATGCCATGCTCTACCAGGCATCCGTCTTTCTAGCTCACAAACTCAAATCCTCATCCCCCAACTTAATTAACCCACCAGTTCCTATTCAATGACTCTGTGACCTTTTCCCTGTTGATGGATTCCACATGTCCCCTCACCTGTACATATCAAATTATTGATCTTGGATTCCTGTTAGCTAGCTAAAATCATGTCTTGAACCATGTTTATCTCCCTTGGTTCTACTTGCCTGCCAAATTCCAAATCTAGCTATATCTATTTCTTTCTTCTCTCTTCTGTCATCATCGATAAACCTCAACTGAACTGATGTAAACAGATGCCCCTACAGTAAATGATTACCAATTGAGAGAAGCACCAACATTATGTATATAGCACACTAAAGTACGTCTCAGAAAAAGAGTAATATATGTTTAAAAACACAGGTCATTTCTTACTTGGAAAACACATGAAAGGTGGGCACTTCTTGAGTACAAAACAATGAGAAATTTCTATGAGAAAGGACACCTGGAGAACCCCAGGTATCCTTCTAGTATACTCTAGGAATAATGGCATTATCTCATTTAATAGTAAATAAAAGTATTTAAACATAGAAGAGCTGGAAGAAAACTTCCTGTATGTCCAAATATAGTAGGGGATTTTAGAACAAAACATCTTTTTCAAAAGTTCTGGTGCTTTCTTTATCCAGCAGTAAACATTCTGCCTTGTAACTGTCCTTGGAAAATTTTACATTTTTTGTTTGTTGGTTGGTTTCCTTGAAGTTTAGTTTGATAAATTGTCCACCCAGAAGCAGCATATACAGAAACTAAAATACTAAAATATTAAATATTAATATTTAATAGTAAAAACTAAATATATTTTCTGACCAAATCTGTTGTTAGGATCTGTCTGTATTCACAGTAAGTTCCCATGGCAAGAAGATCTCTAAATCTGCCCCAAGGATGCCACACCCAAGCATATAAGTTGTTTTCACATCTAAATGAGACCTACCAAAGCACACACTATACTCAAAAGAAGAAGGCAGGACAGTGCACCTTACATCAAACTAAGTTGTATCTTTAAAAGATCTTGTTTACTAGAAACAAAGAAGTCAATTGTTAGCAGGGCAGAAAATGTTTACAAAGCCAGAACATCTTAGACATAAATTTAACAGCCCAGGATTCAGGATGTGCCTGTGCACACACCCCACCACTAATACCTTTGCCACACACACACACACACACACACACACACACACACACACACACGGACACGGGGGGGTGGGGTGGGGGGGATCAAGACAAAAAACATGAAAGCAGAAGCAACATCTCAACATCAGTAGTAAAGGCTATGTAGAAAATAGCCATTCCTTCCTATTCTCTTTCATTCCTTTCCTCTCGCTTTCTTTGGTTGCAATCAAAAACTATGAATGATCATCACTCAGTGGCCTAGCACTTTGTTCTTATCAAAAATCATTCACTGAACAGGGAAATTGAAGAAATTAATCTTTTATGAGTGGGATAGTTAGGTAGGCCCTGAAGAATAATTGTTGCACTGGGATCAAGGTTATTTCTAAAGAAACAAAAGTCCGGAGAATATACACATGACAGTGCCATCATTTAAGACCAGCCAAGCTTCTGCATCTTCAGCATCAGGCAGCTTTGCTTGTTGGTTCATCCCTGATGGACCTTAAGGATTGAGTTCCCAGGAGACAAATATAAACTATAATGGTTAGTCTTTCCTCTGCTTCATTTTTAGAATTTGTTTCTTCCAGGATTTACCTAAATTAAACAAAAAGAAAAAACAGCTAGGAAATTTTACTTCATCAATGCTTTGAATATGTTTTAGGAATCACTAAAGCCAGAAGCAGATACACTTTTAAGTTGTGCATTAATTGGTCCTTTAAGCAACAAGTACAATGCCACTGACTACAAGCTGCTTGACCCAGTTTGGACCAGTCAGCCCTTTCCACTTCCACTTAGAATGGTAAAACCATGATCCCCCTATTGATAGCTATAGACCCTCACCTGTGATATTTGTCCAGACTGTCTGAGTGGAGACCTCAGCTTAGTTTGGATATCTAGATCCAAAGCAGTCTCCGAGATAGATGTGTTCTGTCTGTCTCTTAAGTGATTTGCTCTCATTCATGCAAAAAATTCACTGTTATCTAGGTAGTGAATTTTTCCATTATATGCTTCCATGGAGCCTAATACTTTACTACCTTTAAAAAGAGGGTGTCATATTAAAACATACCTTTATCGTTTAACCAAGGTAAAGTTAAATTGGTTATTTATCCTGGTCAGCAACCTTAAAACTCACTGAAGCAAAAACTGACAAGTGCCTGGCTCACTCTTCAGAGAATTTTTTTCTGGAATATTCTCTCACACACTCACTGTTTTAGTCGATTGAGGTTTCTATTTCTATACAAACACCATGACCAAGAATCAAGTTGGAGAGGAAAGGGTTTATTCAGCTTACATTTCCACATTGCTGTTCATCACTAAAGGAAGTCAGGACTGGAACTCAAGTAGGTCAGGAAGCAGGAGCTGATGATACAGAGGCCATGGAGGATGTTACTTACTGACCTGCTTCCCCTGGCTTGCTCAGCTTGCTTTCTTATAGAAACTAGGACTAACAGCCCAGGGATGGCACCATCCACAATGGGCCCTCCTACCCTTTATCACTAATTGAGAAAATGCCTTACAACTGGATCTCATGGAGGCATTTCTTTAAGAGATGCTCCTTTCTGAGAGAACTCCAGCTTGTGTCAAGTTGACACACAAAACCAGCTAGCCAGAACACTCACATATAGATACTTAGCCCCCAAGGGTTTAGAATGATGGCCATTATTCCTCTGACTCTGAATCTGCTGACTACTGCATAAAACTCATTCTTCTATCAGTCAGCACATGAAAGCCCCTCATCACCTAGTTCAGATGGACAACTGGCTACAGTGTGTGCTGGAGAAGAAGAAGGAAGCCCAAACCAGGCACCTCCATGCCAGACTTTCTCCCCCTGCTGCTCCCTCAGGTTCCAGAAGGCTAAATAGAGTGGAAAAGAAACAACTCTTTTCCTCACGGAAGCTGACTCTAATCAGACTTCCCATGTTTGTCTCCATCATTTAACAAACATATGCCTGACACAATTTCTGAAACAATTTGGATCATGTCATTAGGAAGTTGAATTGCTCAGGAAAAAAAAAAGCAAATGGAAAAACCACCTTTCTTTGCAAGGATGAGTTTACAAGGAGACTTCCTTCCATTGTGCCACATACTCACCACACTTGCAGCTGCCGGGCCCGAGCTCCGTGCAAGGCGCTTCCGATCAGGTGCAGGGACCCAATCAAGCCCACAGAGGTCTGTGGCTTGATGCCTTAAACAATGATGAGTCTCCCCACTTGAAGTCCTAGTAACCTCTGTCTAGATTCTCCTCCTTTAAATAATTATCTTAAACAAAATAAGTAGCAATCTGTACAGAACAGGAAACCATGCTCAATATGTTTCCCAGTTATTTTCTGTGTGAAGACGTTCATGCAATGTCTGAATGTATGCTGCACACCACTGAGGTGATGTGACATAAGCCTGACTGGGAAGAGTTCCTTTTTTTTTTGGTGATGCTGGGACTAGATCCCAGTGCCTCACACATGCTGAGTCAGCACTGGAGCAATGCGCGCCATCCTTGCCCCCCCCCCTTTTATTAGACAAATAATTATGGACCCCTTTACTTCCTGTCTCATAATATCTGCAAAGGTTGGGAAACTTCTCATGGAGAACATTTATTTATGAATATTATTTATTACTTTTAGATCAGAAAGACATTTAAAGACCACATAGGAGGAATTCATGTTTAAATATCGAAATGACATAGATACATGGAAACTTGCAGTACTGAGCACAGAAATCTGAGAATTAAGCTCCCATTTTGGCACAGTCAGTTTGGGGAAGGGGAAGGACAGACTGGGGACAAAGGGACATCATTAACCTGCAATTTTGCTCAACGTGGGCTTTCTTTTTGGTTTAAGAGGAAAGTGTCTATCATTAACTATCACGGAAGGTTTGGGCTACCAGTAAGTTAGTGTGTAATGAGTTTCTGTACACTTGACCTACTTTAAAGTAAATTTCAAAAGAAAATGTGTTTTAAATCCTAAGTGCTTAGATGTGAAGACTATTAGTACTCCAGGTGTCTGTGGATGCCTAAGTGTGTGGTTTATTCAAGTAGAAGGGAACGGGATGTCGTATCTGTCCTACTGACTAGCCAACTGTGTGTAGAATACATCACTAACTGAAATATAACTGCACTTTGATCATGAATTCACTATAATGACTGAGAAAAAGAACTACAAATAATGACTCACCTGCATATTAATGACATCCAGTTAAGTAATATGATTAATGAGGATTGGTGAGATGGACTCAGGGACAACAGTTGCTCTGAGGACATGAGGTAAATACCTAAGCCCACGTGGTAAGGGAGAATTGAACCACACAAGTTCTCTTCTGACCTTCACATACATGCTATGGCCCTCCTAAACACACACACACACACACACACACACACACACACACACGCATGCACACAAATAAATGAAATAGAAAGTTCTATATAAATACATAATTAATGGACCTATCTCATTTATAACATCAGCAAATCTCTTAAGATATTTGTGATACACAGGAGCTCACAGAGACTGGGCCACCAACCAGGCAGCATTCAGGGACTGGACACTCCACATTTGGAGAAAATGTGGGAAAAGCTCGGTCTTCATGCGGGCCCTCTGACAAGTGGAACATGAGCTGTCTTGGTCTCTGTTTCCTGCCATTGGGTCATTTTCATCCTACCTGAACTGACTGGTTGGGCCTCAGTGGGAAGATATGCCTAGTCCTGATTTGACTAGATGCCGCAAGGTGGGGTGTACCTGTGGGGGTGGGGGCTTCCCTTTCTCTGAGGAGAAAGGGAGGGGCTAAATCGGGAGGGATTTGTAAGGGTAAGACTGGAAGGAGAGGAGGGAGGCAGGCTGTGATCAGGCTGTAAAGTGAATAAAAAATAATAAATTATTGGAAAAAATAAATAACATAAAAATAATTAAAAAGGATATTCGTGAGGAAGCGTCTCCATAGTTTCTATATGAAGACGACCTTGGTAAGTATCTGCTTTTCTAACATAACTTATATTTTTAATCCAATCAATACAAATTAAAAAACAGTTTTGTGGGAAGACCTGAGTAGAGGGGCTAGTTGAGATATTTTAAACCATGTGGGAAAATAAGCATGCAGAAATAACAAGGTGAAAATGAAGTGGCCCTTGGACATACTAAGAAATTTTATGGCCGAGCAGTGGTGGCACATGCCTTTAATCGCAGCACTTGGGAGGCAGAGACAGGCGGATTTCTGAGTTTGAGGCCAGCCTGGTCTACAGAGTGAGTTCCAGGACAGCCAGAGGGCTATTCAGAGAAACCCTGTCTCGGAAAAAAACAAAAACAAAAAAAAAAAAAAATTTTATAAATATATGTTCAAGAACCAGGCCTTGGCATGAATTGACATAGGAACTAGTGAAATAGACTGACGAGTCCATAAACAAATGTATACATACTTAGGGACTTAATGTATGATATAGGTGGTTTTCCAAATATGAGGCATTGATAACCAATAAATAACTTGGGGAGATTTGGAGAAACATCTGACACTGCCTAAAAAATTGCATTCCAATCTCATTCCTTAAGGCAGGTTGAATCCTTCGATTGGGTAAGAGTCCTAACGAGGTGGATGGTGAGTAACAAGACAAGTCAGACCTGCTTTGAGGTTTTAAAATATGCACTGCCCTGTGGAGGAGTCTCACCTTGACCCTTATTAGTGATCATCCTAGATACCCACTCTTGTTGGTCAGAAAGGGAGAAAGGATGCTTGACCAAAATGGGCCCAAGGGATGAAGGAAAGAAAGGTTGGCAGGGAAGGCCAAAGGTTATACTGCAAAGGACAGCTTCTCTACTGTTTTCTGCACCAGGAGAACATGTGTATACATCTCACACTCGCCTAAGAACTCTCTTACATGGGCCAAGTAGAACACTTTCAGTTCTTCCCTTTATAAGAAGTTAAATTAAGAGAGAAGTGTGTTACAGAGATTTTTTCCAAGACAGCCCAAGGACTCTCAGCATGCACCCTCCAGGTAATGGCATAGGTTTTTAATCTATTCAGTACGCCTTTTCCATAGGTTTTATTTATAACACTCACACAGCCTCTGTCCTAAAAAACAGACAGACAAAAACCAGGCCAGTACAAAGACAAATGTCTCTCAAGCCTGTGAATCCTCAGCCCAGCACTCTCAGTCCAGGGAAATGAAATACTTCCCCAAGGTCACTATGGCCCAGCATCCCATGAAATCCAATGCGGGGGGGGGGGGGGGGGGGTGCCATTATTCTCCTGGATGTCGGCACAGAAGTCAACTGTGCTGTGCACCTGTGGCACTCTGAAATGCTATCTCCCCCTTTTAATGCCTTCCGTGACATTTCCCAGGCATCCTTCTTCAGAGCCATTCCTGTACAGCCACTTGTTTTTCTCACAGGGATGTCACCGGTCTGTGACTCTCCCAGGAGTGCTGAGGCCAGGAGCATAGAGGATTGCAAGAAAGAAAAGTTCATTGTGTTTTCCTCCAGGGTGTGCATAGGAGACCTTCCTCTGCAGATTTCTACTTGTTTCTCTTGCTCATTCAACAGCATGGTTTCAAAATCCCTACACATGTTTTTATGCTTCACTGGTCTTAAAATACTCCAGTCAAATACTGCTGAGACAGAAGACATTGAACGATGCTGGAATTTCTTTCAAGTTAAGGAATTAAAAGAAAGAAAAACAAAATAACCCTGATTTACCTGAATGAGATTGATTTCATGCGTAAAGTTTAGCTTAAGACAACCCTAACTAGTAAGTTTCATGGAATTTTCAGAAGTTATTGTTTTCAGCATAGTAGGTAAGCTTACAGATCTGAGACCAAAGGCCTGCTTAGAGTTACCCCGTCACACACCTCCGTTGTGGACGTGAGAGGGTTCCAATCCTCTCCAAGCTTCATGGCTCTCATCTGTATAGTGATAGTAACAGTACCAAGGTACCAACTTGTTGTGGGGACTAAGGGAGATAATATGTATATTATCTTCTTGTTGTGTATAGCCCTTATAATCACTCCTGGATCATACAAAATGTTAGCTATTTCTTTTATTTTCCTAATAGATATATGTATTATATATAATATATAAATATAAAAAATAGATATATTTATTATATATAATAATTTATTATATATATAATATAATATAATATATATAATAGATTTAATAATCCATTTAAATTGCCTGAGAATTTTATGTGTGCCCTGTAATTGGATAAGTAGACTAAGCAGGAATCAAATCAAATACTATTATCAAGAGTTCACGATTTGCCAAGAGCTCTGACTAGCACAGAAGGAGCAATATTTACGCTGAAACTAATTTCCAATAACCTAACTTCTTCCGATCCTCAAAATAGCTCTCAAGAATAACAAACATGCCACACACTTCCTATCCATTGTCCAGAGAAAAACAAAGATTAAAAGCGAGGATCAAATTCACTGGTAGGAGAAGCATCAGTTATGATAAACTGACACCCAAAAAAGAGAGGCAGAGAACGCAGGGCAGTCAGAGACTGCAGGACAGTCTGAGACTGGAGGACAGCCAGAGTCCACAGCCCAAAACCTGCAATGTCTATCATATTTGAGCAAGAGGAGACAAACAGTTCTAAGAGTCTATAAGCACCTTGCTAGAGCTTTCTAGCTGCAGTGTCCAGGACACAGCATGATCAAAGAACAGCCTCTTACATGGATTACTTCCATGGGTTTGAATATGCTCAACCCAGGGAGTGGCACTGTTAGGAGGTATGGCCTTGGTGGAGTAGGTGTGGCCTTGGTGGAAGACTATCGCTTTGGGGGTAGGCTTTGAGACCCTTCTATCTACCTGGAAGCTAGTCTTCTGTTTGTCTTCAGAACAAGATGTAGAACTCTCAACTCCTCAGGCACCATGCCTGCCTGGACATTGCCATGCTTCCAGTAATGATGATAATGGATTATTATCATGAATAATAATCTCTGAACTGAAGGTCAGCCCCAATTAAATGTTTGCCTTTATAAGAATTGCCTTGGTCATGGTGTCTCTTCATAGCAATGAAAACCCTAACTAAGACACCCCAGATTACAGGAATCACCTCCACACTCAAGTTTACTATAACCACCATTGATTTACAACAATGAAAAGGAAAACTGCAGTCAGGTTGAACTTTACTATCATGAGGGGGCTGGTTCCAGGAACCTGCAAAAATGTCAAAATCTGAGGATAAGTTATGTCTGTCATACAAAAGTGCATATTTGCCTATAACCTTTCCATATCATAATTTTAAATATGCTCTGCATTACCTATAATAACTGGCACACTATGAAGATAATTGCTATGCCACACCCATCTAGAGAAACTATGAAAACATTTCTATCAGCACAGCACCGCAGCCTTGCCCCTTATTTTCCATATACCAAGGGCTGAGTTAATGGGAATGGAGGCTGACTACAAGGTGAGTCCTCCTGGGTCCACAGGAAAGGATGGTGCTAAAAAAATATCCCTCCACCCCCGAAAAGCAGTCACCATCCACGTCTCTTTGTGAAGAACGAGCGGGTGATAGTTCAGTGTTTTTACTACCTAAACCATTTTATATGAGGACACATTGACTGGTAGCCTAAAACATTAGTCAATACTATAATAAATACAAACACCAAGTAAAAATTGTCTCTGTAGAGTAGTTTCACAAATAGTCTCAAGGTATGTAAATTGAAGTTCCGTGGCATTTACAGAAGTATATGGGAGCTAGTGCAGAAAATGTCAGAAGCCGCATTACTAACAAGGTTCAGATTTGTTTTTATCAAGATTAAGTAATCATAGTGTCTGTTTAGGAAGGAAAGCTGCAGCTGAGTTGGTAGAGTGCCTGCCTATCACACACAAGGTCCTGAGTTCCCAGAGCCAGATAAAATAGTAGTGATCCACACCAATAACCCTAACACTCTGAAGGTGGAGTCAGGAGGACCAGGAGCACCATGGCCACAGGAGCATCATGGTTACAGGAGCACCATGGCTACAGGATCACCATGTCCACAGGAGCACCATGGCCCCAGGAGCATCATGGTTACAGGAGCACCATGGCTACAGAAGCACCATGGTTACAGGAGCACCATGGCTATAGGAGCACTTGGCTACAGGAGCACTATGATTACAGGAACATCATGGCTACTGGAGCATTTGACTACAGGGTAAGTGTGAGACTACCCTGAAATGTGTGTTGAAAGGAAGGAAGGGAGGGAGAGAAAAAAATAGAAAAGAAAGAGAATGAACGTTTATTATGTATAAAGATAGTACCCCAAACCAAGAAAGACATAAACATAAATGTCCCTCCTGAAAACCTGAGCCAGAGCAAAATTGAATGACAAGCATGCACAAGGAAAGGCTCACAGAGACACACAGAAAAAAAAATCTATACATCAGCCACATCTCTACTACCTAAGACACCATGGCTGTGATTCAAGACAAATATCCTCAGATGGACCCCCAGGAAAAATAATTTGGGTCACTGCACCATCAACAAGCTCCCTAGGACCACTAACTGCCATGAGGAAGACAAAAGACAACTTGTATACACTGTGAAGGGCAAGGCCAGACCAATCCAGACTCCAAGATGTTCCAGACATGAGACAGAATGAATGGTGCATCCATGCAATGGGGCTCCTGTTCAGCCATCTGTGGTATACGAATGAAAATGGCCCCTATAGGCTCATCCAGAGTGGCACTATTTGAAAGCATTAGGCATGGCATTGCTGGAGGAAGTGTGTCACTAGGGGTGGGCTTTGGGATTTCAGAAACTCAAGCCAGGCTCAGTCTCTGTTCTGTTCTGTTCCCCTCTCTTGCTCCCCCCCCCTTTCCCTGATACTTGTGGTTCTCAGCTCCTTCTCTCACACCATGTCTGCCTGCCTGCTGCCATGACAACAATACACTAAACCTCCAAAACTGTAAGCAATTCCCAATTACCAATTAAATGCTTTCTTTCATAAGAGTTTCTGTGGTCACTGTAGTTCCTGAGTGGAATACCACAGGAGCTGTCAAAGCAGAAGCACCTCCTTCCCACCCCAGCCATGGTAATATAACTACCACGGGAGCTATCAAAGACAGTTGTCAAAATGGTGGCACCTCCTTTCCCACCTCAGCCTGTAGCCACCATGAGGTGCCACCACAGGAGAATCCATGGTCATGGCACCTCCTCCTCTGCCTCCCCTAATGGCTCCACACCTATGGTGCTTCAGCCAAAGTCCTAACCCTTGAGCTGATGCAGGGGAAAGGGGGTTTAAAAAAGACACCAGTCCCTGAGCTTCTCACAAAACCCCATCAGTCCCTGAACAGGAAAATCAACCAAACCCTGAGTTCCACAAGCAATAGACTATAAATCCCACCAACCCTCACTCTGTAGATCTCTGCCCTGAAAAGCTCTACCCGCCAAGAAATCCTATATATGCCCGGCCCTTTGTTTAATTTGCTGCTGTTCTCTCTCAGAAGCAGTGATGCAGATTTGTTCCACCACACCCTAGACCCTCCTAATAAACCTCTTTTATGAGCCTTGTTGTCTGGTATGACTCTCTTATCAGAAGAAGCCAAGAAACAAAGAATCGAAGAAGTGGAATGAGCAGGGCTGAGGCCCCTGAGCTCCTCAGCTCAGCTGGGGATCCCCTCCCCTGGAAGCTGAAATGCCTTGGCTGAGGAGGGCTCCTCATAGAGCTGAGTGGCGCCTGGGAATTTCTGTCCCAGGATACACCTCCATCTGAGCAGGAACACTTACAGTCATGGTGCCTCTTCACAGCAATAGAACACTGACTAAGACATCATCAGTCTGACTGGTACATCCTCAAAATACTTGCTATGTAAAAGTAACTTTTATTTCCCCAAAGTAATTGTCAGCTCTGAGAGTTGTTGCTGAATAACCTCACCCTTTCTAGCTCTTTCTGAACTCTGGCTGGCTGGTTCAATGCAGCTATTCTGGCTCAAAATCCTCTCTACACTGACTGAATCTGATTCTCTCACCTGACATTTTGCTCTGCTTGGCCTCAAACTAACTCAAGCAATCTATTCTAATATTCTTGTTCTTTCTTATTTTCTGGCTTCAAGTGCCTCTGCTGACATGCACTGCACTGCATGAACTCCTGACCTCCTGAACAAACTCAACTCCACTGCACTGGCACTCACTGAACTCAACTGACTGAATTGAACTGAACTGACGAACTGATTTCCAACTCAACTGCCATGAACTCACCTCCCCTGTACATATCTGAGTGCCAGGATTAAAAGCATGTGCCACCACACCTGAACATAAGCTTTCCTATACCTGGAACTTGCTCTGTACCAGGCTGGCCTTGAACTCAGGGAGATCAGCTTGCCCCTGTCTCCTGAGATCAAAGGTGTGTCTGTATTCCAGCCGGAGTAGCCATGTTGCTGGTTAAAATTCCTCTACTTTGTTACATGAGCATTCTTACAGCTAAGTGCCTGCCTACGCACTTAAGACAGAAAGGTCAATATGAGACACAGGCTAGTAGTTGACGTTAAATGTTACAGCAAGGAAAGTGCCCAGTTTTATCAGATCCCAGGGGGACAGAAAATAGACTGTCTTAGAGAACTGAATAAAACCACAAGTGGGTGTGGCAATTAATGCAAACCTCAAAGAATGGAATGTTGTCTAGAGAAAGTCTGAGGTAAGGGGAAGCCAGAGCTGAGAGAAAAACATGCCCAGGGTCTGGATTCTAGAATGTAGTAAAGAGGCACACATGGAGGAGGAGGCGTGGGAGGAGTAGGAGAGATTTGATGGAGAAGATTTAGATATGACAGTCATCTGTGAAACCACCAGAAAAGCTCAAGTCACATGCTCATGACAAAATTCTGAAAACTACTTAAAAAATAAAGTGAATTCATGTAAAAGAAGCATATGGCCAAGAACTACCTTAGGATCTTTCTACCCATTCACCTGTGTTTATGTGATGCCAAGGGGTCAGGGAGTGTGGTGGGTTGAACCGCAAAGAAGCGTGATGGAGTCCTGTCTCCTGTCACTTTGAACGTTGCCTTACTTAGAAAAAAAGTCTTTGCAGATGTAGTCAAGTCATACTGGACTGAAGTAGACTCTGCATCTAATAACTAAGTGATTTGTGGTGGGTACTAGACTCACAGAGGCTCAGCAGAGAAGCAGGCCATATGGAAACACAGGCTAACTGGAAAGCGTGCATAGAGTCATCAGGAGGTGAAAAGTGTGTGGGCGAGCCTCTGGACTCTTAACCACTCACTTTGTAGTGCTGTTATACAGCAGCTACTAGAGATGCTCAGGGACAGGGCATCTGCTCTGAGTCAGATAGAATTAAGGGGAAAGATTGGGCATATACAAGGCATTAAATAAATATAAGATAGTAAACTGCCTCAGAAACTTGTAGAGTTTTAACCAATTAAGGTCTTAGATTCAGTTTATGCATTTCAAAAATAGGACCAATTGTACCTAACTCCATGAGGCTGTACATGCAGGTATAGTGAGGAGCACATTGATTGTATTATTAGGGGAACATAACAGTTATTATATGTTAGGACATATTAATCTACTACTATCTGGTAACTTATTGTCTTAGTTAGGGTTTTATTGCTGTGAAGAGACACCATGATCCAAGGCAACCCTTATAAAGGCAAACTTTTACTTGGGGCTGGCTTACAATTTCACCAGTTTAGTCCATTATCATCACAGTAGGAAGTATGGCATTCTACAGACAGTCTTGGTGCTGGAGATGTCAAGAGTTCTACATCTTGATCCAAAGGTATCCAGGAGGAGGCTCTGATCCCACGCTGGGTGGAGCATAGAGATCTCAAAGTCTGCCCCTACAGTGACACACTTCCTCTAGCAAGATCACACCTCCTAATAGTGCCACTCCCTATGAGTCAAGCATGCAAACACATGAGTCTTTGGGGGCCAAACCTATTCAAACCACCACACTTAGCATGTTTATAATACAATATTACTATTACTGCTGTGTCAGAAAGCAAAGCTGGTTTAAGGTCTGCTGTCCTTCAAAGTGGCCCTTACCTGCGGAGGCATTAGGCCACACCTAAAGATGGTTTTGTTATCCCAGGGGAAGTGCTATTAGCACACAATGGAGAGACAGCACAGCTTCTGCTTAACACTCCATCACAAGACCACCCCACAGCAAAGAAGCACAGGACCCATGTCAACACTGCTGAGATCAGAATCCAGTGAGACCCAGGCAGTTATAGCTTCCAAAACCAAAGAACTCACCTACTAATCAAAAGTAGTCTAATCAGACGTGTCTCTTTGAAATTTGGTAAGATAAACTATTAATAAAGTGTCTAACAAGCAACCCAGACCTAATTTAAAAATATATTTACATTTTCTTCTAATTTAAAAAACTAAAACAACAACAATAAAACAAAACAAAATAACCAACACTGCCTTTGAAGATAGCCCCATGGGCTAACCACCAAGTCCTGCTCTGCATGTACCAGCTATGTGCTGAAGGGCCACATGCTGAAAGCTACCTGACACCAAACAGCTAAACTCCTTGCCTAAACCTTGTAATTTCAGTCAGTGGGTGGCTGGATCAGTCCTAGAGAGCTGGGGCAGATAATGATCCCTTATCTCTCCCTTGTGGCCACGTCTGAATTATTGCCTGACTCCAAGGGGTTATATCTCCTATGCTGCTGCCTCTGGCATGCAAAGCATCTGCAGTTGCCTCCTTGAAGCTACTATATAAACACAGCAGTGCATACTGTACATTTCAAACTCAGCCTCTTTACGAAGCCTCTTTCCCACAGACTGACATCATGAACAAGCAGAGTCTCTAGTGATATTTCCTCAGTTGAGAGGACTTTAGACAGATGGTGACCCTATTGACAGGGCAAGAGAACATCAGTTTTGACAAAAGTTCATTAGGTTCTCAGGTTGACCTCTCCACTGGGAGTATATGTCGTGTTCTTTTGGCCATTATGATTATAATTCCAAAAACATGTGAGCACATAAATTTGGCATAGAGGGATCAACATGAATTGTGATGGCAAAGCCACCTGTGAAGAGCAAAATCAGTTGCTAAGTAAGATAGCATGTGCCTTAATTCTGTATTTATTGACTAGTCCTGTGCAAGTTCACCAATAAAAGCTGCACTATCCTGGTTTTAGAACCATCTCTAAAGATGATAACTTTCATCAAGTTATCAGTCAACATGTCTCAGTGGACCCAAAATTTTATCTCACCTTTTGAGTTGAATGTCAAGATAAAAATTGACAATACCATGCCAACTTTAAATACAGGGGACAGTGTCATCCCTGGGTAGGTAGTCCTGAGTAATATAAGTAAGTCATGAGCTAGCATGTGTGTGCTTGTGTCTGTCCTGAGAACTGTTCAAGATAAAAACTGTAAAGATAAGGTTTGTATGGTATTCCTCCCGGTCATCTCTAGAAGAATATGAATGCAGAACATAAAGACAGAAGGAGAAAAACACTTTCCAACCAACTAAGGTACTTCACTCCCCCAAGGAGGAAGCACACTCAGCACCTAGCCATTCATGGGCACACTAGCTACATAACCATTACAGACATTTTTAAAATTAAAGGCATACTGGAGTTGTCCCTAGCATGTCCTTAATCATTTATTTTGATTTATACAAGAGCTCTATGACAGAAGAAGTTTGAAAAACGCTATTGGAATAGAGTGCAGCCTCTCCAGGCAGGGTGCAAGAAGGGAATGATGTGGACACATCCGTACTAGCTTAGACTGAAAAAGTTCATTCAAGGCTACCCAGCATCAAGAGGTTCAGAGTCAAGACTTAACAATACTTGTATTTAGAGACAGCGAAGGTCAAATGTGACTTTGATTCAATACTTGGGAATTATACATTTACTATCCCTGCTTTAGAAGGATAGTGTGATAACAGACAACACTTGGCTGGTGCTCACCTCTTCTTCTTAGTGATAATAAGCACATCATTGAACAGGAAGAAGTAGACCTGCTGTTTGGACATCCTCTTGGAGAACAGCACTGTGTCTTCCACATAGGCTGTCAACTCCCCTCTTTTCACCAACCACCGGGAGGACGAGACCAGGGGGAAAGGCTGTAAAGAGAGAGAAACTCAGTACTCACATCCAAGTAAAGACCAAGAAGACATTATAATCTGATGAGATACATCATTAGTTGACAGGCAAATAGTGGCAAATGCAATTGGAATATTCTCCAAGAGGAAATAATATTTATTTCTGAACATTAAAAACTTATTAGCTTGCCCATATCAAACCAAAACCACAAGAAAATGTTACTGGGTCACAGAATTCTGACTTTACTATTAACTCTGACCTAGAAAAGAAACCTGGAGTAACTTAAAATTGAAGAGGCTGGTGATGAAATCTATCAGTTATCATAAGTATCTCAAAGTACAATATAAACATGGGAATTCATAGGTACCCATAGTTTCCACGAGACAACTCTAAAAGTCTATATAAACTTTATGAACTACAAGAGGAATTTTCAAGAAACAAAACCAAAATGAACAAAATAAAATTAAAACAAACAAAGAAATGTACAAAAATCCACTGAGCCATATTTTCAAGAACACCTGTTTTTATGTTTGTGTAGTTTGCACTATGTAAACACATCCTTGAAAGCCTCATGCAACCGTCTGGCTAGGAAAATGGAGTCCTTCTCAGGATCTCCCATAAAAAGACTGCATCCAAGGCATTATGTACTGCTTTTTCTTTATTCAGCTTTGTGTAAGCCAACTGGAAGACCCCCAAAACCACAGACTAATTTGTACCCTTTAGAGTTCTTTCCTTTTTAAAAGAAAATAAAGTTACTAGAAATACACAGTGTCAAAAAAATTGATTTAAAAACATATATCCATAAAATAAGCAAAAGTTCCTAGATACACAGAATGCAGGCACAGCAATAAGGCACAGCAGATGTCATTCTGTTACATGAAGAATGATTAAAAATAGCTAAAGGAAATTGAGGGTATTATGAAGGAAATGAAGAAGTGAAGTAAGGATTTCATAGTTTTCCAACTTTATAATGGGCTCTTTATAAGAAGGTTGTTCATCAGCTATACACAGATTCAGCAGGGAAGGTGAAAGCTTATACCTAAACCCAAGCTTTGCAAACTATTTAAGGAAGGCCATAGAGTTTCCAGCCCCTTTAACATCACACAATTATCTAACAGGAACATTAGGGCCCTCCCTGTAAGGTCAACAGAGAAGGGACTGCTTATGATAACTCTGACCAGTGTGCTTAGGAATCCCTACAAAAACATGTGTCAGGATGGGTTCCTGGGAGCTGTAGGTGCTGGAAGCACAAGGCTGTCTTGCCTTTATGCAGTAGGACTGGATCTGAACCAATGACAGTTATGATGGAGGTCAGAATACATCCCACCCTATGAATATAGGAGCTAGGTAAAGAGTTTTCTACTGCTATGTTGTTTTAAAGTAGATTGATTTTTATAGTCTTTGAATTCCACTAGGAAATACTAAATTTTCATTTATTCACTCAAAGCTGAGAGTGGTTATCAGAATGTCTTTGCTTCCTTTGACAACAAAAACGTACTGTGTAAGAAACTTCTCTTTCCCACTCTTTCTCCCCCATCCAGTTCCCATACACTGACTCCCACCTCTACAGGTAATGGCAGATGCTAGATCTTTCTGTGCCTTTCCAGAAATTTCTTCGGCAAAAACACTTTTCTTAACATCATTGTTTTTTTCATTTAATGATATACAATTTGCATTGCTACCTAAAACCCTAATCATCCTTCCTTTTTGGTCCCCCAAGGTCACATGGTTTTATTCTGCTTCAAGTACTATATTGATGTCATCAGTCCTCTGTGATAGATATCAGAATTGTTTCTCATCCACTGCTAAAACAAATATTATATAAATAACTGTGTGATCTTTATATTCACCAGTCCAGAATAAACTATCAGAAGCAGAATTGCTGGGTTACAATGACTTGCTTTGTAAATCTGATAGTAATTTCCAGGACTCACATGGTCCTTTCTACCGGTGGCCTAGAAAGTGTCATTTCTATAACTTCACCAACAGATTGTCTCTCACTCTCTGGATTGTTTCCTACCTGAATGTCCATTACCAATTCCTGAATGAAATAAAGTCATTTTTTCGGCGTTCCCTCGCTTTCCCCTGCCACTCTGATTTTACATATGAGGTGTGTTATAGATGCTGTATGAACAGAGCTGCCACTACTCTATGTACAAGCTGCCTATGCTTTTTGTCTTCATTGTTTCTATATAGTGAAAGTTAGTAAATCTTCACAAAATGGAGTAGGCTTTGTTTTCATTTTATGGCCTCTATATTTTTATGTTTAGAGGCCTCTCTTACTTCATGGATGTTATCTCTACAAAGCACACCTGATTGTGTGCATAATTATTAGATGACTCACTTAACCTCTTTACACGTCTATTTTTTTCATCTTTAAAATGAACTGAATACAAATGGTTTTTTATTACCCACCAAGAGTTATAAGGCCATAGTTGTGTTAAATGGCATTTTTAAGTGGTCAACATTAGTCAATAATCTGTCTTATGAATATAAATCTTCATTTAGATTATTAGAGTCAGGGCATTATAGTAGAATTTATACCACCCTTCAGTCAGGACACTTGGGGCCCTCAGCCTGGTTTCACACTTATCCTGATCTTTACCATCATTAGTTGAGTGACTCTGTTGACAGTTATTCTCTGGGTCGTGTTTTCTTCATCTATACAATAAAAGAGTGAGACTGTCCCATCAGTGCTTCCCAAAATCTGTATCATGGCAGAAAACATGCCTTCTGCGGAATTCCCTCACATGTAAATCCCTAGGAAATTACTGTGTAAAGTTAGAAAGTTTTGCTGAGAAAAATATACGGCCATTTTAATTGCCTAATTAAATTTGTTATAGAACAAAATAGAATCACAATCATAAGCTTATTCATCAAGAACTCCAACAAAGAGTGAGCATGGACTTAAGTTTGCCACTGACTGTCACTTTCTGCTTGTCTGTTCATCCTGACATCTGCTCATTAGCAGTATCAGACAAGCAGTAACAGGTAGCATGGACCCAAAAAAAGTTATGAAAAAACATGCCTGGAAGAAATGGACCACTAGCTCTCGTTTCTGCAGAAACAAAGTAGTATTCTGACTGGCTTTATAACACTCTCTTCTGGCCCAGGGCACACATTATTTGGCAGGACCTACTTACAGTGTTTAAGAATTGTCACCTTCAAGTACTTCTTAAATTCCTTGATGGTTTCCTGGTGAAGGTCATACCTTCATGGCCTGGAGAGAAGCCTGGGAACTCCCTTAGGCATCTGGGGAGTCCTCTGTCAGCTTCTCTTCTCAATTTATAGTCCTTCTTTGAAAAGCTAGTCCCAATTTATTCATTAGCCTCAACTTCCTCTGTTTAGATAAGATTCCAGCAGCAGTAATGTAAAAAACACAGACAGAAGGCTACCTTGATTTTAAATTCCAGCTGGGAATTAATCGTGTACATCATCTCAGTCCGTTCCATCTTCCGTGCTCCTTCATTGCACAGTCGAACCAACTGGGAACACAGCATAAGGAGAGGTAAGAAATCTGAAGAGCAGCCTCACTGTTTCATTTCATTTTATTTTACTTGGCCCCCTCTCCCACAAGAAACTGCACTTTCAATTTCATGTCTCTCCCAGAAAATGATCTACTTTCCAGAAGATCCAGGGACCCATTTGTGATAGTAGAGAACTCACAGTTCTACCCAGGAGGGACACTGTGCACAGATAGGAAGCATGTGACCAGGAAAGAAAAATGTGGTTGGGGATGGGTAAAGGATTCAGAAGATTTTTAGAGATGTGTTTCCTCTTTGGCTCCACACCCTCCATGTGAGGTTTCATCATACACATTAAGTCTCTATCTACTCTGCTCCTGTCTTCTGTCTAGCTTCATTGTTACATATGAGAACCCAACTCTACCTCAGGGCAGGCTACAGCTCATCCTCTCTTTAGACCAGAGCAGCAGGAGGCAGACTACCAACTTCATAGACAAAATCTAAGCAGTGTTACATGTAAATCATGGGACCACAAAAAGACTTTGGAAGGGGGAAGTCTGGTAATTCTTCAACAATACCCAGCTAAGGGAAGAACTGATCAATTAAAAATCCTGGATGATCTCCAAATAAATGGTTCATGGGCCTTTGATGAATACTTAGTAAATATTTGGGTCGCTGAATTAATCCTAAACTTTGCAACTGGCTTTTAAAGAAGAGTAAAATAATGAATCTATTTAAAGCTGCTACAAAAAAATAGTACTTTATAGTAAAGTGGAAGAAAGATCTTTTCCCATTCATGCAGGAAGCAAGCAACAGGAAGTAACCAGGAAGTTTCCGGCATGTTCAGTCTCCACTCCTCTGTGCCTTGCTCATATACCACCCACAGCGATGACCATACTTTCTCTTCTGCTCTCTCGACCACATGTACCTAACAGTAACTAAACTATAGTTTTCTATCATTAAAAAAAAAAAAAATTACTTCTCTTTCAGCCACAACTCTTTATCTTTGTACTGTAGGCCTGGTTTCTGAAGGAGCCAGCCATCGAGCAGCTGGCTGTATGGTTTGCACACCCTGCTCATTGCTCAGCATCTTTCAAAGTGGTTTCTGTGTCATCTACTTGAGGATGAACCCTACAAATAGCTAAATCATATGCTTCTTTCTCTCTTAGGGGCATCCATGAGCTAACTGCTTAATCATTTTCTAGGCTGTCCTGTTTTCCCTCTCTCCAACAAGCCTTATCTGTTCTTACATCTCCTATACTGGTTACTTTCCTCCAAATAAGACTAAATGTTCCCTGGGATTTTACCAGGGGCTACGATACTCCCTATTTTGCATCCTCATCCCAGGTAAATCCCTTTACACTCCAAGCTCAAATATCACCTATGCTGATGCTTCCCAAATCCAGGTCTCCAATGTAGGTCTCCTCTACATTCTCATGCGAAATTCATGTTTTATAGGATCTGCTTTATCATATGTCTATAATGGAATTCATCTTTCCACAGTACGAAATTAAAAATATGATTCAGTTATCAAATCAGAGATTATATTTTCTTGACTCCTGTGCTCACCACTTCCAAACCTACTATACATACGCATGCACGCACGCACGCACGCACGCACGCACGCACAGTTTCTTCTCATCTTCCTATATGAATGTATAGCTCCATCATCTCATCATCATCTTAGACCACAGCTTCCAATTCCCTACCATCCGTAAGAGGCTCCTCTCTCCCTCCATCCCCCACCCCTCCCTGACCCAGTGAATTGTTCACGTCCTCCCACACTTTTGAGTCTCTGCACACCCCAACCACTGTTTCCATGCCTGGTTGACAGCTATTCTTGCTACAGATCCCAGTTAAAACATCACTCTCTACTCTGCCCCCACCCCATCAGTTGTCACCTTTTATGGCAATTCTATTTAGTATGTGTCTTTCTCTTTATTCTGCACATACCATGAATGCAATAGCCACATCTGCTTATCAGCAAACATCAGTGGGCAGCACCATTCCTGGTGTAGTAGTGGATACTCAATAAATATTTGTTGGGAGGAGAGAACCAACAAATAGCTATTAACACAGCATACAAAAGGAGTGTGGAGAGGTACATAAAACAAATCCTATGGGAAGCAGGCAGCCTTGAATATGGCTGCACGGATCTCAGTCTTATATAGCAAGCACAGACCTCCAAGACTCTTCCAAGCTTTCTGCATGGTTTACTGTTATCATGGTAAACAGTTACCTTGCTCACTTCCTTCAAGGCCCTTTTGCAGACTTCATACTTTGGAGAGTCCTTGGGTGTTTTTTGACAGATTGTCTAGGATGAAGTAAAAAGAAGCAAAGTCAATTGATTTAACATAGGCAGCAAACTAAGCTACTATTTAGCTATTTCCTCTTACTCATACAAAGGACTGTTTCTGGACACGATATTAGGGATGAGGATATTAAATGTAACTCACAAAACTAGAAAATATTCTTTAAATACATAAAGCCTAAGTGAATCCAGCTGAATAACAAGGAAGACTTCAGAGGTCAGGAGGTAGGCTACAAATCTCAGACCTGCCTTACGCTAGGTATTTAACCATAAGCAAGTGGTTGGTTGGAGATAAACATCATTTTCCTCCTCTGCAAACTGTGGCAATGCCAGGTATAAAACAGGCATTGCAAGAGGCTGATGCTTGTCTTGTTCTGTTTCCTGTGCAGGGATCTAACCTGGTCTGGCCCTTGATGAACAGGTGCTCTTCAGAGCCACCTCCCCAGCCCTGTTCCAAGAGTTAAATGGTAAGTGATCTACACATCTTATCTAAATGCTGAGCCTACTGTCAGCTCCCAACCAAAGGGAAGTTACTCTGATGATCCATTAAAGGTAAGATGAAATGTAAATATCTAAAATATGAAAACGTAAGATCCTAAATCTTTAAAAATACAAACATTTTAACGGTCAGGCCATACCTCAAATGGAAAACTGTACACCATGAAACTCTTGTGTGCACAAAATTACTAGATATAACTATCTTTAGAATATGTATACAAGCTATGCTTGAAACACAAATGAATTTCATATTTAGGCTTTGGTCCCATTCCCATGACAATACACACACACACACACACACACACATATATACACACACACATATATATATGAAAATATTCCAAAAATTTTCAAAATATAAAACATATCTCACTTCAGGCATTCTTAATAAAGAACACTCAGTTTGTACATATAATTTTGAAAGCTCAGAGAACCAAGCTAATTGTTTATAAAATGCCCATCCCCTTAACAAATTTAAGTATATTTCCAAGTGACATAAAATTTAAGAGTGAGTGCTTTAAAGCCATTTGATTTTTTCCTGGGTTCTCACATATGAAAAATAGATGATTGGCAAAAGCCTTCAGGCAGAGGCAGAATGTGGTCAGTAACTGACAAGCCACTGTGCCTTAACTGCAGATGAGTGCAGTCTATAAATCTGGAAGTCTCTGTTACATGAGAGATGTGTGGAGGGACACATGTGGGTTTCTATTAATCATTCTCCACTCAAAATTTTGACCTAGTATAAGTAATGTATTTATGCTATAACCAGTTCATACAGACACATAAATTAAGCAAGGTTTTTAAAAAGAATCTTTAACCATATTATGAGCCATATATACATCAAATACTTCATTTTCTGTTCTTTTGCACTTTTAAAACTCTGCTCATGATTCCAAAATCAATTTTGTCCCCCTTAATGACATAAAAGCAATATGAGAACTATTGGGTTATTTCCACAAGGGCAAACACCATTCACTGGAAACTATAGAATAAAATTTTAGATAAAATTGTGTGTATACAATATATACATCAGTTATCTAAGAAGACAGGCTACATCTTCACACAGAACCTCCAACAGGACTATGATACAAGAGCATAAAAAGTCCACTATGTAAATACTGTAAATACCAACATTGTGCCGTCTGGGGTGTTAGAAATAGGATCACCATTCTGTTTAACCAATTGTGTCCAAATTAGGTTTTAGGTAATTAATTGTTCATGTGTTCTATCTTTAGATAGGCTAAATACTGATCAAAAAATATTTCAGACTTTTCAAAACTCTGAGTTACTCATTGAACCAATGATAGACCACATATAAAATTTACAAGATTATTTCTCTTAGACATGCTGAGGTTGTATTATAGAAATATGCTCGGTGATACTACATGGCACTGGCACTGCTAGCCAAACATTTATCAGAACGTGCCTCCATTGGTAACAGGCTCTGACTGTGTCTGTGTGGGAAATCCTTTCCTAAATTACTAGCGACGGCCAACAGGAAGGAAGTACACACAGTACTGAGGAGAGTGGAAGAAAGGAAGGCTTATGAATAAGACTTTTGAGACAACTGAGAAAGCAGGAAAGTGACAACCATCACACACTTTGCTGCACTTCAAATGTCCACCATTGTTTGAAAGTATCTCAGCATTACCATGGAATGCGGAAAAGGGAACATATTTTTGCAGCTTTACCCAATTATGTAACTCTGATAAATTTTCCTCCTGTTTTGATCTATAAAAGCAAACACGTAAAAGCTGATACCATGCCAACATAATGACCCAATTTTAAAGTACATCTGTGACAATCTGTCCTAATTAGATCAGAAGACACACTCTGCCCACTGGCTAAGCAAGCCCTATCACAGGACAGATGGTATCTGCTCCCTTCCTTTAGCATGACTTGTCATTATTCAAAGTCAAACTCTTGCTTCCATTATGGAGATCACCTAATACCAAAAGGATATTGGGATTTTTAACTTACTTTACACAATGCATGGTACATAGAGACTATGAGAATCACATTTCCAAGTGAAACTGAGCCCAAAGCATCTTAGAACATTCAAGATGGAAGGGATGTAAAATAAAGTGACTGTCCCAGGTCTCATACTTAGTGACTCAGACAAAAATGGAATCCAAGCCTCTTGATCTGAAAGAAGTCAATATCATTGCCATTCCAAAAAAAGTAGATAATGTAAGCAAGTATCACCAGAGTGACTACACAAGTCTAAATTAAAGATACACTCCAGTGATCTCAAACACAGTTAGACTTTGCAACTAGATAACATCTTCTCAATTAGAGGGTTTTATAAGAGAGGTATTCATCAATGTAAGCAAAACAAGAGTAATTTAGTTAATCACATTTATGGCAGCTGATATTTAGAGGACAAAACCACCAAATCATGCCTTACATCCATCAGCAGGGGAAGGCGTGTTACTCTCTGCATAGGGAGAATGAGAAAAGAGATCATAGGTAAGTTCCTGCAGTCTTCATGGGCCTCGATCCTAGACAACACTTCTTTAAAGGAGGGGTTGGTTGCTCTGCAGGGAGACAAAGGAGAAAGTCACTTCAAAATATTTCCTTTGCAAGCCTAAAAGCAAATGAAAACACATTAGCAAATGCTAAGGCCAGTTGCCACATTACCAATGATCCATAAGCACATAAAGCAACATACACCATAATACACTGGAAACCACAGGTGGCTTCTCTGCCTTTTATATTTACTGCTAAACATAAGCTGCAGCACCCTATAGAATATTAATTTAATATAACACATAAACTAGAAATAGGCAATGGTAAAAGTGGGATGTAAACAAGAGAACATAGTCTCCTAATAGAGAACATGATAATTATCCCTTGGCATAAACAAATCCAATCTCAAACCTGATCATATACCAACACACTCCACCAACACAATAATCAGGCTTCATACCACTGCTCTGGCCCTAGGCAGACCCAAGAAAGCAATGTCACTAAGGTAGTATCGTTAAGATTATTTTGACCTTTCCAAAGATCCTCTTCCTAATAAGAAAACTGTTTTCTTTTTTTAATTTATGTTTTTTTTTTATTTTTTGTCTCAATGAGTTGGGGGGTGTGGCTTCTTTGGAGGGGGTTTCTCTCCAGGCTCTCTTCCAGCTTGTAAGCCTCCTGAGTCCTAGGATTACAGGTTTGTCTAGCCAGGAAACTTTTCGGTCACATACACCAGAGTATTTATTTCTCTTCACCTCCTATGGAGGTGAAATGGCTGTGATACTGGTATATATCCGTGGACTGTTGCCAGATACTCCCATAGAGAATCTCAGTGGAGCTGCTGATAGAACCTTAGAGAGGGATGAGGTGGGGATTCCAAGGGAATGGAGTTTACAAAGACTCTTGCCACACACTTAAAAACAAAATAAAGTCAAACTGAAGTTTTCTGACCCTCAGCCCCACCTATCTCTCTCCTCATTTGCTCCGGTGGAGGTCTGCAACATTTACAGCCCTCATGCCCCATCCCATGGGATGGGAGAGTTGCCCAGCCACTGGACTGTTCAGAACCAAGAAGCAGGACAGTGGCCACGATGATCATTTTCTAAAAAACACCATTTGAAAATTCAATTATGTAGCTCAAGGCTACTAAAAATAAAGTGTGAAACATCAGAATATCAGGTTACACAGAAATGTATTATTTTTATTGTCTCGCACTGAGAAGTTTTAGATAATTCTTTTCTTGGCAGTTTTTTCTTTTCTTGTTTGGTTCCACTTACATCCCCTCCCCTCTCACCACCACTCCCCGAGATAGGGTTTTTCCATGAAGCCCTGGCTGTCCTGGGATTTGATCTGTAAACCAGGCTGGCCCCAAATGCACAGAGATTCACCTGCCTCTGCCTCTCTGCCTCTGCCTCCTGAGTGGTGTCCAGCTCCTGGACAGTTTTAAAAGATTTTTAGGAAATTAAAAACAAACTTCATGTAAGTTTCATATTTAAATCATACAGGTCCCAGGCTCCTCCCATGCCTAAAGGGTTGTGATTGGGCAGTCTGTAATAAACTTGAGAATCTTAGCTAGCTAGATTTGAGGATTCTTGGGGGCTTCTAATCTGCTACTGTGTAGAAATCACTGTTCCAACTTTGAATGCCCCTAAAGACACAAATGCTAATTTCCATGTAAAATCGCCCATGATGATTTGATTAAGGTAATCTAGACAAAGTCTATTTTTGAGAGCCAGATAATGCATAGCAGTAACTATTCACACAGTTTTTTTAACCATACAAAATGAAATAAAAAGCAATGTTCTCTCTAATTCAAGGCTTTCAAGTATGGCCGATCTTGTCCGTTCAGTTACAGGGTCCTAGCAGAGTGTGGAATAAGGTTAAGTTAAAAGTGTGACTTTTGTTTTTCTTTGGCCTTCTGCAAAATCTGGAGACATTTTTGGCATCAAGTGGGCAGAAGCCAGGTTTTGGGCTAAACACCCTGAAATCACCGGGAAGCCACCACAATAGGCCTATCACCCTTGAAATCTCCAAAATCACCCTTGAAATTTTCACAAGATTAGAATATAGCAGCCGGTGTTCCATCCTACTCATGAAGCACAGCACGGGAGCCACCCTCATCAGCCTTTCTTACTACGTTGGGAACAGATAAAAAGAGGCCACATTTGGGGTCTTAGTCTCACTAGGAAAAGAATTTTAAAATATATTCAAGTTCAAGGACAATTGTTATGAATTTGAGAAAAGATATCAGGAGTAGGCAAGTGAAAAGCCCAGGTGGAGGATGGAGATGGGGAGGAGGAAGACAGAAAGCAACACCTGGGAAATGGAGGTTGGTCAGCAGCTGAATGGACAATGGTGCGCCCAGACTGGGTAAAACATGTTTGGGAGTGCTGAGCCAAGGGTCTGGGTTCGGAGGGCCCCTGATTCCAGGCATCTGTGTCCAGGGATATAGTCTTAGAAACAGAACTATAAACAGCTTATTAAGAACGGGCAAGTGCTCTCAGGAGTGAGAGTGGGAATGAGCGCCAAAGGGTTGAGCCTCCAGGGGCATGACCCTTCTGTAGGACAGTTCTATAACAGCAGCTTCTTGGGGGTTTATACGTGAAGAGTTTTTCGTGGTTTTTTTTTTTTTTTTTTTTTTTGGTTTTTTTGAGACAGGGTTTCTCTGTGTAGCCTTGGCTGTCCTGGGACTCACTCTACCATGCTTGCCACAGGAAACCCAGAGAGGGAAGGTTTCCAGTCTATCTCTCACAACTAGCTCTTTCCATATGTAAATGTTGGTGTTTCTGTCCCTAGGTCCCTATTCTGGAATATCATCCCCTCAGCCTACTCAAAGACCTCACACCTAGCCCCAAGTGACCAGAAGAGGCTCCATAAATGTCACCACTCTAAGGAAACAGTGAGAATAACAATAGTCAGGAAGCCCCACACTGGGTTTATGATGGACAACTACAGTGTAAAATATCTACTTATGACAACTGGGGCCTAACAGATAGAAACCGCTCAGCAACTTGTTGATTCTTTCAACGATGAAGACAGGCCTGCACCTCACATCCAAACTCTCAATAATCTAAAAAGGAAAGAAGCGTGGAGAGAAAGAAAATGCATGGCTTTTTCTTGTGGCATAATAAATCTCTAAGCTTGTCTCACTCTTCTGTCCTTTTAACCTCCTCCCCCCCCTCCCCCCAACAACTCAGACCTATCTACCCAGCTAGCGGGAGCGGACCCTGCAGTTCTTATAAACAGCTTACAGAGGTTAGACTACTAAGGGGCACCCTATATCCTACTGTCTAGCACCACTTAGAACCCCCTCTTGCCCTCTGGCAAACCACTTAATGGCCAGTTACTTGATTAGAAAAGTGGGGGCAGGGGGGTCTGAGTGATGATAAGTCAAGTCTCAGGATAATTAAGAGGAAGAAAGGTGTGTTGAGGGGGGGCAACAACTTCAACATACTTGAATTTTCTAAATCCTTTAGAGAGAAAACTCTCCAAGCCTCAACACCCCACTCCAAAAGTAAGCTTTTTTACACATCTGTCCAGGAGGAAACCATCAACTAAGAGTCATGTCTATGATTGATTGATCGTGATCAATGAGCTCTAATCAAAAGAAGTTAGATGATCAAAACCGAGTATTCAACTCTGCTTACAACAACTTCTGCAGCGTGCGCTGTTGGTAGACTTCATTGGTGCAGTATTTCACATAGGGGTCAAAGGTGGATGCTGTGTGCTTTTCTACAATGTCACTGATATCCTCTATGAAGATGTTATTCTGATGTCTTGCTTCCAACTCTGTGAAGAATCTAGAAAAAAAGAAAAAAGAAAAAACACTTCTATGTCTTCTATAAATTTTATAGACAACAACTATTCCCATGCAGGGTTTAAAAATAATAACACTACACAGTGTGTAAAAAATTAAAGAGATTTTTAGAAAGCAAATACAAAATAATTCCCCTCACAAAGAAAACACATTGAAAATTTTGTCTAAATTTAAATGTATTATAAAATTACTGCTTTAAGTGTTGATCTTAAACTATTGGTAATCCTGGATATTTCTCTGCCTTTGGACTTTTAAAAAATAGACAGATTTTTCTATTTCTTAAGAACTCTCCCTGATAGAGGAGGGAGAATCATGCTTATGGTTCATCTGGCCATGTATAGGAGAAATCAGACCATGCATGTTTGTAATCCCAGTACTGAGCAGGTAAAGGCAGAAAAATCAAGAGTGTTCATGTAACCTGGCTGCCTCTGAAACATAGAAAGGAGGCCCTGTCTCCACGAGAGTCAAGAGGAGGAAATGTACGCATGCAAAACACCCACGTGACTGCTGACCAGAGGATTCTGTAAAGAACCCAATCCTACATGCCCTTCCAAAATAAAAACATTATTTCAAACATATTAATGTGCATAGTATGTAGTATGCTCAGTTTCATTAGGCTGAATTCAGAGTAACAGACCTTGTTAATGAGACAGATGAGCAGTAATTTAACATTGCCTGATTTAGTTATTACACTCACTTTACACACAAACACAGCCATTCATTATACAGTCATTTTCTACGGCTCTTTCAGCTACCATGACTGAATACTTTCATATAACTACGTGTTTGAATCTCTACTTCCAACTCTTCGTGTGTATGAATGAGGAGACTGTAATTTAATAACAAGATGTGTAGATCAAGACATGATCATGTACTACTAAGAACCAGTACAAAAGATTCTGCATTACATGCCAGGGAACATTAACTCACTAAAAGCATGTTGAGAAACCCTTTCCCTTCTGGTAGGGACTGGGAATCACAGGGCAATTACAAAAAAGCAGAGATATGGCAGAATAAAAAATAATGATACAGACTTGGTTTTCAGTCCTAGTTTTTTTTTGAACACAGATTTTTAAATCCTTGGGATCTTCATACCAATACTGTATCTCCTATGATGAGTAGGCACTTAGAGGCTGGGGAAGCCTAAGTAGATGCAGGATGCAGGCTGATAGCCAGAAAATCCAACCTATCTTTTCAAAGTTGGAATTTTCAGCTTCTCTCCTCACCTTCAAGGAGCAATGACAGCTGATTTCAGGTTGGTTTAGTCAGGGCCTATAGTCTAGCATGTCTATACAATGACACCTTTACAAAGACGCTGAAAAAAACGAGCTCTGGAGAAGGTTGAATATGCTGAGGTGCTGGGAGGCAAGCCTGGAGAGGGCATGGAGGCTCTGTGTCTCATGCCCCATCCCTTATACTAAGTAGCTCTTCATCTGTCTCTCCCTGAAGTGTCTTCCTTCTTAATGAGCTAGTGATAATACTAAAAATGTCTTGCTGCACTCTGTGGGCTATTCCAGCAAACCATCCAACAAGAAAGGGAGTAGGCTTGAAGGAACCCCAATTTTGTAGTAGGACAGGGGTAATGATAACTGGAGACCCAGAAAAAATTCCAAAGGTGAGGTGACTGACTAAATGGTACATATGGGTGACAAGGTCATGAGCTGGGTCAGTCATCCATGAATGTAAGATGGTATAAAGGGAGGAGAGGAGAGAGAGCCATGTGCTCCAGTCTCTGGTTCTGGAAATGGGGAATTTATGAGGCTAAATTCAAAACACATAATCAGTAGACAGACAGAAGCCTGCAGAACAGATGAGCACTAGACTGCAAAGGTTTGGCTGTGTGACCCCAAGAATACTACAGGATGGAAGCCAGTAAGTCATCAACTATGGACAGAAGTGGGACAGAGTGAAATGATGAGACAGACGGCCAGCAGGCAGGAAAGTGGAGATCACGCAGAGAGGGACACAGATTGGGCAACAATTTGGAGGTAAAATGAATAACATTGAGAAACTCAAGGAAGATGCTAGGTTTCTGCGAAAGAGTTCCACAGGCAGAACAGGTGGGTCATTAAAGCCTGAATGGAGACAGGGGCTTTAGGAAGAAGAAGGAGCAGCAGTGAGGAAGCCATCCATCCTGCCTGGTGATGTCTAATGGACAGCTGAAAACACACATCTGTGAGAATTCAGAGGCCCTGGAATGCTAGGCACAGCAGGGTTAGGACTGGTTCATTTTCAGCTGGATTTCACATCATTGCGAGTATTTATAACTGATTTGAATCCAACTGTTTTAATGGAAGCTTTAATAAAATAGTCAAAGAAAACCAATAAGAGAAGCTACTGTAAGTAATCACCACGTAAATCCAAAATGTAAATATCTAATGGGTTACTATCCTTTATAGATTCTTGCCTTTAGCAACTGTTAACAGCCTAAATAATGCAATTACATAAGCAAAACAATAACTTTGCTTTCCCTAATGAAAAGGACATTTTCATTTATTTTTTCAGAAAGTTTGCCAAAATATAGGATTGAAACCAAGGTACTAGTGAGATATCTGTTCATGCAACTTACTTTAATACAATATAAACCAAGCTGTAGACCTCTCACTTTTGCCATTAGTATAAGACGGCTGTAATTTAATGCTTTCAACATGAAAGAATCTGTTGGTTATTGGGAAAACTTACAAGCTTTGCTAACCAGGCTGAGCTGCAAGAAAACCAATATATTTCTGAAGAAGGTGACATCTCAGTGGTCAAGAAGGTTGGTGATTCATATTAAATGTGCAGCCAAAGGGAAGCTTAGAGGTTCTGAATGAAACCGGACCAAGTTTAAGAAGCAATCTGGCAGATAACACTGAAATGGAAATTTGTACTTCGGCTCTGTGAAGTCTCTTCCCTCTGTAACAATACTGAATTCTTCCCTCTGAACAAGCACCAACAGTTAGACTGTTCACAACAACCAAGGTGTACAACTGCCATCCCCACCACCAACACTAACTGCTCTGACTGTGTACAACATGAAAGGCATCAGGGTGCAGAGGGGTTGTCCTGGAACACCTCCCTAATCAGAAATCCCCACTCACTCGCCCACACGGCTATTAGCACACCATCACCAGAGCCTCATTATGCCAGATTCTTCCAGTGCTTCCAGAGACTGCTGCCTCTTCAGGCGAGTTCGTTAGCCAGTCAGATCACCAGAGACCTAAGCTCAGCCTCTCAGAGGGTGGGAGTTCCAAAAAACTCAACTGAGCATCTCTGTTTGAAGAAAGACTGATGTAGAAACGTAGAACATACTTCTGATGCATAAACTGTCCTTCGACATTTCCCAGAAGCACAGGGGCTCCATCTTCTCCAGTCTGGGAATGAACTTCATGAATCTAAAAATGGCTGCATTCTTAAAGTAGTTGTTTCCTGGATGCATGATGCCTGCACTTAAGTTAGCTCCCTTTGCCCATGTAGATTAGGTAGAATAGAACTATGAAGGTGATGTAACAGCGGCCCATAGCCTATTACTGACCAACAGGCTTCTTAAGGAAATCATAAACATTGCAGGTAAGTGGATGAAATGGAAAATTATTATACTGAGTGAGATAACCCAAACTCAGAAGGAGAAACACCATAAACCCTCTCTTATTTATGGATCCTAACTCGGTGTCATTCAGTCCTCATGTCTGTGTTATGAGACAGTTACTGTACCCATTTAGAGATAAGAAAACCAAGACTGTAGAGTGTAAGTAAAAATTCTAAGTACCTGACATTTAGTTTTAACCCAGAGACAGAGGCCTTCTGCATCCACAGTCTGTGGTCAAACTAGTAAATCTGCTGTCTCCACCCTCCCGTGAAAGCTCATCTTGCCTACCTGACAGCCCTGGCCTGCCCTCAACACACACATCCAGGAAGCAACAACAGCTGGGACTAAAAGGAATTGTTAGTGTCCACGGACAGCTGTTGACTAAGAGTGTTATGCAATCCAAGACTACAAAGGCCTTTCCAGGAGACCTAAGCTATGGTATAGTCATAGTTGAAGACAGCACCATGATAGGCTCAGCATCCCGGAAAGGTCACGAGAGGAGTACAGCCAACAATGTCAGCTAGTTCTGGACTAGAAAGCAGGAGCACTGGTCCACAGTTTCAGGCAGAATTACCCAGAGTCTATCCCCGCCCCTCCCCCACTTTGTCCCCTGCCTTCCTCCTCTTTGCTCAGCAGACCCTACTCATGGCTCAGATTACATTCTCTATACTACAGGAAGCCTTCCCCAACTCTGCTGGGTTGGGCTGTGTTCCTTGCTTGATGACTTTCTTAGTCTCCACTATTCTTCCTTCTTCCTCCTTTAACCACAACTAAACATTTTATAATTTGTATTTGCGTCTGTATTACTTAAGTCGGGGAGGAGACAATCTGTTATGTTCACTACTATATACACAGGACCTGCCTATAGGCACTTGAACTTTGGAGACACTCAGTGTTTGATAAGTAAATAGAGAATAAATACAATTTATCGCTTCAAATTGAACAGTTTTATAAAGTTGACATTTTCTTTTTTGCTTTCTTGTTATTTTACCAAGAATGTGCTAAGCAAAAATAGAAAGTTGTCTTTCTTGTTTTTCTCACTAGTAGATGAAGTTAGCACAGATTTATTGGCTGTGGGCAAGTCTTGCTTTCAGAACTACCAAGATGTAGTTATGGCCACAACTACAAATGCAAACTAGATGTAGGTCTCTCCATCTTTGAAGACACAGACTCCCAGCACAAGCTTCGGTGGATGTACCAAAGACACAGTGAAACCCAGGGCAGCCTGTGTTTCTTCAGTGACAGCTGTACTTTCTGAAAAACCTGCCCGACCAGCTCTTCCTCACCCAGTCTAGGAAGGGTGCCAGGAAGGCGGACCAGCCCAGCATTCGGCACTCCAGCTCTGGAAGCACAGCACAGAGGTCTGGGAATTCTCAGCGCTGTCTTGTGTCCTTGGAATGGCATCCTTTAAAGGACTTTTCCTTCATTCTCATCCATCTGCCTAAAGCAAACCCAGGCCACTCCTGGACTTCTTCACAGCATTGAGTTGTCAGTCTAAGCTGCCTGTTCCTTTCATCTGGACACAATGCCTCACCAAACAGGATCAGAGTCAGTCAGGCTGGAAACATGGAAGAAACAGATTCCACATACCCAAGGCGCTGTTATTTAATGTCTTCTCTAAACAGAAATATTCCAATATCTACATGCTGCTCGGTACTCTCCGGCACCCCCCAAAACACTCTGTACTCCACCAAAATGAATTTATATTCTGCTGTGGATAAGTGAGAGAGACATTTTTAATTCTTGTGTATATATGCTCATTTTGGGTCTAATGATAAGTATCAATGTGATTTAACACACTGAGGATAGCAAACACCTGGCAAGAACTACCAACACCAACCCACAACAGCCATCATTAAGGGACTGAGGCACTCTTTTCAGGTCTATTGGAGAAATGGAGGTCTCCAGGCTGCACTCTAGGCAGCCCCTGTCAGTCAATCCAAATCAACACAAGATGAAGCTCACCATATCCCACCAGATGTCGGCCGAGAAAATAGGAGCTGGTTCTACAGAAACACAAGACTGCCACACCTCAACCAGAAGCCCTTATATTCTGATCTGGGAAAGGTTCAAAGAGGTTTTCTCTCACTTGACAGACAGACAGGTAGGCAGACAGACAGGGAAGTAGCCATGTATACACACACACACACTTTCATGCCCCATGCTTGGGGGGGGGTAGTGTGTGTGTTTCTATCTTCTCACATTCTATTTCCATTTTTTAGTTTGAACCTGGTCTAATAAGAAAACAATAAAGCTGAAGCTTAAAGTGGTTTAGAATAAGAAATAGTTTGGGAAACAAAACTCCCGTTCTATTAGCTTACATTCCCATTTCATTTCATTTCACTTATTTTGAGCGTATAGACAAACTTGTGTTGTGTATATATAGTGTATGTGTGTGAATGCACCCATGGAGGTCTACACTGGGTGTTTTTATCACTCTCCACTGTATTTTTGAGACAGCCTCTCTCGTTGAACCTGGAGCTCACCCACTGGCTAGACATGTAGCCAGAAAGTCCTAGGGACCTTCAGTCTCCACCTCTCAGCTCTGGGATTCCAAGTGCAAACTTCTATCCCCAGCTTTTTACATAAGTGCTCGATATCTCAACTCAGGTCATCATGCTTAAGGACAGTGTCATTTCCAGCTCAGCTTTCCCATTTTAATAGCTACTGCTTGCCCTTTTAAAATTTCCAACGTGATCTTTTGCTAGAAATTCTTTTTGAAGTTTATTTTTATTTATGTGTATGCATGCAGGTGCCTGTGGAGGGCAGAAGAAAATGTTGGATTTCCTGGATCTGGAGTCACAGTGGCTGTAGGCTCCCCTGAAAGAACAGCAAGTGATTTTAACTACCACACCATCTGTCCAGCCTCCTAGAAGTTCTTATAATTTTGATAAAACTTTTAAGAGGTTCCTGGATATATATGAGTGCACAACAGAGATCTATATTAGGTATCTGTATCATGTTTCACTGTAGCAGAAAAATGAGCGAAAAGAGGTATATCCGAGAGCATACCAAGATGCAGATCAAGGAAGGGCTTCTTACCTGTTACACAGCACATCTCAAAGCCTAGGTTTAAACTCATTCTGAACTTAGTTTGAAATTCCCCCAGCAAATCCTACAGAACATTGTGACTCGCACTTGGAAAAGGAAGGATGAAGAAAGACTATAAGACCCAGGTGTCCCAGGGAATGATCACAGAAGTCAAAGCTTATTCTTACTTAGTCCATATGCACAGGGATGACTTATATTTTAGAAGGAATATACCCAGGACCATACCAATATAGTGATATTTTAAAAGCCCTTGACACTTAATGACATTAAGTTTTACTTAAAAGTAAGAATTCAAAGTATTTATCATTAGAAACCTCTTCATGAGAAAGTGTACACAGAAAGGCTGGTTCCCATGGTAACTTCTGTACATACTTGCACCTAGTGTTCTGTGCTACTCAGTCTGTACATTCATATTATAATTTCTTCTGGAAACCAGGATAAACTGTGAGAAGGACACAAAGCACATGGTAACACCCTTATTAAAATGTCCTCAGGAGGGACTGAAGCTTGGGTGGCCCTGGGTTGTTATGGAAGTTCTCAGTTTCTGGTTTGGCTCATTCATCTCCATCTAATGGAAAGCCTTGCTCCCTACAGACATATACAACAATGAAGACTTACACCAATCGTGCCTGGCTCAGGCAAGGTCTAGGACCTAAGAAGAATGAATGTCCAGAGAACATGCTATGATATTTAAAGTAGGTAGTTTATTCCTCTTTGTCACATGGCCACTTTCCAAGCAGAGCAACAACAACCAGCAACACAAAGCAATGACCTTTCAGGCATAGCAGAAGTGCTAATAGTAAAACATGCGGGTTCTGGCCCTGGGGTATGAGGAGCAAGGCCATGCTGAAAGGCTCTGTCTCTGTGGTCAGGCCAGCCTCCAAAGTCCTCATGGTTATCTCCCAACACAGCATCAGCCACGAAGGGTGAGGCTCTTCCCAAAGAGTTCTAATTCCTTGCCTAGCAAAATTCCTCAAAAAACCCCAAACCTAGAAAAGCTTTATGACTTCAGAAGGGCTGTTTCCTCTTAGTGGGTGATGGCTTCATAAAGAGTTCTGTGCCCTTTTTGCTTTGGCCCCCTAGAAGGACATCACTGTGTTTAATCCTCACTCCTGGCAACTCCCTGGGGAAAGATGGCTTGGCATGTTGGCTGTCTAGATCCCTGCTGTGTTCTCCATTTCCCACTTTAACAGGCGTATTGTATACATGTCACGGACTGTACGTTGCCTGAAGCTTTTCACGAGTACAATTGGGGTATAAGTTAAAAGCAAACTAGACAAATGAAGATTCTTGTTTGCTGCCTGGAAACACTGCTAACAACTGGAACAAAGTTAAATAAAACAAAAAGGGTTCCTCATACCAACAGTCTCATTGCTATTGTGGGTTGGTCATTCTGGGATAATAATCAGCATAAGAAAGAACACACTTTCCTTGAGCACTACAATTCAGATTCTTTGCAGGGTATGTATCCAGGATTTAAAATAGTAATTTAAACAACGGGTAAAAGAATAACATGTAAAACCAACTCCAAGTCTTTGTTCACTTAAGTTTTCATGCTTTACACCCCAAACCTATCTTCCTAAAGAACGAAGACTTTACACACCGGTGCTCAGACACCTGGGCTATAAACCCAAAGATAAAATAATATGCTGTCTGCAAGAAGGAAACAGAATTCCGAGTCTTCCTGCGTTTCTAGACCTATTCCAGTCTAAGGGGCAGTCAGCTTCTATTTGTCCATTTCATGAAGCCAACTCTCTCCTTCAACTTTCATGAAGGACTTTAAAAATCCTTCTTTATAGTTGCTTCCTATGGTAGAGTAGCAAACCACCGGAAAAACTGGATCTGTGGTTAAAAGAAAGTTCTTGCTTTAATTTAGGAAAAACAACAAATTTCCATTTCTTATTGAGGCAAGACAAGCAACCAAGTGCAGAAAACGGAGTAAGCTACCTACAGGCCTGTCGCCATCATGAGTTCACAGAGGTGATCTGGCAGTCAGGAGAAGGAAGAACAAATCGGGAAGAATAGACCCAGTAACCTAGCATAACTTATTGGAAAGGAGTGGGAAGAAGCAATGGCTACCGAGCATACAAGCCAGAGCTCAATACCTAGATTGGGCATTCTGCTCTCTGCTCCCAGACTTCATGCTCTCCTTTTCCCCTTGGGTACTGATGCCCAGAACCTCTTACTGTGGGAGATGACAGGGTGCCTGTAAGTGTAAAGGCCATGCCACAGTTCACCCGCTGTTTCACAGCACAGTGAGGCTAATTACTTACCCTGTCTTGAGAGCAGGCCCTAAAACCAAACCACATGGCTTAAATTCCAGCTCCTCTTTTACTACCCATGAAACCCTAGGAAGTCATTCAATGTCTTAATGTCCCTATTTCTCTCTTTGTAAAATGGAACAATCATGGTATAACCTCATGCGGTTCTGAAGATTAAACATTCTCAGGTAAGTATAATAAATTACTCCCCTCTTAAATGAACCCACATGCCTTCCAGACAATTCCTGCCATCTACTAGGTCTGTGCTTAATCATAGCATCACACTTTTTCAGCAACTTTAAAAAATAATGTAACAGTAAAAATTATGAACAGTAAAAATAGAGGAGGACCTATCATAGACTCTTTCAGATCCTATTCTGTAGGCTCCTCCACAGTAAGTTACAGATGGGGAAACAATAGACCATGGAAACCCAATTGTCCTCTCGACTGAGAAGCAGGAAACACTTCATAGAAATGACTATGGGTCCTGAGCTTGGACTCCCATATCATTGAGAGGAATGAATTATGTTACAATAGGAAGGGTCTCAGAGAGTCGAGGTACAGACATGCTTGCCAAGGACAAAAGGTACATATTCTTACCCCTTTTCTTTATGGATGGGTGTATAATGGCCCCTGACACAATGTCCATATCTGCGGTGTGTGTTATTCTCACAAAGTAAAGGTAGCTCTGCAGAAATAGTTCTAAATATTAAGATGAAAAAGATTATCATAGGTAACCCAGTTGGTCCCACAGAATCTCAAGGCCTTCAAAAACAGCAAGCAGGAAGGTCAGAAAAGGGAAGAAGGGTTGAGAGAGGAGAGGAGAAAAGATGCAACACAGCTGGTTCTGAAGAAAAAGAACGAGTCATAAGCCAGGGAAGACCCCTAGAAGATGGAAAAGAAAAGGCCATATGTTTTCCCCCAAGCCTCCTGGAGAAGCCACCTTATGACACTATGGTTTTGGCTACCGTGAAACTGATTCTTACACATCTAACCTTCAGAACTATGAGAGAATAAATCTCAAATCCATGTGATTTGAGATCACTAAGCTTGTGGTAACTTGTTACAGCAGCAATAGCAGATTAATATATCCACTTAATCCACTTACAGTCTGTCTTATACCACTATCTCATCCTTTCACTAGTGCCAAATACCTAGTGTCTATATTAGTGTCCTTCAGTCACTGGGGGCTTGGTTATTGTACCTCTTGGTTACTATGGGCTTGGTTACTGGGCCCCTTTATTGGCATAGGCGTTGTTGTTGTGCCCTTTGACTGCCATGGGCTTGGTTACCAGGCCCCTTGATTACCATAGGCTTGGTTACTGTGCCCCTTGATTGCCATGTTCTTGGTTACTATGCCCCTTGATTGCCATGTGCTTGGTTACTGGGCCCCTTGATTGGCATAGGCTTTGTTTCTGTGCCCTTTGTCATAGGCTTGGTTACTGGGCCCCTCCATTACCGTTGGCTTTGTTATTGAGTGCCTGCCATAACTTCATTGATCACAGAAAGGTAGAGGTTCGAGACCCAGCTCTATTCCTGATGTGGTAGGACAGGAAATGCCCCCACAAGCTTCTATGATCCTCTGTGTTTTGCTTCGTCTACTAACAGAAGCAAAGTGTTCTGTGAACACTTAGTCCACTGCTAACGGCACTATTTTCAGAGACTTTAGGAGGTGGGGCAGTTAGAGGAATTAGCTCTTGGGTTGCAGCTTTAAAGATTATTCAGCTCATGGATTTTTTTTTTTTTCTATTTCTTTTTTTTTTTTTTTCTTTCTTCTTCTGCTTACCATGATTGGGTATCCTGTGCTCTTTTAGCCTATAACTCAGCCTTACCACTGTCAAGAATCAACAGAGCTAAGGGTTATGGACAAAAGCTTCTCAAACTCTGAGCCAAAGGAATCCTCCTGCTCTGAAGGTTTCTGTGTGAGGCATCTTGTGAGAACAAAGAAAGTCTGACTGGTGCTCTTCCCTACTCATCAGCAGCTACTTACTGAATACTTGCTATGCATCATGCTCCATTCTATGCAGTCAAAATACAAGTCTAAGGCAATTCCAACCAAATACTCCCTGCCTATTGGAAGAGATAAGTCCTCTCTCTCTCTCTTGTGCTTCCTCAGAGCCCTGCTACAGGTTCCAATACAGTGGTGGAGCCAAACACTTTCTCTTCCATGTTCTGTGACAGACACAAAAGGGATGATGGCACATTGAGTGGCACATCCGCACCAAGACGGATGCAGGCAGAAGGGAAATGGGAGATGTGAGGGGGTGATATGAGCAAGGAGAAGAACACACATGTTGTGCCCATGAGTGTGACGGTGAATGTCAAGGTTGGCTAGTGGTTTCCAGTATGACTAGAAACTTTTGACCTTGCAAGCCACACTTGTTACATCAGCACAAATATACAATTTTTGTAGGAGACATTGAATATATGCTTTTAGATTGAAAAACATTTTTAAAAGACTACAGCATAGAGAAACGGATGGACCTCTGGTTTAAATAATGAGGCATCTAATATCAAAGGATTTGCAAACCTGTTAAATAACTAGAGGAGAAATCACAAATGCCACCCGGACCTAGACTGTACTCAAGTGTTTCATTAAACAACTTGAGCTCCTTTCTTAAGTAACAGAACCATCAAGATTTTTGATGTTTTACTAACATAATAATAGGATTTAATAATCCTATTATTAGTAGAGTGAAGTGTAGGATGCTAGGCTGGGCAAGGCTGAACTGAGGTGTAATGGAGAAGCCAAGGAGACCAGGTACCAGCAACCAGATGGTGCGACTGAAAAGAAAAGGGAGCTCCTTTGAATGTTAAGTGATTTCCACAAACCCAAGGAATTCCACTCTGAGGAATGGACCCAAGAGACATGAAAACCTGAAATACAAACACTCACACACAGTGTTCAAAGAAGCAAGTTTACAGTAGCAGAAGATGAAACAGCCCAACATCCAGGTACTTGTAAACAGATACATAAACTACGGCATGTTTATCAGCAGTAGAAATGAGGTTCTGGTACACAGGCATCACGGTTGACTTTGAAGTGATTCTGTTAGTAGACGAAGCAAAACACAGAGGATCACAATTGTGTGACTTCACTAACATGAAATACCCCAAAGGGACAAACAAAGAGAAAAGAAGCCAGAAGCTGCCTGGAGCTGGGGAAGTTTAGGGCAAGTGGAGAATGCATGTTAGTGAGCACAGCATTTCTTTCTGAGAAATGAAAAAAGATAAAACATTGTGATGGTTGCATAATCTGTGCATACAACAGAAAACTAGTGCATTATATAAGTGAAATGGGGCATTTGTATATTACATCAATTACTCTCTCAATAGAGTGGGAGCTTTAGTAAAGGGAACAGAAAATGCAGAGAGGGAAGGACCTGAAATCAGCCAATCCTGTTCGTCTTCTGCTCTTTTTCTGTTCTTTTCTGCTACCCCAATGGCATGTGTGGTGTGTTTCATCTCCTTGTAACTAATGCCTAGAAGTCCCACAACAAGCAATAAAGGAGGCTGTTCTGTTTGAGGCAGGGTCGAGAGGCCCAAGCCCAATTGTTTGTCATCTCTGACACCCAAACTAGCTGACATGAAAGTGTCTTTAGGCTCATGGGATGCAATGTGAAGCCATTCTACATAGCCACTGAGATATGCTGAGATATGTGGGAATGTCAAGCATGTTTCTAGGGAAGTCAGCCAAAATCCCTGTCACACCCAAGAACTGAAGACTGTATGTCCTCACTGAAGCTAGCCTCATTCCACAGGCCTCTGAGGTGAGGTTGCCCTTCAAGAGGCAGCTGTCAGTCAGCCTTCAGCTCAACCACCTCACTTGACACCAGTGTCAGGAGAGCCAGCTTCATTTATAGGAAGTTAGGAAGAGTTTATTTCTATGCCTTCTCCCGGGTTTTCTGAGAGCTTTAATGGTTGCAACAAACTGCAGAAGGGTTAAAAGGCTCAGAAATTCTCTTTCCTACCCCCAAAGTCTTGTGTAGTACTTGAATTTGATCATAACCAATGTCCTGGCCACCTTGAACTTTTTCAACTACTGTTAGTTTCTGAATTGCAAAATAGGTTATCTCCTCCATTAGAGATACGTCTATAGTATGTATATTCTTAAATTTGTATTTTCTGTTTCATTTTATAAACCACATGTCACCTTTGTTTGAATAATGATTTTTTATGTAACTATTTATTTGTTTATTTATTTTATATGAGTACACTGTAGTTGCCTTCAGACATACCAGAAGAGGGCATCGGATCCCATTACAGATGGTTGTGAGCCACCATATAGTTGCTGAGAATTGAATTCAGGACCTTTGGAAGAGCAGTCAGTGCTCTTAACCACCAAGCCATCTCTCCAGCCCCCATCAATAATGTTTTTATATAACCCTTTTTCTTCTTTTATTTCTCTCCTTAAACCCTGATCCCAAACCACTCTCTAATGAGCCTTTGGACTGTGCCTGCCCTCCCTTTCCTGCTCTGACCCATTTCCCAAATCCCACTGAACTGTGTTTCCTCAAATCTTCTCAATAGTCACCCCCCTTTCCCCTCTGAATAGCAGGACTTACCTGGGTTTCCAAATCAAATTCCTAACTCCCAGTTTCTATCCAGAAACTTTCCAGTGAGCCCTGTGCACACAAACCCTGCCCAGATTCCTTCCTATTAAGTCCTCTTAGCTACTTTATTTAGGCCAGTCTAAATGCCTGGACCTACGTAAATCATCTTGGAATCTCATACGGTGCTAAAGAGGGCCATACCTGATCACTGTGGCTATGTACTCACAAAGACACACGGTGAGGTGATCATTCACAGTACATTCTCCAATTTCACTGATGTTTCTAGAACTCACATCTTAATGTTAATAAACAAGAAGCTTATCTGGCCTAGCATGGTGGTATAAGCCTTAAGCTTTTAATACCAGAATGCAGGAGACAGAGGCAGGAGTATCTCTATGAGTTCAAGGCTAGCCTGGTCTACAAAGTAAGTCCAGGACAGTCAGGGCTATTACACAGAGAAACCTTGTAGTCCCCCCCCCCCAAAAAAAAAACCCTGAAAAGAAAAATAAATAAATAAATGCTTATCTGGATGCCAACCCCTACACACACACACACACACACACACACACACACTTTGTCTTTGGTCTCTTTTCTACAAAACTTAACTCCCAGTGCACACCTCCATTCTCACCCTCTGCAGAGCTGGTCCCAGCTTTTAGTAAGAACTGGAGAAAGATCAAAGAAGCAACCTCTGTGCATTTACTTGGGAGGGCTGCCCTAAAGCCTCTCAGGAGTGACAGAGGTAGGTACATCTGGGTGAAGGAAGGGATGGGGAACACTCAGTTCCTATTAGCGTGTGTAAAGGCTACAGGTGCTGGCAACCCTTCCATCTCTCAAGCATAAGATTCTGAGCATATCTTGGAGTCGGTGCTAACAAAGCCAGCATGAACTTTAACTAACATTACTATACCTGATAGCTATATCGTGTGTAGTGTTTTATTTTCCATGTGGATTTTTGCATCTCCTGCTGTTAAACAGTAGCATTTCAAAGTGCTTTCCTTAGAATCCATTAGAACCAAGAAAAAGAAACATTCACTGTTTTTTTTTTTTCTTTCTTTCTCAAACTAAACAGGCTAAGACAAATCAAAGCAAAATGTAGACTGTGAATATTTTTTTGAGGTGCTAGGGTAGAGGACTAAAGTTTTGTTCAACTACAGAGCACACTATCCTCATCCAGGCTATGCACTTGCCATGAAAAAAAGCTGCCTTAACTAGGAATTTTAAGGACTTCAGATTTTGAAACAACATAATTTCATAAAAGTTTTCTTTTACAATTCTCCAGGTTTCTATAAATTAATTTCTTGGAGAACTTTTTATTGAAGTTAATTTAAAGATTTATGTGAGAAAAATAAAAAGAGGAAAATTTTAATTTCTGTAGAAAATCAATGAAACTATTAAGGTTTTAAGTTATTTACTCTTATTTTATGTGCATGGGTGTTTTGCCTGCATATATGTTTGTGCACCTTGTACGTGCAGTGCCTGTAGAGGCCAGAAGAGGCACCAGATTACCATGGAAACTAGAACTACAGAGGATTGTCAGTCACAATATGGAGCTGGAAATCAAACTCCTGTCAAGTGCTTTTAAACACTGAGCCATCACTCTGGCCCACAAAGCAATCATGTTTTAGGTACCAGGAGGGCAGAATGCCTGCTTCTTTCCAGCAGCAGCTACTGCCTGTCCTACGCATCACCCTGCACATCTTTCTACGCATTGTCCAGACTGCCAGTCTGACTGTAGAGCTATTTCCCCAGCACTGATTACATGCAGCTGCAGGGGCAGGAGCTCAGGTCTCCTGAAGCCATCAGAGTCTCCAGAAGCCTTAAGACAAGAAGAAAGGGATGCCTGCCTGGGTCGCTTTCCCTTAGACTTTCAAAACCCAAACTTGACTTCTACTCTCCAACACAGCCTGGTGAACTCTGCTCTAAGGGAACAGAGGATAAAAGCATAGGAAGGATGTGCCCAATGACAAAACATAGCACTCAGGCTGAAGCAGCATTCAGGGCCTGGGGATTCAATTTGAAAATAGTATCTCTGCCATCATCTATGTTCAGTGTATACAAGGTTTTATTCATTTGTTTGTCTGTTTGTATAAACAAAGCTTTTTGCTTTATTTTTCAACCTGGAATTAAAGCTCCTCCTGCTTCAGCCTCTTGACTGCTGACACTACCCTCACACTCCTCTATATCCAGGGCTTTATCTATATGTTTTCCAATTCATTAATTTTCAGTGGTTTGTAATTCTTTTATGTTCTTAATTGGCCAGCTCATTTTACCCATGTATAACCAACCCAAGTGAGTATGGGTATACAAACATATACACATACATATAGATACATATATGTATACCTGATATGTTAGCTGATCTACCACATACATAAATAAAATTTTCCTGAGAAGTATTCCTCAAAGTTGTCTATCCTACATGAGCCCAGAGAGGAAATAAAGGAAGATAAAAATGTTTTATCATTGAAAATCACACAGCTATATTTTGCTAATGTCTCAAGTTATATAATATTCGAGGTAAGCGTGCTTGAAAGTATTTCTGCTTAATTTCTCTAAATCCCGACAGCAGCATTCACCCTACTACTTTAAAACATATTTTCCCTTTTCCTTCCACCTCTAGCTGAGTCTGAGGCTCTCTAATGACCTTGAAGAGTGTGACTGAACACAAGCACTGGTTCTACCCACTTAGCAGACTAGCTCAAACCACTATAATATTCAGCAGGGCTAGTAGTAATCCCTGGCAGAAACACTCAAGCTGTAGACATACATGTTACTTGTTTATCTCCCAACATTAAAAATGAAGAATAGACCTCTACACCCAGGTTTTCCAGTTTCCCTGACATGTATTTGCCAATACTAAGGTCACCATGGTGAAGATGGTGAAGGCTCTCACAAGCCAGGCTACAGTGATCCCTTGCCACTCAGCACCATCATGACTTCCTCAGCAACCAGCCCAGTGAGCTGCCTCTCTGTCTGCCTGCAGAAGGTGAACTTGCCTCAGACATGGGTCTGAATACTGGTGTTAATACATGGGATCTATTAATTTAACCTCTGCTTCTCATATGCTGAAAAAGGTATCATCTCATATGCAGGTGATGATGAGGTTTAGAAACATAAAGAAACAAGAACTTAGCCCAGTCTGTCCCACACTGACCTACATAAATGGCGGTTGCCATTATTACCATCAAACTACTAGGCATATAAGACACACTAGTGAAGAACTTTCATTGAGGCCAAAACAATTATGGAAATCTATTTCAATCCTCCAATTTAGAAGCAAGTTTAGTTATTAGGAACTCATTAGGCTTTACTGCTGCCTGGCAGGAACCTGTAAGTGCCAATTCTGTGTGGGGTAAAAAGCAGATGCTTACTTGTAACTTCCACTTTCTATTTACTTATGAAGAAAAGCAACACCTTATTCACTGGAAAGAGTCCTATACATGTCGATCAGTCTGCCCCACACCTAAAGGGCCTCTCACATTAACATAAATGAGAGCAAATCCTTCACTAATATCTAAAGTGTTATTTTTACTGTGAGCAAGAATTAATTACTGCAATTACCATCACATTTTGACAGATGTATATGTGTGTGTAATTTATTTGTCTTTCATTAGAAAGGCTTTGAAGATTATAATTTTCAGTAATTGATTGCACTGTATGTAGTCTAAATAATTGGGGAACATTTACAGTTCAATTACAAATGCAAGTTAAATGAAAGAGAAAGTGTGACTGGCTATTTCTTCATAATCTTAATGTGGTCTTGATGAACTGTTATCAGCGGAAAAATCTTGTCAATGTATATTCATAATCTGAGCCAGAATAAACTATATCAGAAGCTAAGTCTAATTATTTATATCATTCTGGCAAAGCTCCAAGGCAGAAACATAATCAGTCTTCAAGGGATTATGGCAAAGCATCCACACAAACTTTGTTGATACAATTTCTTCAAATATGAAAAGACATCAATAGCACCTGGCCGAACATACTATATTCTGACACATAAGCTTCACTATAATAACAATTTCTCAATTGTTAGTTTTGGCTTCAGAATGTATGTGAAAATTGGTATGAACAAAGGCCTTGTTTAGCTGACTGCTTCCCATGTGACTAAGTAATTATTATAAAACCTGAAGAAAAAAAAAAGAGTTCTGCTTTCATTTTCTTTAGTTAACGTACATGAATACCAAGGATGCTAGGCAGCTTGTTCACAGCTAGCCACACAGGACAGGAGGTTCAACAGATACTGGAACGGGGCAGCCCCAGAGCGTGTTTAGCCACTATGTTAAGCTGTTAAGACACCACATGCAACATTTTAATTGTCAGCCTACAGAATGCTTAAAACAAGCAACAAGTAATTAGAGTTCTCAATAGTCCTAGACTCACATCACTACGAGGGCATTGTTTTCCTTTTCATTCCATCTAAACTACGTTGTTCTTACTTTGCCCTAAGATATAATGGAACGATAAAATGAACAAAAGGCACGGAATACTAGCAAGTAGTTGGACCCTTCTGGTTTTGCAGTTGTTGTTGGCTCTCAATATCCACTGTGTTTATGTTCTGCAAAGGTCCCAAACACTGGGTAAGTGAGTGAATACTAACCAAACTAGCTGCTAGTAAAAACCTGAGTTAAGCTTCTAGAAGCCTCTAGTCAGTCTTTTCATCAAATTAATAATAATAATAATAATAATAATAATAATAATAATAATAATAATATATCCTTGTTTAATAACTCCTTATATATGTATGCATAAAACTTACACGAATACAATTGTTGCTTTAGTTATAATTATACAAATATGTTGATTTGCTGGCATTCAACTAATGCCAAAAGCATCAAAACTGCAACTCAAAACAAGCAAATTTATCTAACGCACACACTTGTCTCCAAAGGTGTACCACAATCTTGTTGGAATACTACACACTTGACAGCACTCCGGGCTGCTGCTTTGAGACTATTTTAACTATCAGAAATCACAACTGAAACATAAAGATGAAAAAAAATAATGTATCCAACTCAGGTCACAGGAAGGATCCTCGCTAAAGACATGACAGCAGATGGCTGGTTTTGACTGTAAGCATCATAACACATTTGTGAGGAGCTCCCTCAGTGAAAGTGGTTTTAGAGAGAATGATCTAGAAGAGAAAATCCACCCTGAATGTAGACAGCACTACTCCATGAGCTGGGTCTTCTATTGAGTTTAAAAATAAATGGAGAAAGCCAGCCAAGGGCCAAGAGCCAGCATTCATCTCTTTGTGCTTCCTGGTCCACCCAGAAGTGAGGAGTCTCAGCCACATACTCCTGTAGCCATGGATGTTACCAAGCCTTCCCAGCCATGGTGGACTGTACCCTCAGACCAGCCACAATAAACATGTCCTCTTAAGTTGCCCTTTGCCACCACAATGAGAAATTGTTAACATGGGCAGAGTGCTGTCTTGTTCAACTTCAAAAACCTGGAAACGTGTGCATGGAAAAAGTTAACCACAAAACACAGTAAAAGCAAAATGAACTCGTGTGTGCCAGGTGGTTTATTCTGTGAACTAAACTAACAGCGTGGCTTTTGTGAGGTTGGAGATCTACTACACATACAGCTGGTTCACTATTTACATTTCCAGTTTCAAATAAGTTAACTGAGTATTTTAAAAACAAGGTGAAATCTGGACTTACAGAAATTTCAACAAAATGAAGCATTCCCCGCGGACATGATGTAAAGGGATATTTTAGTGAGCTTGCACGAGCCAGATGGCTTCTCCTTAAGTTGTATTGACTGCCCATTACCAAACCCTCAAAATGTGCCTCCAGAGGCAGGGAAATACGTGAAAAACTATGCATCCAAGCTAGATGTAGGTTTTATATTCTGAATTGAAGCATGACTCAGATTTGGGAATTCTTTGAAAAAATATATCTTCATATTGCTGCTAAATGATTTATTTGCAGCATAAAAATACTATTTTATTAAGTATGTTATGTTCCACATGTTAGTTGTCCGATTTTCATGAAGTTATTTTTAAATATAAACAATTAACAACTTGTAATGAGTACAGTATTTCTAGATAGGTGAAGGCCATTACCTTTTGAGGTCAAGCTCGAGAGTAACAAAGGCAGGAACAATAATTATGAGGTAAGGAAGGTCATTTCCTGGTGCCCTGCACCAGGTGAAGCTCCCACTTGGAGAAGCTCCTAATTCTCCAGCATCTCTTCCATGCATGTTGATCTCACCAAGTAACAGAGTGGTCATTTTGGTCTATTATGTTTACTATTATATTTCTAGGGCCTGGACTCAAAAGGTATTCTAAAAACAAAACAACACAAACAAACAAAAACCCCTCATAGCCTAAATATGTTTTCAAAGAAAAAGATATGCTGCTTAAAGGAGTCCTATATCCACAAAAATAACTATTATCAATGTATATGCATTACATGTTCCTACAGTGGGGCCAATAAGGGTAGTTCAATGGGTAAAGGCAGCCACCAACTGCACAAGTCTGACGACTGGAGTTCAACCCCTCTGACAACATGTAAAACTGGAAGGAGAGAACTGACTTCACAAATTTGCCTGTCCTTTGACATTCACATATGCACCATGGTGGTTTCTGTCTATCTGTCTGTCTGTCCATTCCACCACCACCACCACCACCAACCCGCCCGCCACTGCCCACACACACACACACACACACACACACACACACACACAGACAGACACAGACACTGTTCCTAAGGAGAAGAAAATAGAGAAAGTGCCAGCATATTTGGAGAATGGGAGAATGGAGTAAGGGAGGAAAGGATACTGGGCATTATTTTTCATTTAAAACTCTGGCAACTTGACAGACCAAAAGAAAAGTCACCAGCATCTGTGCTTAAACTCTGTGTTTCTCTGGAAGCTATAACCAAAGCTGCTTTATTGGGGACTTATTTTCACAGCATAAGTCCTCAATAGCATTTGAATTTTTCATGTATACAATTATCATCTTAGTGGTGGAAGGCAGACCCTCCAAACCACCGTTTCCTGAAGTTGTAAATCTAGAGTAACTTCCTCCAGATGCGGAAATGCCGAGCCAGCCCCCACGGAGGGGCACACAGCTACCAAGGGAGATGCAGACACCAGAACTGGGTCAGAAGCAATTCTGGATGGTGCATACGTTCATGAATTCAGACTTTGCCTACACGTCAGGCCCTTTAAAACAAACCCATTAACTAAAATTATCAAAATATTGTGCTATATTTTCCTCACAAAAGTTTCAAAGCCCTCTGATTTGCTTATAAAGCCCTCTTTCCAACTTTTTTTTTTAAATAACTTTAATGTTCACTCTCAAAAAGATAATTTTAGATTCATCTCCTATTAGGACGTTGGTTCTCAACCTGTGGGTTATGACCTCTTGGTCTCATATCAGATATCCTGTATAACAGATATTTATATTATGATTCATGGCCGTAGCAAAATTATAGTTAGGAAGTAGTGATGGATTAATTTTATGGTTGGGGATCACCACAGCAAGAGGAACTGTAAAGAGTCACAGCATTAGAAAGGTTGACAACCACTGTTTTATGATGATTTACTTTCTCAAACTAATCCCAAATTTAAAAAATATTATTGTTTATATATAGCTAGACATCTTCAGGACATCCCCAAGGCTTTCACCACCTCCAGGGCCTAATAGAAGACATACAACTGAGCCTTGGGTAAAGTTTGCCAATCCCATCCCTGTGAAGCTCACTGTGACCCACATACACTAGAAGAATTTACAACTGAGAAAGGCACCAGCAGTGATACAGAATTCTCCATTCCAGTTGGAACTGGTTATGCAGCTTCAGTAAAGACCAGAAAAGCCACTGATTTGTATCCTGGGGTTATCCTGATATGCATCAGCCCTTCACAGAGGAAAAGTTCACTAAGTATCTGATAGGAAGAGGTGGAGAAGTAACCAGCCCAAGAATGAGATTGAGATTCCTCACTCCATTATCAGGAAAAGGACTATGATCAACAAAAGCCAGTCTTCACAGCTGTGAATTAGTTTAAGCTTAGAAAGTTGAAATAAAATTGGCAAAGTGTTTCTCAATTGAAAATCACTAAAGAATACAGATGAAAAAAAAATCCATATGTTTTGATCAGCAGCTTGTAAGGGGAGAGTTTTCAATCAAAATAATAATATTCTTCAAAAATGGAAGTCACATGGTCCAAAAATTGTACTAAGATAGCTCTTGACCTGTAACTCTATAAATAACGTAGAAAGGGTGCCACGTGCAACAAGCCAACTCCATGCTCATCACACTTGTAGTAGGTATACCAGTAGACCAGATGTTGGCCCGAACATGGAAAAGGATAGAGGAGTGAGCGAAGGTCTAAAGCCAGGGGTGGCATTAGCACAACCGAGGCAAACCAATCCTTCCTCAGAATGAGTACTCTTAAAACCCTCCCCAAAGTATCAGCTGCTGCAGAGTTAAAGATGACTGCTAAACCTGTGACTGGGAGGTTAAAAATTATTCCTCCTAAATGACCTGACTGTCAAAGAAATCTAAGAGAGTAATTCACTGACTTAATAAGTTGGACTGAGCGTGGGGGGGAGGGTATGTTTGGTTATTTGGTTGTGTGTGTGTGTGTGTGTGTGTGTGTGTGTGTGTGTGTGTTTGGTTGCTGGCTTTTTCTTAATAAAATGGAGTCAGGTAAAATTTCAGCTTGTGAGATGGGTAAATGAAGACAACTTGGAAGGTAACTTCCAGCACACTCTTCAAGGATCCACATACACAAGTATCTGTATGAGTAAATGTGCCTCGAATGCACACACGATGCAGAGGAGAAGAGGGACCCTTCTGCAGGCTGCAGGCGAGCACAAACCCTGCTATTGTGCCCGGTTTGCTTCTCCAGATGGGTCTCCTCTGCAGAAAAGACATTCCAATGAACTCCCAATACAAAGGCAGTTTGCTAGTTACAAGGAGACCTTTGTCTGAATCCCCCACAAGTGACAGGGTCAATCTGAGCCAATCTTGACATTTCCATGGAACTTTTCCATAAAATTGTTTTCAAAGCCCAAGTCATTTCCCGAAACCTTTTTGAAATCCAAAGAAAACAGTATGTAGATAAAGTTTCTGTTAAGAACTATACCTAACACAGTTGGCTAAACATGTGAGCTCCTATACCTAACACTGTTCACTAAGCATATGTGTGCTTCAGACATACAATGATTTAATCCATAGTCTGAAAAAATTGTAGAGAATGGTAATAATATACTGAGTTAACATTTAAGATTTTATTCATCTCTCTTTTTAGAATACAGAAAATTAATTTTTAAATGTTTAAGGGAAAATGAATTTTTCAAGGCTTTTTACACAAAATTGAGGTCTGAAAAAAATTGAAATAAAATTGATGACAGATTGCTCAATAGTTATATTACCACTTAAGAGTTAAGGAATTCTTTCACTTAAATCTTGGGAGGCTTTCAAACTTTTTTACAAAAGTTTACTTTGGAAATATATTTCTCATACTGAGTATCAGAAAATTATAAAACTGAAACAAGTCCCCACTTTCCAAACGTACGTATTCCATTCCTTCCTCAACTCATTGTGGGGGTGGTTGAAGGAATTTAACATAAGCTATTGAGATGCCTTTTGAGGTGTATTCCAATGAATTATGAACTGTCAGCCATGAGTATCATCTATTAGCTTATTTGTAGATTACACTGCAGCAATGCAACTGGGGGGGAGGGGTGGGGTACATGCAGGGTACATTCAGAGGCAGCTTATAGTAAAGACACTAGACAATCTTCCTTGCTTACACTGGCAACAAGGACATAACAGAGAAATGAAAACAGCATGTCTCAGAGCAGGCGATACCTTGGTTTGTAAGGCCTCCATGTTTGAGGAGGTCAAAGTTATTCAGATATAAGAAAAGCATTTACAATTCTGACTCCATTAGAGGATGCACACCAAAAAGAGTAAACCATAGTAATTTTCCATGTGTGTGTCTGTGTATACACTGTGTGTGCATATGTGTGTATATGCACTATGTGTGCATATGTATATGTGTGCTTGCTAGAACCCTGTCGAAATTTAGATCTTTAGCCTAAACTCTTCCTACCTGCATTACATGTGTATCTTTGATAGGCTGTCCAAGGTAAATACATCTGAAAAATCATAAACCTCATTTATTTTAATCTCATTTAAGCAGTGAGTTTTAAGTAGATTCACATAATTACTTTGGCTCAATATATTTACTCAGAAATGTAAAATGATGGTACTTTATGGTATCCAAAAAAGATCAAGTCAGATAAAGTAACAGGTATTGGAAATACGGGAGATTCATGTTCAGGTGCTAAACATGAATGCACAACAGTTGGCAGCAAACAGAATACTCACAACAACTTGCTTCTGTAACTTCATTTATCAACCAGCCTTCTTGTGTTTAAACCAAGGGCTAGATTTAACTTGGCGAGATTGTCAAGTTTACATTAAAATCTTTTCCACTGCCAAAAGTAAACTGGGTGGTCTTGCTTGCTTTACTCGAACTGGCAGAGTTAAAAAAAAAAAAAAATTCCATGAAATGGTTTTAAATTCACAGCTGCAAATGCAAGGCAGATGAAATACTGCAACAAGCCCCAGCCATTGTTTCTTTTTCCACAGATTTCTACTCTAGTTTAAGGATGATTACACTGACCAAGTTGCTCACAGTATAGTGGGTTCCAACTGGGATCGTTATCGAAACTTAAATCTCTATGTGACAACCAGAACTCATGGGCTCTTGGAGCTTGTGCAGGCAATGCATAAAGGTGGGGCAGGAGATTGTAGTGGTCCCAAAGGCCTGCAAAAAAGTTAATCAGAATAGTCCAGCTGGCAGCTGGAGCATGCTGGGGCCTTTGCCAAACACTGATGTGAAGACCTTACCACTTACATGGGAAAGAAACACCAGCCTGAAGGAGAATAGATCACTCAGGTTTCAGTTACCAACTGAGTCTTAACTAATATATTCCCTATGACTACAGTAGCCTTCATTTGCTTTGTCTTTGACTTCATTGAATGTCAAAATAAAGAGGACTGCTAAAATGGTATAATAATATGCTGTGGCCCACCTAATCTTCTAGTTCATATTACTGTTGCTGTGATAAAACACTGACCAAGCCAATCTAAGGGAAGAAAGGGCTCTTTGGCTTACACATCCGTATCACAGTACATCATTGAAGGAAGTCAGGGCAGGAATAGAGGGCATGAAAGAATACTGCTTTCTAGCTTGCTCTGTCTGCTCTCTTACACAACTCTGCCCCAGGACCACAGTGGGTTGGGCCCTCCCATATTAATTATTAATATGAGGTTCTCTCATTCAGATGACTCTAGTTTAAGGCTACTCTTTAGCATTTTTCTTAACCAATGCTGGCGGAGGCAATTAGAGAATTAAAAGCAAAAGTTAGAAAAACAAAATCCAGACATATTTCAGATACCTCCATGAGGAAGGACACTCATATCCAAGACTGAAGATCTGAGTTCCATGCCTTGAACCCACATAGTAGAAGGATAGAACAGACTCTCACAAGCTGTCCTCTGACACCCATGCACAGGCTGTGGCATGCATGGCCCCACACATGCATACATGTTCCTCCCACCCTTACAGATAAATGTTTTAAAGTGTTTCCAAATACTTGAAAGAGAATTTGTATATGATAGTTTATATCATGTGTGCTAAAGACTTTGCATATTGTTTTTAATTATCAAAACAATTCAAAGTATACAGTTTTTCTCATATAAGAGGGAAAAAACCCTAAGATTTAGAATCAGTAAGTTCTTGCCTAACATGTTCCTAAAATGACCACATCTTTAAGTTTGAAGATTACACGAAGGAGCTATAATTTTCAATATGTTGCTTCCTGCACATGTTGACAATAGCAATGGTACATTTGAAGACAATACTATTGATGAAGTGTATAAAATGCTATCAAACCTATACCACGATGATAACTATTCCACAAAGGGCGAAGGGTACAGGTACCCAGCTCGAAGTGCCCTAGGAGAAGAGCAGGAGTAAAATGTTCCAAGTGTCCACTGTCATAGATCCTAGGTCCACACCTGGGCCTGTGTCACCCACCCCAATGTGCAACTGTTTTGTCCCTTGTTTTGGGGTCTAGAGGGGCATCTTCCAGATATGTAGAATCAAAGATAGGGTCCAGAGTCTGACTACGTCTTGGTCTTTCATGAAGTCCTCACGAGTAACTCATATCTTCACCTCAATTTCACCAATTGCTGTCCTTTTCAGAGAAAAGTCTATTAAGCGGGCCTCCAAATATGATCCTGGCTTTAGGTCTGGCTAGTTCTTAGCTTCCTTTACTGCCAATTTCAACTTAACGTTTTTGAGTTGCCTAAAAGAGTTACTGAGCATCCAGCTTGGGTTTTCTAGGTTCCAAAATACTACTGCTGGTGCCCATCCCCATTAGCTTACAATTTGTTGGCCCACATCATCTTGCCCAGGATTTCAGCATGAGAATGTGTTTCCAGTTACCCATATCTAACACACAGCATCTCCCATTCAATTTTACAAGCCCCCAGCTCATCCACTGTACTTCTGCATTAACTAAAAGAACTGCATCTGTGCAGACACCCATATCCCTTATTTTTCTGCTGGAGATGACTGCTTATTTCTTCTGCTGTCACTCCCACACATTTGTGTAAGAGACTTGCAGAAACTTTGAGATAAACTCATTGGACATCCATATCCAGGTGGAGAAAAAGCCAATAAATGTCACAATGAGTGGCTTCTATATTTCTGTCTGAGAAGTGTCAATTGAAAAAGACAATTGGTTTTAGAAAAAAAAGAAAAACGGAAAAGGACTAAAAAAGTTTCTCTGCTTATTAAAGGCAAGTAAGGCAAAAGGTTTGCTTTCCAAAGAGTCTGGGGTGAATTATATTACATGTTGAGTAAAGAAAGAACATTTGTTAACAAGAAACACCAGAAAGAAGAGCCATTACTTCAGGGCAAAAACTAAACAGGTCTCTGGACCTAAAGAGTTCTGTATTCTCTAGTCTAGTTACATTTAATACGCTTTTCTTTTAGAAGTTAGCTGTATGAGTCAGTTAAAAGGGTGAAATGTTAATATTAATGCTGTTTAAGACTGTGGGAGGTTTACTGTTTTTTGGTTAATGCATTAAAGTTTAGAATTTTAAAATCAAATAGAAAACATATTTCACATTGCACATAGGCTTTGCCAGTATTGGAACAAAATACCATTTTGGGTACTTTAAAGCAATTTCATAAGGCACATGCACTTACAAGAGTATTTAATGTCTCTTGTTATCTCAATTTTAATATGACCTGATTAAAATGAACACGAAAGTGAGGTAAGTATTGTTTATTGTTATCATAGTTTACTCCCTAAACAAAGCAGGATCTGGAAGAGTTTGGACTGCTCATTGTATGCCAGGAACAAACTCACCTACTCAGGATACAAAAGCACACTGAAGGCCACTCTGACTGTACTCTGCAGGAGACAGGCATAGTTTTGCTTCATGTGGCTTTTCAGAAAAATCTGAAGCACTTTGCCAAGCCCTCCTACTAGCTATGTCATTGGGTGCAAATAACAGCAACAATATTGCTAGCGTGATGTAACACTGAGATGAAAGCACAGAACTGGAGGTAAAAGTGCATTATATATAAAACATCAAAGAATCATCTAATTATTATTTTGCAGAAAACTTTCTAACACAGATAGCCCTTGCTTAGACCATACCTATAGCTTTTGATCACACAGGGTGGCTGATAGGTAGTAGCAGATGAGTGGATTGCCCTTGTTGATAGTATCACCCTTTGATAAGGAAATATTTTAAATTCATAAATAATTAGAATTGGATATATCCTGGTGCAAATCGATGTAAATCCATAACACAGATCTCTTTCTATTATAGCACTAATTACATGCACATTATTCTAAATGGCCATCAAAACTACATAAAGAGGCAAAGCACATGTTCATGTGTGTTATCTATTTATGAAACAAAGATACTTGTTTTAAAATGGAAGAATAAAGCAAATGCTATTTTTCACTTTTCAGGATTAGGCTTTTAGACCTTGTAAGAGAAAGACTATGAATTAGGTAGTTTACAAATTTAAGCCACAGGCAAGATTTCTCTCAGTTCAAGTAAGGAGGTCCAGGGTTGGGAGTCAGAGACTATCCACAGACTGGCCCAGAGCCATCCTGGCACCTCTTAACATCGCAGACTTCTCTCTAGTTGTTTATAAAAACAACAGAGTAACACTTCTTTCTAGAAGAGAACACCTACAGAGTCAACAGGAGACTAGTTTTCCCTCCATATAGATTTTTAACAAAGGGTTAGAGAATGGACAGCTGCCAGGCCCAGAGTACTGAGAGAAATGCTATCGAGATGCCAATTCTCTAGGACCAAAAGATTAAAGGTCGGTACACTCTACGGAGTTCGTATATTACCTCGTTCACTTGTTGTAACCACAGGCTCCTCAAATGTTTCTGGGTCAAAATGCTGATGTTCATCTTCCATGCCTTCCATCTATGTGTTTCAAGGCAGGCACACACATGTGTACAGTTGTACCCAGACTTCATCTGTTAACAATGCCAGTCATATTCCCAAGTCACAGGATTATCCAAAAATACATTTCCTATTAGTCTTGGGGTAAGTGGTTTCATCGTCAGCACTTTAAAATTCATGGCTATAAGACAGATGTGTTATTCAAACCCATAGTGACAGGAACCACCTTTGTGACTCAATTCTATATCAGTGTTCAAGATCCTTCAGAGTTCTGGTTTCTCTCTCTCTTTCTCTCTCTCTCTCCCTCCCTCCTTCCTTTTGCATCTTTCTTCCTTTCTTTTTCTTTTTCTTTTTGTTTGTTTGTTTTCTTTTGTTTTGTTTCTCTGGGACAGGGCCTCACTATGTAGCTTGGCTGTCTCAGAACTCACTCACTACTAAGCTGGAGCACACAAAGGTTATCCTGCCTCTGCCTACCAAGTGTTGGGACTAAGGTATGGGCCACCATTCCTGGTCTGTTTCCTCCTTTCAACTAGACACCTTCTTGTCACATTCTGTATTCACATGTCCCATGCTAGAGTCTATGTCCCTCACTAACTTACAACATTGTAGAGACCCCATCCATAGTCAGCTAGGCAGAAACCTGGAAAGCAGGTGAAAATTTCCCCCTGCCACCAAATCCTCAGGAATCCACATTCTAAACATCTCTTGAGTTCTACCTCTATGTCTGTTTTATCATGTTCCAGTCATGATTGACTTTGTGAAGGAAACTGCCTCAAATCTTGCCCCACCCTCCCTTGCCACTGTTTTTTTCTCTCTACACAGAGTCTACACTGTTCTCTGCAACACCAACACTTAGCCCCTGTGCAAATGCTAAGTGTGAAATTCCACAGCAAACAGTAGAAACCAGGCACATGAGCCGTTGCCAGCCACCTACTCTCATCCTCTCCTTCAAACTCATCACGGACACCAGCCCACGACCCCTAGTGTGACCCAAACACTCCTATCTCCAGAGATGTGTGAGGCTTTGGGATCCCTTTTGGGATATCCTGGGGTTGCTCTACCAGCCACCACTACCTTCAGAATACCAGCATCCAGAAGGCAGACACCAGCTAAAATGTGGTGTTACCCAGAGCCTGCCGAACAGAAGGCTCATATTTGGTCCCCTAGAAGAGAATCTAAAGGGACATACCACTGCCAGCAGCCTATGTTCAACATTAGAGTGGCCATTGTCCTTGTTGTCTGTGTGGAAATGCTATCTCACATGGAAGGATCTCCTGGTGTTTAATTAGAAAACAGAGGAGCCCGAGGTGCCTGGAAGGGCACCAGATGCCACCCTCTCGATATGAATGTCAGCTGTGTTCTGACCTGGATCTACACTAACTATGCTATCACCTGCAGCTATCGATTTTGATTACATAAGAAAACAATCATGCAGACAGGTATGGCTTTGCTGCTTCTACAGTGTTCTACTTCATCTGCACTGACCACTATCAGTAACGCACACTCATCGAGGTTTTACGTTTTCTCACACTGAGACTCTTGCATGGGTGCCATGTTTAATGTCCTCACTCACAAGTCACTCTTGGAGCCCATCAAGCAGATGCTACATCGCAAAGCTCTGCAAGTCTCCTAAGAACTTTCAGGTTTTAAAAAAGTCTACCTATGAAATGACATTTCAGTGTAATGACATAAATGTTTCTAGTTACAGTTATTGTAATAATAACACAGATTTGTCAGACAGAAGGGGCTCAGTTAAAATATAAAACACACAACCGGAGCAACTATCCAAATCAGAGCACTGTGATGTATGGAAACAAAGCAGAAATGTGATCAGTAAAGGTGTTGGGTCTTCAGGAACTGACTTTATGGGTGGTTAAGAACCACCATGTGGATGCTGGGAATTGAATCTGGATCCTCTGCAAGAACAAGTGTGCTTGTCTATTGAGTCATCTCTGCAGAGCTTTACTTGTTAAATAAAATTCAGATATTAATGTTCAGAATAGCTATTTGCTATATGCTATACAGAAAGGAAAGCCTTTTAACAAATTCATAAACTATTTAAACTATGTAAATGGTTAAAATTAAACTTAAACTACGTAAATGGTTAAAATAGAATTCCACAAGTTGACTTATTTCAGGATTAACTCAGTATAGCCATGAACTTGCTCAGTGTCTCTATTGTATTTTTGGTACACATTTCATGTCGCATGTTTTGTTTCTCCTTTGATGTGCTTCTTTGTCTGACTCTGGTAAATGTGGGACAAACTGTACAAGGTAAAATACAAAAGTTGAAACAGTAATTCTATTAAAGGTAATTACTCTTTATTGTTTGTTGTTGTTGTTGTTGTTATTTTTGGTTTGGTTTGATTTCTGAGACAGGTTTTGTGTAGACCAAGGTAGCCTCTAGTTCAATATGTAATCAATGATAAACTTAACTCTTGTTTCCACCTTGTAAGAACTGGGGTTTCAGGAGTAGCCACCTTACCCAGTTTATGAGTTCCTACAAATGGACCCAAGCTCTCATGCATGCTAGACAGCACTCTGCCAACTGAGTTATATCCCCACCCCGTCCTTTGTATTTGGATTAAACAACTGTCCTTTCAAACAATTAAATTGTAATACAATCTAAAATCCTCCTCTTTGGATCTACTTTATATTCTGAATATATTATGAAAATTTTAATATTTTGAAACATTCTTCTAAAGTTTTTGATTGCATAATTATTCCTGATATAGATCTATAACTCAATTAAACCCACACTACTGAATTTAGAAATCTTTCAAGAAACTTTAACTCCCAGATTTTTTTGATTGGTTTACATGCTGTGTGTATGAGTTACCCCCAAGACTGCATTGTTGAGCACTGTGTGACCTTTTGGTCAGCAGTGGGCCACTAAAAACTTAGTAGTGCCTAACCACTTCATGGCCATGTGGTCATAGAACAATGCTGTGCTCCTGTTTGTGGTGACACTGGTGTAATCAAACCTACGGTGCTGCCAGCTGTACAAGAGCAGAGAAGTACAAACGTTTGACAGTGGTAACACCATGGCAGTGGTTCATGAGTTTCCTTGTTATCCCTTTAATCATTAACTAATACTCCTTTCACTTAAAGAAGAAAAGTTTATGCAGTCATATATATTCCTTGTTACACTTGTAGGAACTTGTTGTGTCACACATTCTCTGTGTCTTATCTTCTCTTACACTTACTTCCTTAATTCTGTTTTGTTTATCATGGCTCTAAGAAAAATAGCCAACTTCTCCTACATGTAAATATCACTTAGGTGTGTAGCAGGCTGTCTAGATTTGTGCAAATGTGCTTAGTCTTAGGCATTTTCACAATGACAAAACCCCCTCCCAGTGATGGATTTCTGAGTCCTTATCCCGGCTTGTTAAGCAACATAAGAGTATATGCTAATGCCACAGTTAATACTCTAAAGCTTCAATGTTCTATGTTCTTTATTGAGAATAGTCTATTTACTATGCTAAATAAACCACCATTCATTTAGTATCAGTGGAACTATAGTATGTTCTAGAATGCTTTAATTAAAAAAAAAAAAAAACCTTGGAAGAAATACTGAAACTATATTGAGATAAGACATCTCGCTTATTAGACAGACCTCTGGGAAAGCTGGAGAGATGCTGAGGCTTGTCTATTCTTAATGATAATACAAGGTGCTTCAAACTCTTTGTGGGGTAATTTGGCAATACATTACAAAAGTGCATAAATGTTTGCCCTTTGACACTGCAATTCCTCTACAAATATTTTCCAAGGATAAAATAACTAAGACACAAGTCACATGCACAAGGCACAGCTCTACAATAGGGAGGTTGAACAAAAGTCTATATCCATAAGTAGAGGGCTGCACCAGAGAGCCAGAACACAGCCTCTCAATGGAGAATCAGGCAGACAGAAATAAGAACAACTATCTTCATAAGTGTCTAGGGTACAATCTCTAAACCGGCTCATTAAGTGAAAAAAGAAAGGTTGAGAAAAGTGTAAGGAACATGCCTGTAGTACCTAAGGGAAGAAATACAGTGTGTATGTGTGTACATATGCACACACACTTATATTAAAGACAAAGATAAACAGTAACTTTTGAGAGGAGGGTAATGAGATGGCTCAACAGCTAAGGGCACTTGCCACCAACCTTGACAACGTGGGTTCAATTCCCAGAACTCACATGGTGAAAGAAAACTCACTCCTGTAGGTTACCCTCTGACACATACCGAATCCCAACCCCCAAATAAATGGAATACAACCTAGTAATTTTTAAAAATTTGAGGATACAAGAAGGGAGCAGGGTGATAGGGACAGTGATAGAAGATGGGCTTCTTGGTTTGGTAAAACTGTGTAAGCTTTACAGAGCTTAAACTCACGTATAAATATTGTACAATTAGTGCATTTATTTTGACGAGATTAGAATACCTATAGACGTAGTAGTAGTAGTAGTAGTAGTAGTAGTAGTAGTAGTAGTAGTAGTAGCAGCAGCTACCATGTAGTACATCTTGTTCTGTAGGTGTGAATTCAGTCTTTTTGGGTTTTGGTTGTCTACTGAAGGTCAAAAAACCCACCCAGCAATGAGCACCTCCTCAATTCTTTAAAAATAATAAATGATACTAAACAGCTTTGAAAAACAGCTGACTCCAGATCTAGAGCAAGAATTATAAAACTGATCTTGAAATACTACACATCAAGAAGAAAGCCAGAGATTATTAAGACTAAAAATAGAAGAACTTAAACATCAACAACAGAGCAAGGTCATCACTGTGTACACTAGTAGGCACATGTGCATTTCCCTTTAGAGAACTATACCTTACTCGATGAATAAAGTGCTCTGGTTCAGAGAAATAGCATTCCGCAGTCCTTACAGAACTGACAGATCTGAGAGGGATCTGCACCCCCAGTTCTGCCACCTGAGAACTGCTGCAGAACTCATGATCTGGCTACTTTGATCAATATTTTGCAGTGAAAAAGTATTTTTTTAAAAAGGAACTTTTAAGTATAGACAAGTAATGGCTTGTAAAACATAGGTGAAGGGGGGGATGGAGAAGAATCGTTTTCCACAGAATGTTACCATTTAAATCAAAACTGAGAAAAAGGTTATTTTCTTATATAAATCATAATCTGTTTTGGAGGATACATATGCAAGGAGGAAGGAATGTTTGCTGTAGATGCTTTTCAGGTGGTCAGCAAGCAGTACTTAAAGGGAATCCTTACCATTTAAGTTTTTGTGGTATCTTCATTTTCAAACAAATGTACCTATCACACACACACACACACACACATACACACACACACACACATGTATATACACATAAAAAATCAAATAGAATAAAATTTTAATGAAAAGTATAGTTATATAAGGAAATGGGTTTTTTTTTCTTATTAAACAAAATTTCATCTGTGTATACCTGAAAATATTTAAGTGGAAGAAAAGGAAATCTGGGGGAAAAAATTTTAAGTTTTAAATGTATGCAAATGTATTATAAAAGGTATCAACCTCGCATAAGAAGACACAAAAGCAAAGCAATTAAAAACACTGTTAGAGTCCACCCAAATATTGCATATATAGATCAAGCCTCTCTTTCTTTACTAAAATAGATATCACAGCCCAGCCAAGAACAGACTCTTGCCTCCTCCTGTAAAGAGAAGAGAAGAAAGAAGCAGATGCAGAGAAACAGACCTGAGGTAGCTCCCTGCTGAGACAAGTAGCAAGTGCAGATGCTAAACATCTGAATGGGCAACTCAAAGCACATCTTTTAAAAACTTCAAGATATAAGGATGACAGCCAGTTGGGTGGTCCAGAGACTTCCTAACCCCACTGGCAGAGGACACAGGTGTAGCTTGGTAAGTGCTGCCCCAGACTGGCCACAGGGATATTGAGGAGCACTTACTTTTTGCTGGCCTCCCAGACATCAGTAATGTTGGAGAAAAGGTGATGCCTCTCTGTCTTAGTCATTGTATCAGTCAGTTCCTTAGACTCTTTAAACATCCGTATCAAGATCTCCAAGCTGAGTAAGTAGGAATGCTCTGACGATATGACTTCAAAGATTGCCTGGGAAAGCAAAAAATAAAAAATAAAAAATAAAAAATAAAAAATAAAAAATAAAAAAAGGACAATGTTAATCATTTCAACTGAAGAATTAAACACAGGCTCCACTGTTGTCTATAGGAACGGCATGGGAAGTGCATCACCAAACTTCGGTCCTCAAAGAAGACATGTGTACCCAAACTGAGGCCTTTAACCGCCTACACATAAGGAGAAGTGATAGAGCCAGGATGACTTTCCACCAGGACCTGAGGTCGTGCCTTTGCCACAGGGTACAATCTATGGAAGGAAATAGGGCATGTCATAAAATCTCACTGTGACACTAATTAACCTTTGGGGTCATCTCCTCCAGCCCTGCTTTCAAAGCCACTGCTGCAGGGAGCATGAGAATTTATGATCATCTTCTCACAACTGTCCTTTTGCTCCCCTCTCCTGCTCTTCTCTCTGTGTGTGTCTTAATATGACTAATTTGCCATCAACAGCAGCAAATACAGTGTGGCAGGCCCGCACCTACCCTTAGAAGGTTCTTAGCAGCCACAGGAATTCTTTTATATAACTCATACAACTGAAAGTAATTCCATCTGTTTGACAAGCCACCACCTCTACACTCAACAGTGTCTCGAGGAGAACAAGGCACCCTCAGCAGAGACTCTCGGTGACAGACACAGGTTTCTGATAACGATGAATGATGAAATGCCAGGCTACATCAACAGAGACACCAACGCCCTGTGTAAAGAATTCATCTACCTCAACAAAGTCAGACTTAGATTCTCTACTAACGGGAATGCTTGAGGAATTTCTCCATGTGTAGGGTGGAGCGTATGTGTAAACATTCGTACAAGCCTGGGTACCTTGACCTCTAGGTCTTGTTTCCTTCAAGCTCCTGCCCCAAGAGCACAGAGGAAAGCATCTGGGTAGGAGGAGGACAGACACAGGCAGGTGGATTCCCAGCTACTGGAGACTGGAATATATCGCATACATCAAATTAGCAGCATTAGCCTCAGCATTTGCTGCTTGTTTTAATATCTGCAAGGTTTTGGAAGCCTTGACCTTAAAATGCTGGTCTAGCCTCAACTAAGGAAATAACTGACAGAACTACTTAAAAATTTTATTTCAAAAAATTTATTTTAAAATTTATTTTTATTTATTTTTATTTTTTATATTTTAGAAAATTATTTTTTAAATTTTTTTTAAAATTTTCATTTTAAAGAGTAAGAACACTAAGAGCTAGCCTGTACCTTGGATAAGTTTATATAATCAACAAAACTGTCCCTAAGAAGTAAAAAGTAAATAAATAAGTAAATAAATGGAAAAAGAAAAAAAAAAAAACCTAAAGAAAATTCTCCATTCCTGAATTAAAATAATGTTAATAGATACTTAATGTATTTTGGGCCTTGGAATGACTTCAAATATTTTCAACACTTGAAGCCAAATTACAAAGACAGACAAAAGATGTATTGAACTCCACAGCAGAGATCACACGCAAAGGCAAGTGCTAGCTCCACTGTGGAAGAGTCTACAGTGATTGTGTAACTGGGTTAAGGGTTGACTGTGTAACTGAAGAGGCACCAACTACTTCAGAGCAAGCGGGGTAAGCCTGAGGAGAGACAGGAGGCACAGGTGTGAGACTGAACTGGTCAATCTACACTTAGAATTCTATAGAAACAGACAGAATTTAAATGCATAAGATTTAAAAGTGGGATTTTTTTTTTCATTAGACTTCAAACTTTGGAGAAATTCTTGAATATATAATTAAGGAAAGAGAAGTATCTAAGAAAAAAAAATCCCTACCCTCTGCCATTGCTTAGTGAATCTGAAATAGACAATCAGAAGATGGAGTACCATACAGAGACTTAAAAAATGACAGGCATAGGCCAGGCAGTGGTGGGACACGCCTTTAATCCCAGCACTTGGAGAGCAAAGGCAGGTGGATTTCTGTGAGTTCAACGTCCCCAGTCTACAGAGTAAATTCTAGGACAGCCAGAGCTACGCAGAAAACAACAACAACAACAAAATAAAAACAAGACAAGACAAAACAAAAATGGCCACCACAGACAAACCCCCAAATATACTGTGTGAAAATAAGCGGTTTAACATTTAATGTATATGTATGCATATGGGATACACGATTTAAAAACATAGATTGAAGAACACACAGCAACATGCAATTCAACTTCTCTCTGCGGAAGGAAGGAATTGAGTTAAGGAAAACCCAAGATTTCTATCATGTTTTATTGTCTTTGAAAAATGTGGAAAAAAATGAGATGTGCTGCATCTGTTAATTTCACCTCTGGGTACCCTCAAATGTTATGCGATATTCTTCATCCTTTTTAACCTTAAAAATGTTATTATTATTTATCTGTATTTCTCCTTTATCTCCATGCCATTTGAGTAAGACAAGGATACTGGTGTATCTGTACCACATTACCTGTATGTAAAAACACATGTATGTACACATACTAAAATCCATAACACGAGGGAAAGTAACACCTTCAGTGTTAGAAGAATGAGCAAAGCCAGGCAGTGGCAGTGCGTTTGTGTGATCTTAGCACTTAAGAGGCACAAACAGTGGATGTCTGTGAGTTTGAAGCTAGCCTGGTCTACATAGTGAGTTTTAGAAAAGCCAGGGCTCCATAGAAAGACCCTGTCTCAAAAAGCAAAACAGAGAAGCAAAACTTTTAAGTTGCATTGATTTAAATTTCACGTTATAAAGTCCAATTGCCATGCCGTTTATTTTTTTAAGGAAACTTCATTCGGAGGTACTTCTTAATTTACAGAAAGTTTGCAAAGATATTCCAGAAATCCACATATCCTTTTCCCAGTTTTCCCCAAGCAGTGCGCACAGCATGATCAGGGTGTGTTGTCTAGGAACTAATACAAGCACTGGATGTATTTCAACATAATTTTTCCATGTGCTTTGTTGTTTCACTGCAAATGCTGTAAAGACATTTATAATTTTTTTCTCTGTTCTGGGGGCTAAGACATGTGAAGCTTTATTCAAAGATATAACTTGCTATGTTCATAGAAAGAGAGCAGTATGTTTTCAAACACTGGGCAAGCACACATAGTAGGTGAAGACCAAATAATATGCATGCAGTCCTGCATTGCTGACCGTACCTCCTGTCTCTTTCTTTCTTCCTGGCTCACTGTCTGAGACAGCCCATTTCTTTTCACCTAGAAGAAAAGGCAAAGCAGAGTTAATCTCACTTAATTTATGTGCTTGCTTTCTACACAAAGCATGCTCTTTAAAAATGAATTCAAAGAAACCATACAAGATGTGGAATTAACATAGTTGGATGAAAAAAAAAAGCAACACAGTAGAGTCAGTTCGAATTTTGTTTTAGTCTTTATTTCTGGTTATTTCCAGAATATCAAACTATGTCCAAGTCATAAAGAAGAAGTCAGAAATCAAAAAAAATGATTGACGGCTGTGAGAGCTAACTGTCCAACTTTACACAAAGAAGTCATCTTGTCACAGTCACAGTCACAGGGCTGTCAGGGTTATTCAGAGAGTTCTTCCTACCACTTTGCCAACAACTGTGGTCTCAGCAGATTAACTGACAAGCAAGGACATCAGTCTGCCTGTGCTTTGGAAGCAGCAGTGTCTCCGGGACACGGAAGCACCATCCATGAACTTGATATAAAGCTGTGGTGTCATCGTGGAGTGGCTACAATGCTCATCTCCACTACACACCTATCTGACTGCTGGAGCTCCCATCAACATCCAGTCTCTAAACCCAAGAATAAAGGTGGCCCACCAACCCCAAGAAGCAGGGGCCTGCTTTTCTTCTGACACGCTTAACACTTCCTTGGTTTTCAGCAAAGGTTCACTTAGCAGAGGGTTGTCATGAAGAGAGACAGTCACACCCTGAGCATGACAGAGCTGTTCCTTTCTGACGAGAAACCTATAGCAATGAAACAGGACCTGCTTTAAACCCTTTCCTATCTTCCTTCCCCAAAACATTAAGAACTGTTTCTCGAGCCTCCTTATGAAACTGACACCTAATCTTTTCCATCCTAAACTTAAAATCCTAAGAGAACATGCCTGATAACCATTACAACCTTAAAAATTCATCCAAATTAACATAAAATTTTAATTATTTGATATCCACTAGCATCCATGTAAAACAAACCAATTTCCTTAGCAGATGGATAGTTCATATTGTTCTCTTTTCTTTTTGAAATCATATTTTTATGACAATTTCCCACCAAAATTTCATAAGGTAATATAAAAATGTGTGTTCAGGTCTCCTATTAACCACCATTGGAGTATGTTGAAACCAGAGATATTTTTCAAGTTTACTTTTCTAAAATCCCTTATAATCACTGAGCTCCAAGTATAAAGAAATCCTCCTGAAACAGATTATCACCACAGACATCATTAGCAACCTAGGATTAAAGCAGCACAATTACTAACATTGTACGAGGTTGTTTGGTTTTGTTTGTTTGTTTGTTTGTAGGCTCTCACTTTGTAGCTTTGATTGTCCTGGAACTTACTATGGAAGCCTCAACTCACGGAGATCCACCTGCCTCTGCTTCCCAAGTTCTGGGACTAAAGGCATGGACCACTATGCCTGACAATTACTAATTTAATTCATTAAGATAAAAAGTAATTTTTTATGAAGACAGCTCCCACGAAGAGTCAGCTTCATGATGCCTTTAACCAAGAAGATTCCATTAAAACCAATATTTCAAATTTACTCTTTTCATCTTATCAACGGGTCCTCTTGGGGTCCTAGATTTTCAACACAGGACAAGATGCCATGGAAAGATTTGAGAAGGGTAAAAAAATCCCTCTGTGTATCAAACAGGCAAGAAGCAAATGTGAAAGGGCTGATGGGAAAGAAGCCCTGTCTACTTTTAGAAGAATAGTCAGAAGTTGGGAGCCTAGAAAATGAAAGCTTAAATGTATTCCTGGCCATCATTGCAAGACCTTCATCAGGTCCTAGGGGAGTGACACATACCCTATGACGAAGGCCAGAGAAGCATAATTCTCTCTCCATAGTACCCTTGTAGAAACTGCAGACAATCACACCATTGTCTCTAATTTGCTTTGATAATGATTTAGAAAGCATTAGAGCAGAGTGAGTCCCAAATCAATAGTAAAATCAATAATCACTTTTCACTTATTTCACGCTACGAACTGTGTTCAGCACTTCATATATTTTCCCATTGGATTCTCATAAAAATTCTGGAAACTTAACAGTGTTCACAGATGGTGTCAATGGAGGCTTGGGATCCAAAAGGACACAGCTCCAAGGACCAGGGCCAGGCAAGATCCAGTCTATACATGTCCAACAGCAAAGCTTTGGTTTTAATGATTTAGAGTGACCCCTGCTCTCTATGACAGGCACCCCATTTGTAGGGCTGGTCTATCATCACTAAGACTCCTTCTCATGCCAGGTCTGTATCAAAGTTTCCATGTGTTTTTTGGACTGTGGCTATCATGAAATGCTATCATTATCCACCATCCTGACCCGAGGTCAAGCTGTCAGCAAGAATTCGTGAGTAAAAAAGGCTTCCGTACATGTTTTAATAAGGCAGGAGACTGGCCAGAGAATGAAATCCTTCAGAGCTCCATTTGGTAATCCTGGGCAGGAACTTGACAGGATTTCCTGCCTGACAAAGTCCTGGTGGATGGATGTGCAGGCAGGCACGGCGCCACAATCCCTGCAGGTGAGGTCACCAGCAGGCCTTGCCATACTGCCGGCCTCTCTATCTAACTGGAGTTTGCATCTGAAATTTTTCGGTGGAGGAAATGAAATACTCAGCTTAGAAACCCACAGAGATGACAGCTGGTATTTCTGAGGGTTGAAAGGTACTTTTTCATCCAATCAAGGAGAGAAAAGAACGGCTAAAGCCGCCATCCCTGGGAGTGGGAAGATGAAATATTTTGAAGAAGTTGAACTTTCAATGCAAAGAAGTATCACTTTTCTGTAATACTAATACAATGGATGACTAAAAAAAAAAAAAAAAATTCCTTTCACAAGTCATGTATAAAAGCCAGTGGTGTCCCCAGACAAATGTAGTGGGGGAAAAAACCACCCCAGGAAGTGATCTTGAATTATGATTAAGGAAACTAAATTAGAGCACATTCAAGGAGGCTGAAAGTTCACTCTAGTGAGTTATGACCAAGCAGTCCCTTGTGGCTGGCAGCCAAGGTCACAGGGCCTGTCTTCCCTCTGCCCATCCTCCTGTATCAGCTACTAACACCGTGGACAGGATGCCAGAGGAATCATTTTGTCTACCTGAGGGCATGTCCACATTAAGTAGCACCCGAGGTGCATGGCAGCTGTCTGGAGGCACAAAGTCATGATCGAATCAGATGGCTTGTGAGGAGCTGGAAAGATGAACAAGGTCAGCGTGATACACAGTGCCACTCAGAATAAATGGTGGAAGCCAGAGGGAGCTAGAGGAGGAGTACAGGAGCATAATGCAGGCGGGACAGAAGAAAGGAAGGAAGGCATGGTGTGAAGGGAGATGGGGAGAGAGAAGAATGTACACAAAGTGCTTTGAGAAAGTCCTTTTCAAATAGATATTCAAAATTGAAAACAGTAATCTTGTCAGTAAACTTAAGCCGAATGAGATGACCCAAGGCTTGTTTTTTTTCCTATAACCACCCTACTCAGATTTAAATGTTACATGCTTTCTGGAGTTTGCAAGCTTTTGCTAAGGAAATCTAAAGTCTTTAAGCACATCCCTTGTTTCCATGTATGGAAAAGAAAAATAATATCCCAGCTACTGACACGTAGGAGTTCTAATTTTCCATCTAAAATCAAAGAAACTAAAGTTGTTCGGCTTTCTTTCTATTTCTAATTTTTTAATCTTATTTTTTAGTATGAAAATCACAGTACCCGCTTAATCAGCTTTATTGCTGGTACTCACTGCTTGGAGAATGGGGGTTAGCTCTTTGGACAGCTTCTTATTCCTTCATTCCCTGAGCTGAACTTTCACACTCATTAGATGCTGAACAAACAACCTCCCAGTCCAGTTTCAAGCCTTCTGGCAAGATGCAAGAATGGAAACCTCCTTTGTCATTTCTTAAATATACACTTCATACCAAAGGCCCAGCTGGGTACAAATGGAAACAGGCAGATGGCCAGTGAACCGCATGTGAACCTTCTTGCTTAATTAAACTTACTTATCATCAGTAAGTAGAATTTTGAAAATATATTCATGAAACTTGAAGAACCGAGTTCAGTTTTTGAAGAACCTATGTGAGGTTCTTGACTTTACACAATTTAACCAGTTCGCAAAACTGTTCAGATCTGGCCACATAGACTCCACATAGTCAAACAAGTCAATATCTTTACTATTTTAAGTGAATAAAAAATTATTTCAAATAAAGCATAAGAATGTGAAAGACTGACCTTTTAAGGACTGGTATATGTCTGTGGCTTAAGAGAGAATGCAGAGAACTCACTATATCACAACATGTTTTTCACAGTTGTAGATTATATATTCCCTGTTCTACACACTACTTAATTTCTTTTCCTTTGATCATTGTGACCTTTATATTTTACATATCTGAATGATAAATTAACAATTTGCTAAATTTAACAGAGAGCACTTCCTTGGATATGAGATTGCCTAGTTCTTGCCTCAAACAGTTTACCAAATCTCTAAAAAGGTAAATAAGTCAAAGAAAGAATTCAGATGTTAATTCGTGCCAATTTCCTTCTTGACTTCTGAATGCCAGAGTCTCCTTGTCAAATTCACTTACTGAACACCTATCCTCTAAGCTGATGATATCAGCTCATGAAGGATTCTAGGTGGTGATAAGGTCATGTAGGTGGGGCCCTCAGGACTTGAGTTAGTGTCTTTAAAAACAAGGCAAAGGGAGACTCCTTCCCTCTAGCACCATGTATATATGCAGCAAGAAAGAACTCTGAGTCAGAAAGCAGTCCTTCACCAAATACTAACTCTGCCTGGAACTGAACTTCTCAGCCTTTAGAACTATAAGGAGTAAACTTCTGTTTTTATATTCCACCTAGTTTGTAGTATTTTCTAACTGCAACCTGGACAATGGCACTGTGCAAAGTCTAAGCTTCGAAGCCAAATGCCATGGGGAAGAAGAGATAAGCTTCCCCACTGATTTCACTTGTGTAATCAGTACAATTACACTAAGCATCTTCACATTACAGAGAGCTGACAGGCAATCCCGAGACCTTATTCAGTATTTTATGCCTTGTAACAGGATTATCAGCCAAGCTCTCTAAGAAAGCCCCTTAAACACTGAACTGTCCATGGCCCTCTCTGGGCAGAGCCCAGATCAAGAGCACCAGTACTTGGCTCATTAGACCAACTTTTTCTGTGGTGCAAACAAAGCCATGTTCTTGCCCCTCTGTGATATAAGACTTTCTGGATAAGATGGGTGTCTATGTTCCTTCTATTTCTCCATCACTCAAAGATATAGAATAGGGAGACCCATACAAACTGACTAATCAGGAAGATGTAGAACTATAGTCAGTTATAAACTATACTACACATTTATAACCTAAAATCCCTGTCCTTTCACAAAGCACTTTATGCTTGATACCTGTTTGAGCTGAGCCAGAGTCTACTCAACTGCAGAAAACAAGCTGGTTACTCATCTCCAGTAGCCATTCTCCACTCTCAAGCACCCCTTCCAACAGCCTAGGTAGAACAGGACCGCAAAGCACAAACTATACTATAGGGACACAGTCATTTCTGAATCCTTTCAGTCTTCCACAACCAACGTCACCTCTCAAGTACAAATGAGCCAGAGTTCTTTCCATGAAAAGAGAACATGGCAGTAGCAGCAATCTGTGACAATGACACAGCTGATAGGGTCCAGAAATGGTGCCATCAATTTAAGAGACTCCAGGGGTTCTCTCCAGTTCCACTTCATCCACTGAGACATCCAATTAGATAACCTACAAGACACAGGAGACATCTCTCTTTCAAAGTATCATAGACCTGCATACTTAAGACCAGACACATGAGGTCAAGATAGAAGCAGGACAACTGTCCCAGTCAGCAGTGAGTAAACAGAGAGAATGCTATTTGGAAGGAAGGAAAGAAGCAAGACAAACATGGAGGAAAGAAGGGAGAGAAAGAGCCAGTAAGGCACAGACCTTAAATATTTGCCGTTTAAAATATATTAAGTAATGTGCTGGTGAACTCCTGATTCCTTTTTTTAAAAGCCCAATCCCCTCTCTGACCTTCTGTTGTTAAGCTCAATTCCATCATCCTCCACAAAGTTTTTGGCCCTCAATAGCAGGCATGCATTGTGAAGCAGGCAGGCATCAGATCCGTCCCAGTGACAGAAAGTCAGATAACACAGGACGGGGATTGAGGCTTTGACAGTCATACACAGGGTCAAGATTCCCAAATGAACATAAGTTATTTCAATACAGATAGATCTGAGGCTGAAAATGCAAACAGATAGGTAATTAAATGAGAGAGAGAGAGAGAGATATTTGTGGGTCATGTTTATGAGAGTACATGCCAGAGAGGCCAGAGAACAAACTTAGCTATTGTTTCTCTGGAGGTAACCACCTTGTTTTTTTGTGACAAGTCTCCTATGACTTGAAGCTTACAGGTTACGGTTATGCTCACCAGCTACTAAGATGCAGAAATCCTATCTCAGCCTCTCCAATGCTGGGATTAAAGTACATGGCCCCATCCCATCTTTTTAAAACAGATTCTAAGTCAGGTCCTCATGTTTGTTACCAACTGACTTGTCTCCTGGACCCCTCAAATGTCTTTATTTAAGTTGGAGTCATGATTGGCAGCTACTCCTGCCCAGGTCCTCCCCCCCAGTGCCCCAGAAACCACAAGTCTTTAGATTCCCAGAGTCAGCTGCATCAGGAGCTGAGCTGTCAGCACTGCCTCCTGACTGAATGACTTTATTAGTCCTAACATTTCACCCACTGAACAAATCCCTCCTCTTAGTTATTGTTCTCTCTCACCTACGTCCACCTGTGTACTTCTGAGTGTGAGCCTGAATTTATTCAATTTCCTTTCCCAAATAAGTGTAAGATGTGTTTCTTGTGTATACATCAGTAATTAGAACAGGATATGAGGTTTGCTAACATGTGGAATCTAGAGACACAAGAGAAAGAACCTAACACATAAAAGGGAAATTCTACGTGATTTAACAAAAAAAAAGAGTAGTTTCAAAAAGTGGATTATTTAATAATGAGGACCAGAACAGGAATAGAAATTAGCAGTTGAATAGTTAGGACTGGAAATGAAGACAAAGCGGCTGCCAGTCTGAACTGTATGTCAACTTTGCTGACAAGAAAATGCTTTTGCAATAAAAAATCTTAGGGGCTGAAGAAAGAGCTCAACAGAAACACACACTGCTTTACAGAATTCAGTTCCAAGCACCCATGCAGTCGTTCACAACCATCTGAAACTCCAGTTCTGGGAGACCCATAGTCCTCTTCTGACTCCACAGGCACCAGGCATGTACACAGTGCACATGCATACATGTAGGTAAAAGTCTCATACGTGGAAAAATTTAAAAATAAATATTTTAAAAAATTAATATTAAATTTTAAATGAATAATTAGAAACTAATGACAAACAATAGAAAATTAGTTAAAGAACTAAATGTCCATGTACTTAATGAAATAGTATACGGGCTTTAAGAAAATATAGAAGAAAGCTAAGGTAATAGCCAAAGCCATCTGGGATAGTATTAAATGAAAAAAAAAAAAAAACAAAAAAACAGATTAGACAACTTCAAGTTCACAGACACAGGCATTGTTAAAGGAAAAATGATAAAGGGCAAAGCTACTTCCACAACACTGAATTTATGCTTGAAAGAAAATATCTCTGTACATATTTTTTGAAATCTTCTAATGATTTCTTCAACATTTAAGTAGGTGTATTTGGAAGGGCGTGTGTATGTGCGTATGAGCACAGGCGTTCACAGAGGACAGAGCACAGGTAGTTTTGCAGCACTCAATGGGCTACGAGAACAGAACATCAGTCCTCCCAAAGAGCAGTATATGCTCTAACCACTGAGCAATCTCTCCAACCCCTCTATACACACCATTTCTTAAAGACCAGAGAACTTATGAACCAAATTGTCAACAGTGATTACACGAGGAGAAATTTCAATTAATTTCAATTTTCTTTTTTTCTACTAGTAATTCTTGACTTTCCTATAATAAATACGTCTTAGCTTTTTTTTTTTTTTTTTTTTTTTTTTTTTTTTTTTTTTTTGAAAGGGTTTTTCTGTGTAACCCTGGCTATCCTGGAACTCATTCTGTAGACCAGGCTGGCCTCGAACTCAGAAATCTGCCTGCCTCTGCCTCCCGAGTGCTGGGATTAAAGGCGTGCGCCACCACTGCCCAGCCACGTCTTAGCTTTTAAATGAAAGGATTGCTTTCAATAACAAAACCCAAAATGTTTTAGTATCTTCCTTCCGAGAAGAGAAATAAAACAAGCAATGCATCCAAATAGAATTGTTTAAAGATGCCAATAGTAACAGTATTGCATTGTAAAAGAGAAGCCAGGGGAAGGAGAAGCAGCTGTTCATAACTAGAAGAAAGGAAGACAGTAAGATAGGAAAGGAGGCAGCAAGGAAGACTTGAGCCGGGTCCAAAGCGGGCAAGGCTTATGAAGCTGTGTTGAGAAAGAGTGGTGACAGACAGGGCTTCGAGGACTGGAGGTAAGGAGGATGATCAGGCTGGATTCCACATACCTGGCAATGATGCCCTGACACATAGCAAAGGTCTGAGTCAGGAGGGAATGAGGGAGGTGGGGTGAGATGCCTCTCTTAGAGAAGAAAGGACACCTGCTTATAAAGGTGGTGGCAGTGCCTGAGCTGCTCTTTTATTTGTGTTTATTCTTCTTGTAAAGTAACAGGTGGATCAGGATGGCAGAATGCAAAACAGTGAGTTATTCAGAACACTGGCACTGAGGTGACTTTCTTGGGTCTGCAATAAATTTAATTCAAGCAAAACGTCTATCAGAAAAGAATGCTTTCTATCAGGTGTGCACAAAGCATAAGGTGATGTCCTCAGGAGTAAAGCAGCTCACTGTACAGAGACCCGAGGAGCAGGCACCAAATGTTGTCTCCCTTCCTCCTCTTACCTATGGATGAACTTTCCTGACATTCCTTATACACATATTGGCTTAACTGAAACTCTTGTGCCTGTCCTGTTTGATCTGTTAACACCTATGAACAGAATGCTAATATTTCCTGCTTGTGTATGATTTCTGTGTTGGTCAAGGTCAGTTTCTTTTTCTCTATTCTTCTGAAAACATCATGTAGGCCTTTCATATTCTAAAGTATTCTCTAAATACCTAGAGTATAAGCTGGTTCCAGGATTGTTTTATCTGTCCCATATAATATACTGTAGTAGCAAACAAATGTACTTTGTCATAAGATACTAGCATTTTTCCCAGACATTGCAAGTTTGTAGTGAATATAGTGATTTTATTAGTTAAACATACACACACATACACACATACACACACACACACAGAATGAGAAAGAGAGAGAGACAGAGACAGTGAGAGACAGACAGAGACAGAGAGACAGAGAAAGAATGAAATTTGTATAATGCTACACTCATACAGATCATACTTGCAATGATACTCCTATGTACCTCTATAAGAAAAATTAGTCCAAAGCATAGCATCTGGGAAGAAAAAAGAGGAGGGGGTTTCAGGGGAGGATAGAGGTGGGAGAGAATAGAGGAGAGGGGAGTGTCTTAGTAACGATTTCTATTGCTGCGATGAAATACCATGACCAAAGCAACTCTGGGAAGAAGATGTTTTCCACATTGTAGCTCATTGGTGAAGAAAGTAAGGTCAAGAACTAAAATGGGGCAGGAACTTTAAAAAGGGGGCAGAATCCTGGACACAAGAGTTGATACAGAGCCCATGGAGAGGTGTTGCTTACTGGCTTGCTCCCATGGCTTGCTCAACCTGTTTTCCTATAAAACCCAGGACCAGTAGCCCAGGGATGGCACCACCCAGTGAGCAGGGCCCTATCAGCATCACTCACTAATTAAGAAAATGTCTTATGGCTGGATCTTACCGAGACATTTTTCTCAGTTGAGGTTCCCTCCTTTCAGATAACTCTAGCCTGTGTCAAGGTGACATAAAGCTAGCCAGCATAAGGAGAGAGGAAGGGAGAGAGAAAGAGAAAAGCACCATCTGAAGAGGTTCCTGGTCACACTTCATATCATAGCACATCACAGTGGAGGCTGAAGCTGGTTAGAATTGAGCTAGTCAGGTATCTGGCAAGGACACCATGTTTAAGTGACCTATAAAGTAGGAGAAAGTAACATAGCCTATATAACCTTCTTCTTCAAGAAACCAACCTGGTAAGTTACATCTGGAAGCTGGAAGGAACACAAGAGTAGGCCATGTTAGGCAGCCCCATGTCAAAGTTATAGGGCCACAGAAACTCTGAGACTGTAGGAGCTCTGCAGGGAAGGGAGGCATACTGAAAATGGGAAAGAAGTCAAGTTATGACAATAGGCGAGAACCAGCAGACAGACCCTAAGTCATTTCATTGGCAGAGCACTAGTGGAAAATGCTGGACCTCTTTTCCAGTGACTGGGCAAATGCGCCCATTATCAGAGGCTGTGTTCCAGGCCATCTCAAGAGTCTAAAGCAGTAAAGAGGCAGACAGGCATATTTAACAGAGTCAAAGCTGCCTCAATTTTTATGATATTCTCCCAAGGGCTACATACACTGTGAAATGACAAAGTACAATTCCTGGCACATCTGTGCTCTGGTCAGTAGTTCAACATGTAAATTAATCATGATTTTGATGATCCATGGAGGGTCCCAAGCTCTCTTGACAGCCAGCTATTGAACTGCTGCTCATGTTGAGAGAAGATAATCCAGGCCTCCCTATTGCTCTGTGAGAAGATGACCATACACCTTCGAACAGCAGTTCCAAAAGTAGGATCTCTTGCCATCTAAAGTAGAAACTGCTCTGTTTTGAAGTCACTGAAGTTTGGCCAGGTGGCAGAGTTCACTTCTCACATCAAAGGGAGAATCAATCTACAATTCTCTCTTACTGACAATTCTCTGCTGCCTCTATTAGATCAAAGGATGGGAGGGACTAACAAAGAGGATCCTGAAGCCCAGCTGTGCTAGCCATACCTCTACCCAGCTTATCTAGGGCCCCTCAAACGCTCTTGCATAACGTATTTTGTCTGCCTCAGATTCCTCCATCCTCCATCCTGCCCTGTCAACTTTGCTCAGCCAATCAGCACGCTCTCTGGATCTCTTCCATGGACAGGACACCTTCTCTCCACTGATCACATTTCACAGAGGATGTTCTTCCACATGGAATCTCATGGCATGACAACATCTCTCTCACAGCTTAACCATAGTGGAAATGTCATATTACTTTATGAGAACGCTTGGCATTTGGTGTCTGCTCCATGGTATTGGCGAAGACATAAAAGCGAGGTATCCTTGCTCTATCTCACTGCTCAGCACAGGGACTTGTAGAGCGGGCCATGATACAGATCTAACGTGCGAAGCTGTCTTCTATCAGTGTCTCACACTGGTTTTTGTACTCAGTGAAATAATATCCTCTTTCTCAGGATTCCAGGAGCTGGTTTTAGACAGAGGCATCTCCCTTTGTACTTACACTATCTAAATTAAATAATCTATGCTCATCTCTCCCCACTTTCTCAGAGCACCCGACTGTGGCCGAGCTCCTACTTCCCTAAGGGACACCTACATGTCACACACACACTCACCATCCTACCTTTCCATACCCTACTTTTTCTTCAGAAGAATCTGTAATGTGAATATTGGCATAGCTACCACTCAGACCATTACAAATCAGCTCCAAAAAGAATAATTTAGTTCTCTATTTCTCTGAATTTGTTCACATGATGAACTATAAGGTTCAATATGACTACAATCTAGATAAGAAACAAACAAACAAACAAACAAAAAAAACCCACCATTTTTCTTGGTCATAGACATTCAGCCCAGAGCCTCATTCATGTTTATCAAGTATTCCACAAGGAACGACATCTCCTGACCCAAAGTGTGTGTGTGTGTGTGTGTGTGTGTGTGTGTGTGTGTGCGAGTGCTCATGGTGCTTGTCTAATGGGGCATCTGTGGAGGTCAGTTTTCTCTGTCCACTATGTAGGTGTCAGGGGTCAAATTCATGTTGCCAGGCATGTTCCTTTACCCCTGAGCCATCTCTTTGGCACAAGAAAACTCTTTACAGGTGATTGTGGACAACATTCAAATGGTATATAATATACAAAGAGGTACAGTAAAATAGTGCTCAAATTTGGAGACCACAAAAACCCAGCAACAACAGAAGCCAAAGCAACAACAAAAAACTGAAACAAAACAAACAAAAAAAAGCCTAAGTAAATATATACAATAAACGTAAAAAAAAAAAAAAAAAAATGGCTATGGACCAGAAGCAATATACATAGTCAATGTGATTCTCATCAAAATTCCAATGGCATTCTTCAAAGAAATAGAAAAAAAATCTTTCCTAAAATTCACATGAACACACAAAAGATTCCAGTAGGCAACCAATCTTGAATAAAAAGAATAATGCTATTAATATCACAATAACTGATTTCAAGTTCTATTACAAAGCTATAGTAACAAAACAGTATGGCACTGACATAAAAAGACACAAGGGGTGGGGTGGGGTGCGCTGTGGTGCTATGAGGTGAGGTGCGCTGTGGTAAGGTGCAGTGCGGTGCAATATGGCAGAATGGGAGGACCCAGAAATGAACCTGTATAACTACAGCTGCCTGACTTCTGATAGACTCTGAGCACATGCTGCTGGGGAAACATGCAGAAGAAAGAACCTAGACCTCTGCCTCTCATCCTGCACAGCTCAAATGAATCATCTCAAAATGGATCAAAGACATTAATCTAAGGCCTGAAAATTTTTAAGGAAAACACTTCAGAATATAGGCGTAGGCAAAGACTTTCTGAAAAGAACTCCAGTAACTTCAAAATAATGATAAAAGTTGACAGCTGGAATTCCATAAAACCAAAAAGCTTCTATACATCAAAGGAAACAGCTGAGTGAATGACAGATTATAAAATGGGAGAAAATCTTTGTCCACATATATTTAATAGACTACTATTTAGAGTATATAAAGAATTCAAAAATAAACTTACTGTCAAAATAACATCCAGCAACCTAACCAATAAATGAGCTAGTGTAATGACCAGACAGTTCTCAAAAGATGCAGAGCAAAGGGTCAATTAACATAGGATAGCACATCCCACATCCTTAGCCACCAAGGAATACAAAAGTAAAATTACAAGAAGACAACTGCTGGTCAAAGTTCAGAGGAAAGAGAACACAGTTAACAAGAATGTTAATTAGACCGTTGCTATGGAAACCAGTATGAAGCCCCACATAAACCTGAAAATATGACCCAGTTAAACCCTAAGTCAATAAACCAGAGACACTGTCCCATTTATGTTTATTGTGACACTATTCACAATAGATAAGTAATGAAATCAGCCTATGTGCTCATCAACAGATAGATGGATGATGGATGAAAACATTGTATACACATACAAATGTAAAAAGGTTACACATGTACAACACAAACTATGGAGTTTTATTCAGTCATAAAGACTAATCAAACTATATCCTTTACTAGAAAACAGATTGAGCTTGAGATTATTATCAAGGAAAGTAAGTTGGACCCAGAAATATTATGTCTATTCCTTTCTGACTCCTAGAGTTTATACAGACACATAAAACCAATTATATATCACAATATATACACATACGATGTAATAGGAGGAAGGATGGGAGAGAGAGAAACTAACACAAGCGAAATAAAAGGAAAGCTATGGGGAATAAAGCCAAGTACATGCAATGCTGCAAAGAAAACATCTTTATGAAATTTAGCTCTACATACAATGACTACATGCCAGTAAAAAGAATAGGGCAAAGTAATTTATATGAATCCTACGGAATAATGTAACAATTAAAGCACTATCAATCATGTATAGGTCTCAAACGTTTCTAGCCTCATACTTAGAAAGGTCAATGGTTGCATTATACACTAATTATTTATGTGAGTATATATCACCTATTTTTCTTAAGTATGTATGGAGATTTGTAAAAAGTGCTATCAAACTTAGAAAAACATATCTGTGGGAAAGGAAAGAAAACTGGAGTTAGATAAGATTGAAAAGGCTTCAGTTTTATTTGAACTTTGGATTCTTTTCAGCATGGGGACCATGTTACATATTACTTATGTAAGTTAAAGTCAATTTTCAAAAATGCTAAGAGAATACTTCAATAAAATCACAGCGAAATGCTAAGACTATGCCTACAAGTCCTACTGTCCAACATGAACATGTGCACTAGCACCCAAGATGACAATATAATTACAAGGGGTAAAATATGCCAAAAGTGAAGCATAACTATATTTTAAACATAAAAGAGGACAGGCTAGAGAGTTCAGGAGGTTATGGGTTTTGCTGACGTAAGTTTGATCTCTGGAAGCTGAGAGTACCAACTAACAAAAGTTGTACTCTGATCCCCACTGTGCACCATGGTATGCATGGGTATGGGCCCATGAGTGTGGGCACTGGACAAATGAATGTAATGAAAAAATCAAGCTCAAAGCTGGGTAGTGGTGGTGTACACATTTGATCCCAACACTTGGGAGATAGAGGCAGGCAGTTGTCTGTGTGTTCAAGGCCAGCCTGGTCTAGAGTTAGTTCCAGGACAGCTAGGGCTACACAGAGAAACCCTGACTTAAAGAAGAAAGAGGAGGAGGAAGAGGAAGAGAAAGTGGGAAAGGAGGAGGAGAAAGTGGTTAGGTTCAAAAGCTACAACAGACAGCATTAATTACCATCTAAGGTAAAACAAAATAACTTTATCAGATTGCTGTCTTACAAAGTTATTAATGAAAAGTTATTGGACTTCAGATGTTACTATTTTAAGCAGCAAGTGTGGACAAGTAATAAAATTTAAGGACAAAAATGGAAGTTTTCTTTGGCTTTTAAATGTATTAAGCATTTCTTCAAAAAGGAATGATATTCATGCTTTTTACATTTAATGGTCTCTGGTTTTAAACAAAAATAGTATCTTCTGAAATAAATAAGGTCTAAATCCCAAAAGCTTAAGTCCCATCAGATGATACCTGCTAAAACTCAAAAGATATGCCTTATCTTTAAGCCAACCAAATTATTCTCATGAACTTCTTGGTTTCCCTTTCTCATTTCTCCAAGTTCCAAAAAGCCTCCCAAGGGTGACTACACACACCCAGAAGCAGAGTATAAGGTCCTACATCACACCATTAGCCACTAAAAACACAGCCAACACACTTTGATGAAAATACAAAAAATAATCCCTGACTGGAGAGTTTGAACTCTGTAAGCACACAGAAGTAATATCTGAACACCTGATAGAGCCACATGCCAGCAAGCACAGGAGAGTCCATGAGAGGATGACTGTATTCGGTATGGAAAGTGTGCCAGCATTACCCAGCTCCTGCCTCTGGAGCCTGCACACCCTTCTCAACGGTACCTGGCATGCAAGGTCACAAAAATTATACAAACATGCCCCTCGGCCATGGGATCAGGGTGGGGCTGGCAAGTGTTCCGTTGGTGCTGTCACTGAATGTAACTGAATACACACAGTTTTCACAGTCCCTTTTTAAGCATCCCCAGTATGTGCCTGAGAAGAGGGTTAATTCTGAAAAGCAAAAATCCTTGCAGAAGAGCAGGATACTCCTGTGATCCTACTAATGACAAAACTTTGGAGGAGAGCAAGCTCACTTTCCAGCCAGGGTTCAACTAGCAGTACACCTGGCACTGAGCATAACAAGTACCCAGTGTTCTACCCCTGCCTAACACAATCAATATTTTCCTTTAAACCCACAGCTTTTCCCAGAGACCCAAGAACTGCTGGCTCAGGTTCATGCTGCTGATTTTGGTGACTCACTGAGCCATTCACCTGTGTGCAGCAGGTTCCTGGATTCTGGGCACCATTCCAGATAATCATCTCTTGAGGTTAAAACAACTTCTCAAGCTCAAAACTTAAAGTCCCCTCCACATTTAAGCAACTAAATCCTGGGTACTAAAACCCCTAAAGGGAAGAACAGATGTGACAGCAATCAAGTGAACAAAGACGAGCCTGTCCCATCCTAAGAGATGAAGGAATGTCGCTGCATTCTGGATTACAACAAAACATCCCACTTCTCCAGGGAGAACTTTTGGGCTGAGACATCACTGATAAATGCACATACCATCAGTTCATCAGAAGTCTGTGCAATCTAAATGCTCCTTCCACTGAGGAACCAATTAATACCTCTCTTACACAGCTCTGCCTCTCCTTTATCCCTAAACGATTTTAAGGGCACAGTCAAATCTGACCCATCCCTGTAAATGAGGACTGCCTGTCACCTGTGCTGCTAAGCACTTTCCTACCTGGCATTATCCAATGAAATCAAAGGCATCAGTCATATGAATAAAAACACCCAGATAAATTACACTACAGAATGAAGGCTTAAAGAGCTTATATAGCAGCCATAAATTACTGCAAATTGCTGCACATCAAAAGAGATTTTGGCATACTGCAAGCTTCTTACGGTCAACAGATAAGAAAATTGCATCATACTCGAAGGCAGGCAGGTGTTTGCAACAGAGATAAGAGATTTTTAGAAAAAAAAGGTTCAACAGTGGCCAAAGTCTATATGCACTCACACAGAGCCCTTTTAAGTAAAAAGTTAAATGTATGACAGACTGAGACCTAATGACTGCTAGAAAACTGCTTGTCTTACTCTCTTATAGGGATCAAAGCCACACTTGAGGAAGATGTTGCATAAATGTGACCCATCCAAGGATGCTAGGTGAGAGCTACTTCACTAATTTAACCCATTAAAAGTTAAGCACCGCAAGATGATACCAAATCCAGCCTCGATAACAGAAGTCTTCTGAGAACCGCCTTCAATGCTGCTTCTGCTTTCTAAGAAAGCATCAGCAAGTGAGGGCAGACAGATAAGGAGTGACCAGGACCACTTACCCTGATAGTGTTACTTCCTCATGAAGCCTCCTCTACTTTGCTGGCTGCTACCTGTGCATTTATTAACAGATAGCTTCTAGGAGCTGCCTTTGCTATTAAAGAATCACCTCTGCTAAACTCCAGAGCCAGTTTCATCTTTGTTCTACATAGAATTCTCATTTTGGGTAAGCATGGAGGTAGGCACTTGTAATCATAGCACTCAGAAGACGAAGACCAGATAAACTGAGGACAGCCTGGACTAAATAGTGAGATTATATTTTAACAAGTATTTTAGAAAAAGGAAAACCATATGGAAAGGGCAAAGACTCTCTGAATAGCAACTCGCTAGGGAGGCAGGAAGAGAGCACAGGAGAGCAGGGGCTGCTGATCCGGACTGCCTCAAAACAAACAAAAAGAAAACAGAAGCTGAAGAATATAAATCTCTATGCTAACCTTGATTCCCTGGTTCCTTACAGCTGGTGGGAACATGGAGATGTATTACCTTCACAAACATCTGCTTGTGTGTCTGTGCCTGTGTTCATGTGTGTATTTTAACTTTTCTATATGGTAATAGCACTTTATAATACTTTAAAGTTAAATGTGAGTGAAAAGAAAATATAAATGATGCAAAGAAAATGCAAACTCCTCCTACCTAAGCAGTTGACAAAAGTCTGATCAGGGAGCAGCCAAGCAATACACAATAAATACACTCAAGCCCCCCAGGAGCACTCTAATCTAAGATAATGTATGCACTGTAAGTTAAAGGTATACCAGCACATTTTCTCCTGGCCAAGTAAAAATACCAACTCATGTGAAGCTGTCCTGAAGGACAGACAGTACAACTGCATCTGTATTTGTTCATCTCAGTGAAAGCCAGACGGCAGCCTCATAAAGTAAAGCTGGATCACAGAAGACCACATTGCTGCTGAGAGTTCGAAACCAACCCCAGGACGCAGGCTTATAACAAGTACAGCTGATGTCACCAAGGGGAAATTCAAAAATAGGTCTTTTCTCCCAGGTCCTCTATGAAATGTACCTTCACAAACATCTGCTTGTGTGTCTACACACTTCTACACCCAGGTATCTGTTTTGATACATACATATCATCAGAGTGTTATTAGCGTATGCCTATTGTGGATAGCCCTGGGGCTGTCTGTATTTTGATGCTAATTCTCCTGGGAGGGGCTTCAGACAAGGAGTGAGTTACATACTCATGTGACTTCTTGTGAACCAATCCTCTAATGAATAAATGAGCCAATCACTAGGCGAGTAGGAGGGACTTCCAGGTCAGATAGTGGAAGACAGGAGGAGGAGAGAGAGGGGGTTTGTTTGGAACAAGGACAGCATGTAGGTAAGATGTAGCTAGTAGAGCCTCCTGATATCATGGCAGATCCGAAATGGTTCGCCAGAGGAATCAGATTTTGGTAAGGCTTACAAGATTAGGTTTTAGTTGTTGTGCCCAGAGACTGAGTTACCATTGTTTCTGAGCTAAGTTTGTGTTGTGTTTTCCTTTACGCAGCTGCTTTCTGAGTTCCAGAGAGAAAGGTACAGCAGCAAAGTGTGGGTTTGCCTGGTGTGCACCACAGAGGCCATGGGGGTATTGAAGCATGGGGCTGGTGTGGTAGCGACCTGCCAGTGGGAACCTAGTGAGCTGGGTGGAGAGATCGTGGAGCTCAGCCATTGCCTGCCAGTGCATGGCTGGCCAGCCAGCCGGGGATGAGAGAACCAGGGCTTAGTGCAGGAACTTGATTCCTTCTTTTTACTATTTCCCACAACAACTACTAACATGTCAACTTTCTGGAGACATTTTAGCATCTAGCTCCATTCCAAATAAAAAAAATCCTAAGGATGTCATAGAAGTTGTGCACTGTTAGTGGAGAAGCCAAGAATGACAACATATAGATATTTTGGTGGCCTCACGAAACATTTCCCTAAAACTTCAACTCAGATAATGCTCATCAAAGTCTATATTTCTGTATTGGAGGATGCCTTAGTCATGGTTTCTATTCCTGCATAAACATCATGACCAAGATACAAGTTGGGGAGGAAAGGGTTTATTGAGTTTACACGTCCAGCAGGTAAGGAAGCAGGAGCTGATGACAAGGCCACGGAGTGATGTAACTTATTGGCTTGCTCAGCCTGCTTTCTTATAGAACCCAAGACTACCAGCCCACAGATGGTACCACCCACAAGGGACTAACCCCCCCGCCCCCCGCCCTTGATCACTAATTGAGAAAATGTCTTACACCTGTATCTCATAGAGGCAGGTGTCCTTTCTCTGTGATAAATAACTCCAGCTTGTGTCAAGTTGACACAAAACCAGTCAGTACAGAGGACCTGGCAACAATGAGCCAATTACAACCCTCACTTCTTCCTATCACTCATACCCAGCAGTATCACTGATGGACACTGACTTCCCTGTTGCTATTAACATTGCAATGCAGCACATAATTTCATAGGCATCACAGCTTGGAAATACCAGAAAGGAAGAGATTTGTTACAGAACAAGATTGGGAAATGCAGCCAGCCAGGTGGGGTGGCACATACCTTTAATCCCTGCACTGGAGAGGCAGAGGCAGGTGGATGGAGGATAGCCTGGTTTACGTAGCAAATCCCAGGTCAGCCAGAGTTACATAGACTATGTATGAAAAGTAAATTAGGAGATGGGAAGGAGATGGGGAGAAGGGACATGAGTTTAGACTTTGAAATTACATATATGTTACAGAAGGAGACAGAGAGTCGGAACCAGAAGTTCTCCTGCCTTTAGCATAGCATTTCCAAGATTCTGGGTGTATAGCACCAACATATGCAACTGTTTCCTATGCTGGTGGCTTTCCAAAGCCCATGAGAATCATGACTGAACAACGCTTAGCATGACTTAGGAGGGAGCTGCCTCTGGACCAGTAGTGCCTGAGACTCTCAGAGCTGCACTAACTTATTTTAATGTGGGGTTTTGTTCTACCCACGCCTAGCCATTGGAACTCCTTTCAACTAGCTAACATAACAGGCAGTCAGACAGGCAATGCCTAAACTCCATCTAGACAACAAAGCAACACATGGCATTCTATACACCTGGAAGAAACCTGACTACAGCTAAAAACCAAATATGTTTAATCCAGAAAGACAAAATTATACATTATTACAAAAAGTATTAGAACCACATATACAGAAGATACACAGAGGATATTCATTAGCTAACTTCAAGGAAATATCTATATCTATATCTATCTATATATAGATATAGATATATCCAAATATGAAAGAAATTAGGATATATTATCAGGACACTAACACTGTATTTTAAAAAAGGAAGATACTGAGAATTTCCTGAGTCCACAGTACACCAGTCTCAAAGCATGTCATGTCATTTTATCAAACCTGCTTTTCCTGATCAGAACTGTCATGTTCCATGTTCTTACTAGTGTTTGCAGTTTCCAGAAACATTTTACAATCTGAAGAGCCTTTTTGTCTTAGAATTACAGGATCATTAGTAGAAAAAACTAAAGTCCACACTCATGCATGGTTTCCACAAATTGGCCTTCTCCTCCCACAGATAGAAAAGAAGAATGCAAACACTCACCGCGGAGAGCTGGCTCCATGTGGATCGCAGTGGCTTATGGTGAATCACAATTTTCTCTTCTGGCTTCTGTTCCTTGGGCTCTGGTTCTTCATCAGAGTCGATATCAAGGGCCTTTTCTTTGTAGTTTTGATAGAGGACTGCATTTTCTTTAAGAAAGCAAGTCAGATAGGTCACTAATTGCCCCAATTAGCTATGCTACCTGCTCTTAAAAAAACCTCTATGTTTATACAATGTTTATTTTATCACCAAAGAATTTATGACATTTCAATTAAAGCAAAGTTTCAATGTCTCTGTCTACTACTGGAAAGATGGTCAGTCTCAACCCGCTGTAATTTAGGCTATCGCAAAATCCATATGTTAGGTTTTCTTCAGTCTATCAGTGTTCATTTGCTTATCTACTTAGCAAACCTTTACTGTACATCATAATGTCTTATTTTCTAACACTAAAAGGGAAAAGATAGTTCTTATCCCCTCATGAACCAATAAGTCAGTAAGAAAATGAATTTCATACATTTATTCATCCAACTGACATTTAGGAAATGTCTACTAGAGGCCAGCAACTGCCAAGCAACTGAGGATACAATGGGCAAGAAAGCTGAGAAATCCCAGTGTTCATGAAGCTGACAAAAAATCAAAGAGAACTGAAATGAACAACTAACTTTCATACTATTGTAAATAGGGCTATGTTGTCATGGAGAAAAACAAATGATGTGAAGGGGTAGGAAATTCTGGGAAGAAAGTAAGTTCATTTTAAGTAGGGCATTTACAACGGCTTCACAGAAGTGACATTTAAGTCAAGACATAAGAGGTAAAAAGGCAAGCCATCTGAACAACTAGGGAAAGGCTGTGTGTGTGTGTGTGTGTGTGTGTGTGTGTGTGCCTGTGTTACACAAGTATATAAGAGCATGTCTGAGAAGTCAGAAGACAACTTCTGGTGTCAGTCTTTGCTTTCCTTCTTTTTGAGACAGGCTCTTTTGTTCACAGCTGCATACAACAGCTTACTATAGGAACACTAAGTAATATAAACTCAGGTCCCCATGTTTGTGTTCCAAGCACTTTATCTGCTGAGCCATCTTCCCAGACCAGGAAAGAATATTTCATGAGAATGAAACAGAAGTCCAAATGCCCTGGGGAAGGAGTCTACCTAGTGTGTATGGACAAGGAGCAGCAAAGCCAGTGTGGTGGGAGAACCAGGAGGGCTGAACTCGGGTCGCTGAAAGGACATTGATTTTTACTCCATGTAGAATTACAAGTTATTGAATGGCTGAGGGCACATGATCTTACATAAGTACATGCTGACAGAAGAGAAGTTGGGCTGGAGAGATGGCTCAGTGGTTAAGAGCACTGACTGCTCTTCCAGAGGTCCTGAGTTCAATTCCCAGCAACCACATGGTGGTTCAGAACCATCTGTAATGGGATCTGATGCCCTCTTCTGGTGTGTCTGAAGACAGCTACAGTGTACTCATATACATAAAGTAAATAAATCTTTTTTAAAAAGAACATAAAATAATAGATTTTTTTTAAAAAGAAAGAAAGAGAAGTCATGTGAGTATAGACACTCCGACAGAACTGCCAGAGTATGATACAGCCTAGAGGAAGGAGAGACACCAATGAGGAAAATCCAAGCTCTGAATGTAGAGAAGCAGCAGAGCTCAAGGAAAAGGCAAATGGGCAAACTCTGAAGCAAGAGAAAATAGAAACCTTGGAAGCACGAATGAAAATCTTGGTGGTTATGTGGCAGGTGTGTGAAGTGGTCAAAATATGCTTACAAGAAACAAGCAACACAGTCCAAATCTAAATAACCAGTGATGAACAATTGGATTTTATCCTGAGTGCAAAAGGATTCAGCTTCTTTTACACTTTAGTGAGGGAATCCACCAGAAACAGAGTTACTTCAATGGGCTAGGCAAACACTAACTACCCAGGGGACTAATTAGGATGCCAAGGGAGTAGTCAATGTAAGGTAGGAGAGACCTGAGCTTCCCCACTTAGCATGGACTGTCCACAGACTGGATATGGGAGTAGAAAGAAGTAGGGTAAGCTTTCAAAACCCTCCAATTATATGGACAGAAAGCGGAGACAGGAACATCAGAAGCAATTCTGGCATAAATGAGGAAGATTCTCAGTTTGGCGTAGGACTTGACTTGTTAAAAATGCTGGCAGTGGTGGCACACGCCTTTAATTCCAGAGGCAGAGGCAGGTGGATTTCTGAGTTCGAGGCCAGCCTGGTCTACAGAGTGAGTTCCAGGACAGCCAGGGCTATACAGAGAAATCCTGTTTCAAAAAAACAACAACAAAAAAAATGCTTTCCTGCCTCTGCTTTTTCTCTTAGCAACCACACATACCTCTGTGTGTACTGTGTCTATGGTAGCACTAAAATGTATGCAAGACTTTACTGTGATTATTCTACACATGAAAATAAGCAAGTTAAACTCAGTTTCTGGGAAGTTTTAAAGTATTTTCTGGGGAAGGCACACAACATATGTATACCATCACTGATATTACTTCCCAGTCAAAGAATGGTCTCTCACTTGACAAATGGGACAGGACTTAAGGATGCATAAGTCTTGCATCCCTGTCACTCAACTAATGATTAGGACCTTGCAAAACAAGTTCTCACAAGTAGACAACACTGCTTTTAAAGGTGCACTCTTGTAGGCCATTATTAATAATTAAGAATCCTGCATTCTTCACTTACATATATGTAAAAATGGATGTTTCCACCATCATGTATAAGAATAGACAAGATACTCAGAAACAGCTCTTGACACAGGAGATAGCACTCAACTGCTCTGACTTTAAAACACTCAAAATGTTCAAGCCTTTAAGGCATAAACTATATCAAATTGAAGTTCCAAGAAGCAAAAAAACATCCTCTGAAAGAATGGTTCTTACCCAGTGGGTCATGTCCCTTCTGGGAGTGAAGGACCTTTCACAGGGGTTGCATATCAGATATCCTGTGTACCATATATTTACATTATGATTCATAACAGTAGCAAAATCACAGTTACAAAGTAGCAATGGAATAATTTTATGGTTGGGGGTTACCACAACATGAGGAACTGTATTAAAGGGCAGCATCAGACAGGTTAAGAACCACTACTCTGAAGAAAATATAAGTCTGTTGACTTCACATTCATACAATGGTTCTAGAAAAAGCAAAGTACGAAAAGCAGCAGTTTGATATCCCTAAGCTTATGTTGCCATAGGTGTCCAAGGGGGAGAGTTACTAAAACTCTCAGAGCTTTTGATTTCCGCAGTTATAGAATCAAGGAGATGAATTTATCCCAACTAGTCAAAATACCATATCTGGGTTTCTTCTCCAAAGTTACAATTCCTTTCTACAATTAGTACAATGACTTGATAAATTACTTCTTTGTAGTTATGCAGGAACTATGTCACAGTCATCCAAATTGTGTATTTTACATCTGCATGGTTTTCTATTAGCTTTTCTTATGGAAGGGCATATTTCCCTTCATTATTCATTAAAGGATGGAAACTCTCAGCATTTCAAAGCAATGAAGAAAGTAAGTCTACTCACAGTCCCCAGGAACTTCCCGGCTGCAGCCCTGACTGTTCCCTATGCTCCCCCCAGTTGGCCCCTTGACCCATCTATTTACAGAGTCCACTAATCTGATTAGCATGTGAACACCTGGCTGAAGCTGCTTTTGGTTTTGAAATTCTCAACAACAAAAAATACACAGGATAAAAATTCCTAAGATTATGTTTTTGATTGTTTTTTTTTTTTTTCCTATCAGAAAACCTGCATTTCCCCAAAAGTGAAGCTGGAAAACAGGAAGTGAGAAATGAAACTCAAATGTAGAAATACTGTGAAAAAAATATTAAGAAAGAAAAAAATGTGGCCTAAGGAAATACCACAGAGGATCCAAGCTTCAGTCTCACAGAGCCTGAGTGAGAAACTAGAGAGGGCTCCACGCCCAAGTTTTGAGGCAGGTGGGGATGGAGCCAGGTTAAAAAAGATGTAAACTGAAAAGGTGACCAGCTTATAAACATGCCCCTATGGATAGACAAGGTTAGCTCAGGGAACACAGCTGGATAATCCAAGACAATGTACTGGATAATCCAAGACAAAGTTGGGCATTTTTGTTTTTTTGCATCTCAAGGGTCTTTCTTACTGCAGCTAGGTTTCAACTTATAATTGATGTACCATATTGATGCTGCAATAAAAGTCTGGAAAATTAAATGCTTACCTTCTCCATCAAATGTTCCTGGTCCTTTCAGCATTTTTTTCTGAGAGAGAAAGAGAGAGAGAGAGAAGCAAACTGTATGAATAAGCCAAAGTACAGCTATTTTAAATTAAAAGTCCCTTTCTCTTATTTCAGATTTCCAAAAGCACATGGCAGAGAATCCCCATGGCAATTAACCACAACAATAAAATGAAGTGTAGAGCATCCCCGCATCCCGTTAAACTAGAGAAAGAATCCTCAAATGACCAGCGGTCCTGCTCATTTCACTGTGATTCACTCTCACTGTTAGACTGACCTTTGCTATCCCTGACAGCTTGGGGGAGGGGCACATAAAATATTATGTAATGTCTTTCCTTTAAGACTGTACGTCTAAAATAAAACGGGCTTGCCTGTGTGTTGCATGTGTGACACTTCTATAGACTGGTTCCAGTTGTCTGGTTAATCAAGCAAAAAATAATAATAATTTGTGACTGCCCTAATGCTTAGATCTCCTTTATTTCTAAGAAGGGGGCACATACTCCAAACCATCCCTTTCTGGTTGTTCCTTTCCCTTTAGGTCACGGTGGAAAACAAAATACTTAATAAGGGCAACAGCTAGGCCGGTATCAGGGTACAATACCTCACGAAAGTTCTAAGCTATTAGTTGGTCTAAAACATTCATTAATTAATAACAACAAAACACAAACATGGGACATGGTGACTAAAATAAACAGACGGCAATGCATTGTTTCATAATTTGGGTAGCTGAATCACATTCATGTGCCATGAGCATTCAATTTTCCCCCAACACGTTCACATTGGATTTAATGAACTGCATGTGAGCCTGCCCATTCCTACCTTTATCCTTCCGAGGCTAGAGAACTTCTCCTTGTCTTCCATTACCGCCTTCAGGACAGGCTGGGACATTCTGTTCTTCTTCTTCGAGTTGTTGGGACTGTCAAAATCAAAGCCACTGACCACTGCCCTTCGGTAAGATGTGGACCGCAAGCCTCGCCGAAGGGAGCCCGGGCTGTCCATGTCGTTGTCGACTTCGCTTTCCTCTCCTTCGTGACCCAGGGGTGCTACCAGTCCCTCCACCATGCTGCGCACCTTGAGAAGCCTCCTATGGGGCTCCACATTCTGACTATTCGATTTACTCAGTTTAATTTCAGAGGCAAGGCTTTTGGGGATAATCTGCTGCTTTCCCATCTTGAGGGCGGCCGGGCTGTTGGTACTCAAAACCACGGAAGGGTTCGGGAGCTCATTCCCTTGGGAAGGCAGCCTTTGGAGCGGCAGTTTTTGTTCTGAAGACTTGTGCTGGGGAGCAGGAGAGAGTCTCGAGGGGGCCGGCTCCAAGTCCCCAGCTGACTGACCAGTTTGTGATCCTGAGCCAGATGAGTCGGTTTTAGGGGCAAGGCCGTTGGCAAGGGGCGAAGATACCTTACTGGCAGTCACCCCGGTGCGGTCCTCATCGGGGGCGCAAGAAGCCGGGATGTCGGGAGTCCGGGAGGCGCGCGACAACAGCGCCGCGGGCGAGGCCACCGTGCCATTAGCAGCGGACTTAGGGGAGCCGCCGGACGCCACGTAAGAAACCAGGGGTGACTTAGGCCGTCGGAGTCGAGGAGAAGCAGCTCTGTAGTCCGGGGACACCGTGCGACCATTGGTCACCGGCCTCCGATGCGCGCACAGAAGTTGGGGGCTCCTTGACACCGTCCTCCCGTCCGGGTCGGCGGGTACGTGGACCCGAGTCTGCGGCGCGGGCAGAGCAGCCAGCTCCTCCACCGGGAAGTCAGTGATCAGCAGCCCACTGGGGCTCTGGTACGACTGTGGCCGCGGCTTGCTCCGGCCGAGCAACTGGAGCGGAGGGGTGGACCGTCTCCGCCACAAAGGGGTGACGCCGTTGCTGGAAAAATCCACCTCGCTTTCGCCGTCCATAGCGGGGGCCTTTGGGCCGGCCCCAGAGGAGGAAAGTTGCTCAGGTTGCCTAAGAGGAAGGGACTTTGTTTGCCTCCGGACAACTAGTCTCGTCTGGGAGCCTAGTCGGGTTCTAGCCCGGCGGTCACACGGGTGTTGCGCGGGACTCGGCAGCGCCGCACTTACCCGCCCTTTTTCGGGCACAGCGCCGCCCGCCACGCTGCGCGACCGAGGGCTGAGATCCGAGCCGCTGCCGATCAGATGAATCCGTTCTCCTCTGCGTCCTTCCCGCGCCCCCAGCCCGCCAGCACCTACAGTGCTCGCCGCCACCGCAGGACCCTTGGAAAGAGTTCAGCTGGCTCGGACAGCTCGCCTCGGGACGCTCCCCCGCGTCTCCATCTAGCCGCCCGCCCCGAGCCAGTCCACCCGGCCCCCGGTATGCGTTCTTCAGGGTGCTCACCCTTCCGGGAGTCCAGAGCACAAACCAAAGAGTGCTCCCTGTCCCCGTGGGTGGCCTGGGTCCTCACCAAAGCGCCGGGACAACTGCTCAGCCCAGCGCAGCAGAGGCCCGCGGCGCCGGCCCCGCCCCCGCGCTACGCCCCGCCCCTCTTGGCCCCGCCCCAGCACGCCGGGGAATCTCGCACCGAGGCGCCCAGGAGTTCCCGCCCCCTCCTGCCCTGAGTATGCTCAGAGGGTTTGCTAACTCAACCCGCACACCTGAGCTGGGTGTCCAGACCCGAGTACAGGAATGCTGGAGCGCGGGCGATTGCCCTAGGGACCAACTGGAGGGCGCGGTCGCAGATCCGAACACAGCACGGGAATGGTCACGATTGCAGAGAAAAGGGTACTTTATGAGCCCCGATCCCGGGAGGAGAAGGTGAACCATGTCTGAGCATGGTGCTGCTGCACCTCTTCACTGGACCACTTGCCATCTTCAGACGAACCTCACTCCGGGGTCTCCCTCCTCTACTTGCAATTATGTGTGGACTCAGAGGAAAACTGACTAAGAGACCGGGTGGAACGTACAGAAGCATTTCATAATCTTTGGGCCTTATATATTTGAAAGTCATACAGTTAAAAAGTAAACAAAATACAAAGTATTTATTAGTGTGTAGTTGTGGATAAGATAAATTTAAATCTGTGTGTAGAATAAAATATCGTACAAGGAGTAAATAACAAATCTTTATTAGAGATTAAGAGGCTAGATAAGGGGGTGGCGCAACGCCTACAGACTCTTTTCTCACTAGCTTTATTTAGCCAAGCCAAGTCCACAGCCTTAGAGCCTTCACATTTATTTCTTGGCCTTCTGGCTTGTCACTCCATTGGAATGGGAGTTGGAATACTCCCTGTTGGTTATTTCCCCAACCACCTGATCTCTTTCATTTTCACACTGGCCGAAATTTGTTAATCTGTATGCTTGCTTATTTGTATATGTATTAATTCTTAATCTATTCTGCCTTTGCATTGTAATCTTGAAGAAGGCAGGGACCATGTTTGTGGTTCGTGCACACAGTAAATCATAAATATCTGTGGAATATGTGAGAGGATGAATGAATAAGAAAAATGAACCAAGGCCAGTGATCAGTCGTCTTTTAGATGTTGATTGCCAAGTTGGCTATATCTTGGTGAAATTCCAGGTATGTAAGAATAATGATGTGACCTGAGAAGGCATGATTTCAGTTGATTAGATCTGTAGAATTGGTTTTGTTAGCAAGATATCTGGCAGTCTCCAAGCTATCAATGTTCATGTGAGCACCCACTGTTTATCTTCTTTGATCTGAGAAACCTTTTTGAACTCAAAGAAATGCAATCAAAATGTTGATCAAAATAATTTTTAAGAAAATTTACCAACAATTTCACGTGGAATGAAGCAGATTCTATGTTCATCTATGGAACCTTAGCATAGGGAATTTTCATATCAATAATATTAGTTTTATATAATAAATTTAACTTCAGAAAGTGTGGAGACTGATAAATGTTAAGTTTAATGTGAATCAGAATACAATCTGTGATCAAAGTTAAAAGGCTGCAAGTAATGGCAAGAGAAGTTAGTGTCTCTGTAGGTCATGTTGGTTCTTGAGTTGTGACTTGTGATGAAGAAGTCACAGTCTGCTCACCTCCTTCCTGAGCAACAGCTCACTCCCAAAACAACAGCAAAACACCAAACTAAGGAAAGTTTGCAAGCACACAGACTGTGTATTTTAGCCTTCACTTAAATTATTACATATTTTCAAATCTAAGGCATAAGTCAATTGGTTGCTGTGTTGGCTAGTCTTATATCACCTTGATATACAATCTAGAGTTATCTGAATGGAGAGAAACTTAATTGAGAAAATACCTCTGTAAGATCCAGCAGAAAGGTATTTTCTTAGTGATTGATGGGGGAAGGCCCAGCCCATTGTGGGCAATGCCATTCTTAAACTGGTGGTCCTGGAAAGCAGCACCCCTCTGCAGCCTCTGCATCAGCTTCTGACTCCAGGAACCTGCCCTGTTTGAATCCCTGTCATGGCTTCCCTTGATGATGAACAGTGATATGGAAGTATAAGCCAAATAAACCTTTTCCTCCCCAACTAGCTTTTGTGGCATAGTATGTTATCACAGTAGAAACTGTAACTATGACATATGAGTTGCAAAGCTAATTAATTAAGATATGACACAACCCGGCATCATATGAAATTCTTTATACTTACTGAAAGGGTATTTTTTAGGTTAACTTTGACAAATTTTTGCTATTGTGCACATATGCTAAGTGGAAAATATAAGCAGAGTAAATTGGCTTAAGTTGTTACCATTGCTTTAGAACACTTTTGTTTTCACACAGCTATTAATATGTGGCTTCCCCCTACAAAAGAACACCACTCGTACAATATTTCTTTTTTCTTTTTTACATTTTCCAGTTCAGTGAATTTATTTACCACAAATCTAAAATGTTACTATATTTTAGCTATACAAAATACCCCACTTAATTCTATTTTGTAGAATTTATCGGTCTTTTATTTATTTCTTTAATTTTATTTTGTTTATTTACATTCCAGTCGATGCCCCTCTCCCAGTCCCCCCTCCCACAATTCCTCATCCTATTCCTCCTCCCTCTTGACTCCTAGAGGGTACTTCCTTGCCACCTGGCCTCCTACTTCCCTAGGGCAAATTTCTGGAGGATTAAGCACATCTCCCACTGAGGCCAGACTACCAGGAAGACCTCTGCTATATATGCTGCAGGGGCCTTGGAAGAGCCCATGTATGCTCCTGGTTGGTGGCTCATTCTCTGGGAGCTCCCTTGAGTCCTGGTTAGTTGAGACTTCTGGTCTTCCTTTGGGGTTGCCCTCTCCTTCAGCCTCTCCAATTCTTCTCCTAATTCAACCATAGGGGTCCCCAACTTCAGTCCAATGATTGGGTTTAAGTATCTTCGTCTGTCTCAGTCAGCTGCTGGTAGGGCGTCTCAGAGATCATCCATCCAGCCTCCATCTGTAAGCATATCAGAGCATCAGTAATGGTGTCAGACCTTGGTGAGTGCCTGGTGTGGGTGTGGTGGCACACACCTTTAATCCCAGCACTTGGAAGGTAGAGGCATGTGGATCTCTGTGAGTTCAAGGTCAGCCTGGAGGACAGAGCAAGTTCTAGGTCAGCCAGAAGTACACAGAGAAACCCTGTTTGCAAAAAAATGAAACCAAAATAGTATTTCTTAAGAGTGTGTTTTAGTTTAGTGTCTGGGATTTTTTTTAAAAAAATTCAATATAATTGTATGGATCTCTCTTTCTCTCTCTCTCTCTCTCTCTCTCTCTCTCTGTGTGTGTGTGTGTGTGTGTGTGTGTGTGTGTGTGTGTGTATGTATTGTCATCACAGTAACTTGGCCAATTGCTACTTTCTTGATAGCAAGAAACTTTCCAGTTTCAGAGAAGTTGAAAAGCAGGACTAAATACTCTTTAAACCTAGAATGAAAGGGTACATTGAGCAATGTAGTTCTGTTTGGTATATTCAAAAGCCATACTGAATTACTGAAATAGTCAATGGTATACGGTAGGATATATTTCTGTGTTCACTTTTATTGTGTTTGGCACAATGACTTAGCCAATTTAAAGGGAGTATGTTGATTAAACTTATTGCCCTTGCTACTATGTCTAAGTACCTTTTACTAGTTTAGATTTCTTTCCATAAATACTTATTTAATGCAGTTAATAGTGAAGCAATGGGCCAGGCCTACTTGAAGATTACAACTTGCCTCAAGTACCTAAAACATTAAAATGACAACAGAAAATGCTCAAATTGAGTGAGATCTGAAAAGCTCCCTGTCTATGGAAACCTCTGTTATAAGGGAACATAATAGGGCCAAAATATTTCAAGGTAGAAAAGAATTAATGGGCTTCTGAAGGAGATGTTCCAATGTGAATAAACTGTGGGACAAGGATTAGACTGCCCACATTTCTTAAGTGCCAACTATTATTAATCTGGTGTACAGATCTGGTAGATGATTTCTGTTTAGAATTCAGCATGGAAGATGTACAGGGCAGCCAAGTGTGGCTACTTCACAGAGACTGAAAGGGAAGGATTTTGGCATGTGGCCCAGGGTAGACAAAGGAGCATACTGTCCCTCTTTGCTCCTTTACTGGAGAGCCTGTGGATGGCCCTAGATAGCTGCAGCATACACCTACAGAATTGCAAAAGCAGCCAAATGAGAGTCTTCCAGTCTGTCGAAGTGGACAATGTCATACACAGGGGCTGTGGATTGAGGAGTAAGCTAAGTGTGTGTTGGGGTTGGGGGATAGACTAAAGTCTCAGTTCCACTGACAATCCTAGCATTAAAAATTCCACTTTAAAAATTTAGGGATTCTAGTCCTTTTTGAAGTGGACTGTCTCTGGAACTCTAGGCATGGCAGTAGGAACTGCATAGTCTGGGCATTTTGTAATGTGTGTTGATTTCTAAGCACACCTGAATATACATAAGATCCCTGTGCCATCCACCCTCCATGCCCAAGTAAGCATTTGTTTGCCCAATATATAAAATCCTTTTGTTCCTTAGGCTTTCTGTTCACTCGATGTCAAGGGCTTCCTGCAGTTTAGATACTGACAGTCACAAGGAGAGGGCAGGCTTGCCCTTCTGATTTTTAAGTCTCTGATTTGGACTTTTTTTTTTAAATATATATACAAATAAAAATCAGATATGATATCTGAAGAGTAACAATATCAATTTAGGTTAACCAAGATAAAGAATTCACAGTTGCAGTTGGTAGGGAGGCTCTACATCATAGCCTATCAGAAGAAGGAAAGTGCAAAACTGTTTTCCAAGGGTCCAGCAGTCTAATTATTTCAGTGCATGTGGGGAGGAGACCAAGTCTTTGGCTTGGCAAAGGCCCTCTTTCATTCTCTTCTGCCTAGTAATATGGGCTTAGCAAAGGACAAGTTGACTGTTCAGAGGTGCTTAGGGTTCAGTTATGATCCTTGAGAAGGTAATAGAGATCTCTGCAATATTTATTTATTCTCTTTCTCATTCCCCCCCCCCCAGAAGATCCACACTGGATATACTGTGCTGTAGACATGAGTTTGGTGGGATGGTCCCTTCCTACTCTTGACTCCATGAGTCTGATCTGGTCAATGTGACAGGTCACTGCCTGCCTCCAGGGACACAAGCAAACTAGAAAGAGCAGCATGGTTGAGGAGGAGGCTCTGTGAATGTTGAACCTGAAGGGGAGCTCTTCCTACCTTCTTCAGTATTGTGAAGGAATTCATGCTAGGAGGCAAGGACCTAGGACATCTCTCATCTACTGATGCAGAATCCTTTAGCTGAGCAATCAGAGCTCAGCTATTGTTACAGTCTCATCACACCCTTCCTGAGGGACAGAAATTTTCATGTAGTCCTCTTTGGACCTTTCTTTGACAACAAGAGCTTCCTCAGAGTATTATAGAGTACTCTTCCCCACAGAGTATTATAGGGAATGGGAGGTAACAGCCATGTATTCCTTCTACCCTCTGGCATACTCTCTGAGTAAGGGTAAAGAAGGAGGGTCAGGGTGCTGAGGTTAGCAAAATGGTGCTGTTTTGTTTGAGAGGCTTTTCTTACCTCTTCTTGTGCCCCAGGCAAAGGTAGCCCCATCTATATTGCATGGCCTCATTCTCTTGCCAACTGGACCACTTTACCTGTCACCAACTCTAGAAGACTCAGGAGAAGCTGTCACTCTCCCTTATATTTGGATTGGAATGGGAAAATTACTGTTTTTGTATTGATAAGTTAGTGTCATGTCTAAGTAGTTTTCCTTCTTTGACCAGATTGCTAGTAGATGTCTCTGCTTTGTCTGCATCAGTTACAACTTCCTGCCCTCCTCTTAGGTCCTAAGCAGAACCACAAAGACTGAAGCAGGGATAGGGTTGGTCCTGATTTATTTTCTACACGCCTTTCTGCATGTATCTTTCTTGTACCACAAGGAATTGTATTTGGCATCTATGGATTGATTTGGATTACATAACCTAGAGAGCTAAGCAAACCCCGGAGCTTGGGCCTTAGCAGTGTTGCTGCCTTTTCAGATTATGTCCTGTTTAGGGGTTGCTTTTCAATCTAAGAATCATGAAAATGTTTTTTAAAAGTTAAGATTTGTAGAAACTAAAGTAATTTAGAGTTATCTCTCTTTGCCTTGATTTTTTGGTAAACATATTCTTCTAAGAGACTGTCATGGAAAGGAGGTTCAAAATTGGAGTCTGGCCTATATCCTAACAATATTTTAGAAATGGAATGAAAGTAAGGAAGAATGCAATGGTCCATGGTTCATTCAGTCTTCCTTTAAAGAGGGAACTGAGGCATGACTTCTGTTTTGGGGTGGTTATTTTGTTTGTTTGTGTGTTTTGTTTTGTTTGTCTCCTCCTTCACAGGAGGAAGAGGTGGGAAGGACTTTGGGGTAATAGTTAGTTCCTGTTATTTCCCTCTTTGGTCTATTTTGGTTTAGGGTTTGGTTCTGGTTTTTCTCCTACCACCACCAATAGGGCAATAACTTCTAATCTGTATGGATATAAGGTGGGCTCACTCTATCTGGTGCTGGAAGGGCAAACTCCTTTTTAAGGAGATAATGGCCCCTACTATAGTTGAAAATGGTTAAACGTTCTCCCTTTTCCTACTATCCTTAGTATTAATTACCTACACCTGAGGTAAAATAAATAAATAAAAGGAATCTCAATTTAATAATTGCTTTTATTGGGTTGGTGTGTGTGCATATCTGTGGGAGATTGTCTTGATTGCTAACTGATATAAGAAGACCCAGGCCATTGTGAGCAATACTATTCCCTGGGGTATGGTCTTCAGCCATATTGAGGAAACTAGAGAAAAATAAGTTGGAGGGAACCTGCAAGCAACATTCCTTCATGGTTTATGCTTCAAGTTCCTGCCCTAATTTTCCCCAGTGATAGGGCTGTGACCTGGAAATGCAATGATGGACTGTGACCTGGAAGTACAATGATGGGCTGTGACCTGGAAGTGTAATCAAAACCAACTTTCATCTCCTAAGCTGCTTTTTGAGGTGATGTTTTTATCAGAAACAGAAAGGATCCAGGTGGTGGTGGCACAGGCCTTTAACATCAGCACGTGGGAGGCAGAGGCAGACAGACCAAGTCCAGCCTGGTCTACAGAGTGAGATCCAAGACAAGCAGGGCTACACACAGGGAAAATGTATGGAAAAATAAGCAAAACCCAAAACAAAACAACAAACAAAACAAATAAGGAGGAGGAGGAACAGGAGGAGGAGGAAAAGGAGGAGGAGGAAACATAAAGGAGCTGGACCACTTCCATGCCTGTAATAGTATCCTTCCCTTTGAAATTCACTACATCAGTCACCCTGTAATCCTATTAACTACTGAGTGAGTGTATGAAGAAAGGATTCTCTCAACTTCCTGTGCTTTGAGAATTTTTTTTCCCCATGAATTTCCATCATTCCCTGGCCAGGAGCTACCCCTAAGCACCACTGCATGTTGAAATCCTTGGGGAATAGGATGTGGTTAGTGTGAAAGTCACCACTGTTTTTAGTTTGGAAGGTTTTTAATCATCATCAATCCATCCTACATAGAGAACTGATTAACCCTTTGGGGTACTTTTGTCCTTAAGGCAACCCATAAAAATAAACTTTATCTCTCCATCTCTAATGCATTTTTTTGTTTGTTTGTTTTTTGAGACGGTTTCTCTGTATAGCCCTGGCTGTCCTGGAACTCACTCTGTAGACCAGGCTAGCCTCGAACTCAGAAATCCACCTGCCTCTGCCTCCCAAGTGCTGGGATTAAGGGTGTGTGCCACTACTGCCTGGCTTCCATCTCTAAATAGAAATAACTTTCTCCTGTTTTTTTGAATAGAAATCATTGTAATAAAATCTGTTATTTCTAACTCCTAGAAAGGAGGAAAGGTTCGGTCAGGAATAGAAAAGGTTAAAATCCATGGAGATAGTCTCAGAGATTTTTTTCTCTTTAAAAAAAAAAAAAAAAAATTATGTATTTCTATCCCAAATGCTGCCCATCTCCTGGCACCCACCACAAAGTCCCCTCCCCCCTCCCCCATTCCCCATCCCCCATCCCCCATCCCCATCAAGTCTCTGGCCTCTCCCACTGAGACAAGACAAGCCAGCCCTGCTGGAAAACAGATTCCACAGATAGACTACAGCTTTAGGAGCAGCCCCTGCCCCCTTGCTCCAGTTGTGGGGGTACCCACTTGGAGATTGAGCTGCAGGTCTTCAGTGGCCACACCTAGGAAAATTTGCAGGCAGATTTGATTAGCAGGACTGGGTTTCTTCTTTATTCCCAGTGTCTGGAAGTTGCAGCATCTACTTGGATGGTCCACAACCATTGTGAAGATGATTGACATTTGACAAGAAAGAACTCCAGTGCCTTTGTATTTTGAGGAGAAGATCTTAATTAATTCAGAGCAAGTAAGCACTCAGAGAACCCTCTAAGTTCTCTGGACTAGCAGCCCCAGGCTGGTTTGTGTGTTCTTGAATTTCTAGGATGAGATAAGCATTTTAAAGGCTTCTCTCCTCACTGGGTTCCTGTCTGAGCACACAGGATGGAAGAACAGGACCTTCATCTCTTTTAATAATTATGTGTCTGGGTCTTTAGTTTATTTACTTAAACAGTTTATCAGCAGACATTAACTATATGTAATGGGTTTGGCTATGGAATTTTCACACACACACACACACACACACACACACACACACGCACACACACACTGCATTCTAATCTCATCCATTCCTCTTTACTCTCTCTTGTCTGCCTCCCACTTCCACTGGTTCCCTACCTCTTCCCAACCACATCCCCCTCTACTGTCATGTCTTCTTTAGAGGTGACTCAAAATGGGTTTAATTAAGGTTGCTTACAGGAACCTGGGCTATTTACAGAAGGATGGGCAATTTACCAGAGGTTATACCCGGGGAGAAAATGTCTCTCCCTCCCCCAGGCATAGTCAATTGAATATAAATTCTCACAAAGTGGCACAGCCTTGTGAGCTTCTCTACCTGTCATGAAAGAATGCTGAGGAACCCAGTCCCCACAGATCTTGTGAAGGTAACTCTAGCTATTCTGAAGTCATGGCCAAAATATGCCATGAAGAAAACGGTTAACAATGCTTCCCACACTTCCTCCAGCTCATGTATTTTTTCTGCCCCTTCGTCTGCCTTGTTCCCTGAGCATCACAGGGCATGATATAGATGTTCCATTTAGGGCTCAGTTTTCATCAATCACTTATTTTCATCATTTGGACCAGTTTTTGCAGCAACTGAGAAAAAGGAAAAAGAAAACTTCTCCACTCCAGCCAAAATCGACAGGATCTTTAATCTATGGTGGTAAGACACAGATGTAGTAAAAACTGGGATTGTACAAAAGTAAAAATAAAACAACAACAAAACCTTCCTCATTTGCCTATAGTTTCTTCCATGGCTCTTTAGGGGCATCTACTATGAACCATATGCTCTAGTTTACAGTTGCAATAAACACATTATGGCATATGCAACAAGCACATAGATCCCCATGGATTTGAAGCACAAACCATGACTCATTAGCCAGAGTTCTGTAAAGAAACAGAACTAATAGTATACATACACATATACATATAAATATATATATAATTCCATATATATATATATAAAATTAGACTGGCTGATAGGCTGTGGTCCAGGTAGCTTAGCAATGGCTGTCTCATGACAGAACAGCTAAAAATCCAGTAGTTACTCCATCCAAGAGGGAAGATATCTCTACAGTCACAATAATATGGCACACAAAATGTAAAGTTCCTTCAGGTTTCATCTTTCCCATAATTCATTGTTTTATTCCTTCTATGCCCAGGCTATCATTGTAGGTAAAGTAATAAAATAAGTAAATCAATAATAATAAATAAAATGTCAAAGCCTGAACACCTTTTGAACACAATTTGAGTTTGGTGTAATGCAGATATATTTAATATAATCACACACAAATATCCCCTAAGCAGGCCTGGACCATTCTGTGGCTATTTCCTTATGGATGCTATCATCGATGTCATTTTTCTTTTGGTGATTATTTACCAGTGTCTGTTTCCTTCATTTTCTGAGCTTTGTTGTATTCTAAGTTTTCTCTGGATTAATGAAACAGCGTGTAGAGTCCCAACTCTTGTTTCATGAACTTTGATAAGTAATTGAACAAAGGTGCATCTGAATAGGCCACACTGACCCATTGTGTGAAGAGTTCTGTTTGCAAAAGAACTCAAGATAAACCACATTCTGTGCGAGCATTCCATTTTCCAAGTAAAATTATATCAAGAGTCAGGTGGGGATACTTAAGACTGGTCGGTATTTTCAAGTTTTCTCCTGCCCAGAATTGTTTGGAAGAAATCCAGTCTTACCTATTTAAAAAATCCAGGAGGGGAAAAAAATCGCTGAAATAAACTGAACCCCGTGATTATTTAGTTCTTTGTTTACCTATGTGTTTGGACATTTGACACAAAACAAAATCTTCCTTTTTTTTTTTTTGACATACTTTCAAACTCTGTTTTGCTACTGATTTTTGGCTAAAAAAAGAGTACTTAGTAGCAAAGTAAAGCTTTCTGTGCTATGCACATCCGGGCTCACTACTAAGCTACTCTCACCCAGCAGTGGCAATCAAATTTAAAAATGCTTTCTCAAGTGGAGACCTGCCACCTAGCAACCACTTTGAAATTCTCAAGACAACTCAAAATGCCCAGTTTTGAAACTGATGGGCTGCTGTACAGACCAAAGCCATGAAAGGAATGGAACTTTGTTTTTAGGGCAAAGACATGCAGATTAGGGAGATTGTTTAATTTAATTGCTAAGCTGATTTTGTAGTAATGTTGGCAGATAAAATATAGATGAAAGGTTGCATGAGATGAACTACACTAAAAATTACTCTCATTGTTAATGTGAAATTCAGATTTAACTGGGAATACTGTATTCTTATTTATTAAATATGGCAATCTTATTTCAGAGAGACTTTTGTAGTCAGGTGTATAAGGACATTTGTGAAAACCTGTATCACATATATTGATTCAATTCCTCCAGGGCTGCTGGGCTTAAGTAAGATACCTATCTCAGAACACTGGCCACTGGTCCTGTGAAGGAGCGTGAAGCACTCAGCCGTGAGTGCAGCAGAAGCTTACAGATGAGGATAAGAAATCACTCCAGGATTGATACTCAGGAAAGCCAAACTGAGGAGAGGACAGGAAAACAGAAGTGTGTGCACACAAGAACTGTGGTACCCTTCAAGGTGAAACAGTCTGTAATAAGGCAAGAGAGATTTGTTCAGAAGTAAGGAGGGGGTGGAAGTCACAGGAAAGCCGCAGTTACTTTACTTCTGAAGTGGGAGAAGTTAGAGAAGTTGAGATCTTTCCAAAAATGTTCACTCTGAAACTTTGGCTAGGGTGGGAGAGGTGATGTCTGTGATCAGCTGGAGGCCATTTCCATTGCCACCTAAGTACCTCACCAGTCCTCAGCCTGCTTGCATGGGTATGTGGTATCCTCTTCGGATCAGAGCGGCTTGGTCAAGACCTTTCCCTTCTAGCTGATCCAGGTCCAGCTCTGAACTGGAGAAAGTCTATCAGTTTATTCTGAATATACACAAAATCTCTGAAGGATGTAGCTAGCTGGGAGAGGTGGATTGAAGGGGTAAGTCTAAGAAGAGTGAGATATTTATGGCATAATATTCTGTGTAATTGTCCTTATTCATTTTACTATGTGTGTATGTTAGTGAAATATTATATTTAAAGAGAATTTAAATATAATAACTATGCATAGACAAATTCAGCCCAGAAATCTGACTCAACTTTAATTTATGTACATCTTTGTTTTAAAATAAATAATTACGATAATAATTTTTGCAGTAGGCCTGGATCTGACATTAAACAAGCTTTCTGGAAAATGTCTTGCTTTAATCAGTAACAAATCAAGAGCAGCATTCATAAGATCCTTCTATGCGTCTTCTAGGTGTTCCCTCTGATTTTTGTGCCAGATTGTTGTTGTTGTTGTTTGTCCAGACATTTAAAAATTAAAATAAGAGTCACAGATGTATATAATTTAAAAATATATGTCAAATAAAAGACCTTATTAAGCATTTCCTTGGAGATAACAGTAAAAACATCGTTGTCTCTTTGTTAACTGTGGATCTCTAGGCATTAGAATAAGTCTTAGCTTATATAATCATTACATGACTTCAAGCATTATGTACATATATACTATAGAATAATGCAAATAGTGTATTCCTCTCACTGAAATAAACAATTTCTCTGTCTCTTAATGTAAGAGTCATGTATTAACTGAGGAATAAAATTTTCATCATAGAAATGCTTTCTAAAACATTAACACCAAAAAAACCCCCCAAAATTAGCAAGCATGCAACAGAATGGAAAGAATTTTTTGTACAAATATAAACGTCAAAGGACTAGGATCTAGACACATAAAGAACACAGTCCAATCATGGAGGAGCTCTTGGGTAGACAATAGATTGCATGGATATGGAAGTAAATTCTGATGGCTCTAAAGCATGTACATAGTGTTCAATCTCATTAGTCATGAATGAAACAAAAATTAAAACCACATGTGCCAAAGGCTGCCAAAGATATTACAGTTACACAATGTTAAATGTTATTGATCTCCCTGAATTTTGGGTCCTGTTCTTTAAAATAGAGCTGATGCCCAGATTGCATATGAACACAGAATTGGAGAATATTTGTGAAAATATCTTACAGGGGCTATAGAACAAGGCAAATGTTTCTTGGTTCACAAGGGCAGAAATCTCAAAGTCAAGTGAAAATATAGATGGATGCAAAGTATTTTCAAGGCACCCATACCTATTTCCAACTGAAATGTCTTAATCCTTTACAGGTTCAGGGCCAAGACCCATAAAGCTGCAGGTAAGGGCATCCAGGTGAGTTTGAGGCACTTGGCCTTAGCCCTGATCTTGAGGAAATGATAATGTGAACCATTTTATAGGCACATGGTATTCCGTCAAAGAAGCCTTTCAGTGTTTTTATGTGAATAAAGATAATGATGTTACCTAGTTAGGGATGTCGAAGGAGTTGTAAGAGGAAGGTGGGAAAGCCTCTCATTCTTAGGATATATAGAATTAGAGTAAGTTTCTGTCCAAGGCTCCAGTGTGTGTTTGGGGGTATATTTTCTCACAAATATTTCATGCACTAATTGTTTATATCCTTTGTGTGCTCTTTTTAAACTCAATATTTACTTAAGTTTGTTTGGAAAGTAATATTTGCTTACCATATATTTTTAAGATATTTCCAGTTATTTTGGCTATATTTATGTATTCATTGTTACACCACACATACATTAAAGTTGATAGTTTTTAAAGATTTATTTATTTTATTTATATGAGTACCTTGTAGCTGTCTTCAGAGACACCAGAAGAGGGCATCAGATTCTATTACAGATGGTTGTAAGCCACCATGTGGTTGCTGGGAGTTGAACTCAGGACTTTTGGAAGAGCAGTCAGTTTTCTTAACCGCTGGGCCATCTTTCCAGCCCCCCAAAGTTGATATTTTTTAATGTCATATTTTGAAAGTCCTATCATTTTCTAATTATTGGGGGAAAAACTACCCTGAGTATTTTCTCAGATACATATGTTTAGAGGAAATATTTTACCATGCATATTGTGGCTGTTATAGGAGGGACCTTGTGTCAATCATTTTTCCTGTTGCTATGATAAAATACCCTGAAAAACGCATCCTGGGGAAGGATGGGTCTATTTTGGCTCAGAGTTCCAGAGTACACTCCAACATGGGTGAAATCATGCCATCCTGAGCTAGAGGGACCTGATTATATTGCATCCACAGTGATACAAACAGAGGCTTGTACTTGGCTAGCATCCTCCTCTTTTATTTCATACAGGATCCAAGCCCACAGAATGGAAGGCATCTATTTTAGAATATTCTTCCTAACCCAATGAACCTAATAAGATATTAATGCCTCTTGGGTATGTCCAGAGACTAGCCTAAAGTAGATAATCAATACAGTGCCTGGTGGTTTGTTTACTAGATGACTCCTGTCAATATTAATCATAAAAACCCTCAAAAGATACACTTTCCCATCCTTTCTTGTCATAGTCACTGCATAAATCACTGCCATAGTTGCCACCTCCTTAGGCATTATTGACTGAACTGTACAAGGACACATAGGAAAGCTTTGAAGTATTCCTTATATTCTGGGATTATTTTAGTAGCTTAATATTCTTCCTTTTTTAAGCTGGAAAACTTCACAGTAAAAATGTGATGACCAGGCATGACTGGAGAGCACTGCTTGAATTTCCTTTTTTTTTGCTTGAGAATTTCATATAAGGGTTCCATGCTTAGATCATTTCATCCCTGCTTCTTCCTCCTCTAATCCCCTTCTGTTTGTCTCACTGTGGATACAATATTATCAGGTCCCTCGGACACAGGATGCCATGACTTTGCCACCATGATGGACTGTAATCTAGAACTCTGAGCCAAAGTAGACCCTTTCTTTCTTAAGATGCTTTTGCCAGGGTACTTTATCATAGCTGCAGGTAAAGTGATCGACACATATTCCCCTGAACTCTCAAGCTCATGACCTCTTTTGTGTGTGTGTGTGTGTGTGTGTGTGTGTGTGTGTGTGAGAGAGAGAGAGAGAGAGAGAGAGAGAGAGAGAGAATTTAAAAGATTTATTTATTTATCATGACCCAAAAGAAAACTAAGGACAAAAAAGGCTCAAGAGACAATGTGTGAATCTCACTAAGAAGGGAAAATAGAATAGACATTGTGGGTAGGTGAGGGGAGGGTAGTGCAGTTAAGAACAGGAAGGGTCAGGTGTGGAGGACAAAGGGAGAGAGTACTTGGAGAGACAACTGGAAAAGGGAGGGTCTGTAATTAGAGTTAAGAACAATGCTTAGTCACCCAGTGTATACTGAGAACTGAAATCTCATCCTCTGCTAGAGCCAGACATGATCTTAACCAATGAGCATCTCTAGTGTGAGCTAGAACCTTAGGGCAATGGAAACTCCCTTGATGCCCCTAGACAAGAATCCTAGCAATGGGGGATATGGAGCCTGAACTGGCCATCTCCTGTAATCAAACAGGACTTCCAATGGAGGGATTGTAACAACAATCCAGCCACAAAACCTTCAACCAATAATTTGTCCTGCCTACAAGATGGATAGAGGTAAAACATGAAACAGAATTTGAGGAAAGAGCCAACTAATGACTGGACTAGGTTGAGACCCATTCCATAAAAGGAAGCCAACCTCTGACATTGTTAAAGATATTCTGCTATACTTACAGACAGGAGCTTAGCATAACTTAGTCGTCAGAGAGACTTTGCCCTGCAAGTGATGAAAACAGGTGCAGGTACCCACAGCCAAATATTAGGTGGGGCTTGGGGAATCCTGTGGAAGAAGGGGAGGACCGATTGTAGGAGTCAGAGGGGTCAAGAACACCACAGAAAACCCACAGAATCAATTAACATGGCCCTATTGGGGCTCACAGAGCCCGAACTGCCCAGCACAGAGCATGCATGGGACTGACCTAGGCATATATATTACAGATGTATTGCTTGGCTTTCTTTTGAGACTTCTAACAGTCAGATCATAGGCTATCTTTTCTTGTTGCCTGCCTTTGGGACCCTTTTCTCCTACTGGACTACCTAGTCTAGCCTCAGTGGGAGAAGCAAAGCCTAGTCTTACTGAAATTTGATATGCTAGGGTTAGTTGATATCCATAGGAGGCTTCCTCTTTTCTGAAGAGAAAGGCAGGAAGAGTGGATGGGGGCAGGAAGGGCTAGGATGGAAAGACTGGGAGAAGAAAGGGGGGCAAAACTATGGTTAAGATGTAAAGTAAACAAATTCAATAATTTTAAAAGATTTATTTATTCATTTCATGTATATGAGGGTTTTGCCTGCATGTAGGTAAGTGTGCTTCTTATGTGCAATGCCCATGGAGGCTATAGGATTGCATCAGATTTTTTTGGAGCTAGAGTTAAGGACAAAGCTTAGTCACCCATTGTGTGTGGGGAACTGAACCCTGATCCTTTGCAAGAACAGGAAATACTTTTAACTAATGAGCACCTCTTTGTCCCGCGCTACCGTCTCGCCAGCAAGAACGACGCGGCACACAAAGGATCCTTCTGCAGTAAAGCTTTAATGCATCTTGAGAGGGAGAGCATAAGCTTGCCAAGAATGGAGACCCTGAACAACAGAACGCCCGTCCCTTATATAGGTCACAGCGCTTGCCTGGAACGTGGAGCTTCTCCATTGGCTCCCGCACACCAGGCCAGATGACGCCACGAGAGAGGCTGAGACTCTGAGGTGGAAAATTACCAGGTGCATGCGCACTAGCCTGTTTACAACTTGTCCTCGGTCGAATGTGGGTGCTCAGGCGGCTTCCCACATCTCCCCCTTTTTATTTCTGTAAGCAAAGTAGGACACTCTTAAGAGGGCGGAGACAGAGGTCAAATCCCCTGACCAAAAGGTTGGGCCTTGTACAGGAGACGACCCCTAAGCTCATGCGCGCCCGAGGTCTTCCTGACCCGCCCAGTGCCGTTTTTTAGAGGGAGGGAAACTAGGGCACTCAACCCTCATGTAGATGACATATCTCCCAAGGTGGCCCACAATGGTGACCGCCTTGTGCAATGCTTTGCTCGACATCCCTCAAGAGCTGCTCAGACCAAACACTCTACCCAGTGCAATGAGACTAGACTCGCGGGTGTGCAAGAACTGTCTGGCTGGCGACCTACTGCTATTGTTTAAGCATGGACAGCCAAACACTGGCCTGGGCTCCTTGTTCTAAGGCAACAAGCGCCTGTGCAATGACCACCTTGTCTCTTTTAGTCTGGGCCCTGAGTTTGCAGATGAGCCATAGGAGCAACACCAACCCACAGCAGAGCGCTGCTCCAAACAATCCTACCCCCACCCATTCCTTGAAATAAGAAATTGCCGAGGAAATCCATGAAGAGAGGCCCTCTGTCAAGGACAGGTCGAGACGGGTGGAGTTGATCTGAATAATTGCTGTCCGCAATTCCCGCAGGGTGTCATCAAATTTAAGGGTCCAATTCATGCATCACCGGCATCGGCAGTGGGAAGGTGGACATAATTCCCCAACGCAGTTCTTCTTGAGCCATCGGGGTGCTTGCCATCATCAGCAGGATCAGGCAGGGCAGTCGGACCCTTTGGTTCTGCTGGGCATTCCACCTCATTTCTATGTTCTATCACCCTCCTGGTGAGCCTTTCAGGGATCCAAAAGGGGTTCTCTTCTTTCTGTGGAAAAACACATACAGCTCCCCTGGATCTTATAAGAATAGGATCCGGTCCTTTCCATTCATTAGATAACACATCTTTCCATTTTACCATTTCTCTTGGTCTATCTGGTTCTGAGCAGTGACGCTCGGCCGCTGTTTGTCCCTGTTCATCTAGGTTTAGAAAATTTAAAGTAAATAGTGCCATAGAAATCATAGTCCTCGGCACTGAAGGGAGGTCCTTCATCATTCCCCCTTTTTGTTTTATTAAGTAAGACTTTAAGGTGCGGTGGGCACGTTCCACGATGCCTTGCCCTTGAGGGTTATAGGGCAGGCCAGTCAAGTGGGTTACATCCATCTGATGGCAGAACTGCTTGAATTTTTGAGAAGTGTAGGCCGGCCCATTGTCTGTTTTAAGGACTCTGGGTTTGCCCCAGGCACTCCAGGCCTCAAGACAGTGCTGAATTACATGGGAAGTCTTCTCTCCCGATAGGGGAGTGGCGTGCAAAGCACCAGAGCAAGTATCAATGGAAACATGTAAATACTGGAGTTTCCCAAAAGAGGTGACATGGGTAACATCCATTTGCCAGACCTGTAACGGTCTGATGCCTCTTGGGTTGATCCCCACATGAGGTATAGGTAAAAATTGACAACAATTGTGACATTGGGTAACTATTTCTCTAGCCTCTTTTCTAGTCAGGGAAAATCGATGGCGTAGTGTCTCAGCCGTCACATGAAACCGCTCGTGGAAGGTCTTGGCAGTTTCCAAATTGGAAGACATGGCAACTGCAATCATTTTTGTAGCTTTGTGAGCCAGGTCATTCCCCTGTGCCATAGGGCCAGGGAGACCTGAGTGTGCCCGTATATGAGTTATATAAAACGGGTGCCGCCTGGCTAACAAGCAAGTTTGGATTTTATGAAAGATGGAAGCCACTTTACTGGATGGCTTAATAATTCCAGCAAGCTCAAGGTGATTAACTGCATTGACTACATAACTAGAATCAGAAACAATATTTACAGGATCAGAAAAGTTCTGTAATACGTCCAGAACCACCAAACATTCAACAACCTGGGGGGAGGTTTCATTATACTCTTTTGAGACAACCTGAGTGCCAATCACATAGGCTCCGATCCCCGTCTTGGAGCCATCAGTATAAACTACCAAGCCATTTGATAAGGGCACAGGGGATGTCACGCGAGGGAAAACCACAGCTTGGGATAAGGCAAACTGCAAAATAGGGTGCCGGGGATAATGATTGTCTATCTGTCCCGGAAATGAGGTTATCAATATGGCCCATTCATTGGAGGCAGCTGTCAGGGTCTGGACCTGAGGCAAAGTGTACGGGACTATTAGCACTTCTGGATGTCTCCCAAAGTGAGTGAGGGAAGCCTTAAGTTCCCGCAAGGCAAGTCGTGCCACGGCATCGGGATACCAGTCAATGATTTTTCCTGGTGAAGCATTAGGGTGGATCCATAAGAGTGGGCCATTTTGCCACAGCACGGCAGTAGGCAATCCCTTTGTCTTAAGAAGGCACAAGGAAAAAGGCAATGTATCATCAAGGCGTGTCAGTTGGGCTTCCTGTATGGCCTGCTCTACTAGCTGCAAGGCCTGTTTTGCTGGAGAATTGAGGGACCTTGGAGAGGTCAGGTGGCTGTCACCCTCAAGGATGTCAAACAGTGGCTTCAGGACTGTGGAGGGAATCTTTAAAAAAGGCCTGAGCCAGTTAATATCTCCTAATAATTTTTGAAAGTCATTAAGGGTCCTTAAGTGGTCCCTTCTTATCTCTACCTTTTGTGGGACAATCTTATCAGGGAGGATAATTGACCCCAAAAAATGTCCCGTATCAGAAATCTGAACTTTGTCAGCGGCGATCTGTAGACCCCAGCGTGACAAGAGGGACTGTAATAAAGGATAGGCCCTTTGCAAAACTGTCAAATCTTTATGGCACAGAAGGACGTCATCCGTATAGTGAATCAAAATCAGGGAAGGAAATTGTCGCCTCAAAGGTCTCAAAGCTTCTTGAACATATAACTGACAGATGGTGGGGCTATTTGCCATGCCCTGAGGCAAAACCTTCCATTGAAACCTCTTATCAGGCTCCACATGATTAACCGAAGGGAGCGTAAATGCAAAACGGGGTTTATCTAAGGGATATAAGGGAATAGAAAAAAAGCAATCTTTAATATCTATAATGACTAGGCTCCAACCTTTGGGTAAGGCGGAAAGGACTGGAAGACCCCTCTGTACTGGGCCAAAGGAATCCATCTGCTCATTGATGGCTCTTAGGTCATGGAGCAGCCTCCATTTGCCCGACCTTTTCTTGATTACAAATATCAGGGTATTCCAGGGGGAAGTAGAAGGCTCTAGATGTCCCAACCTTAACTGCTCCTGTACTATTTGAGTAGCAGCCTCCAGTTTTTCAGAGGACAAAGGCCATTGAGGAACCCAAACCGGGTCCTCCGTTTTCCACGGGATGGGTCGTGCTGCCTCAATGGCGCCTAGGAAAAACCCAGGCCCTGTCTGTCAGGGTTACTAGTGGATTGAATGGGTTCAGTTCTACCATGGCCCATAGGCCCTAAACCCCTTCCTTCTACATATCCCATTTTGCCCATAATACGTCTAGCCTGAGGGGAATAAATATGTTCATTAGATAACACAACCCTCATGTCTTGCATGACATCTCGCCCCCAAAGGTTAAGTGGAAGTGGGAGCACGTAAGGGGTAAAACATCCCTTTTGTCCCTCAGCCGTTTTCCAAGACAAAGCAACAGAGCTAATAGCAGGGCTGGCCTGATAGCCAAGGCCCTGCAAGGAGTGTGATGACTCAGTTACAGGCCACGACTTTGGCCACCAATGGGAAGAAATAATGCTTTTATCCGCGCCTGTGTCCATGATGCCTTCAAACAATTTTCCCTCAACCCATAATTTTAGTTTAGGCCTCTCATTTAGTGAGAGAACCAAGTAGGCGGAGTCCGTGCCAGAGGAGCCCATTTTCGCCTGCCCGGGTCTTGAAGGCCCAGCAATGTCCGGGAGGAGCAGTAGCTGAGCTATCCGATCTCCCTTTGTGATGGAAAAAACCCCTCCGGGGCAAGAACACAGGACTTGGATCTCAAGGGCATATTGACAATCTGCTATACCCGGATGAACATGTAGGCCCTTTAAGGTTATGAATCCTCTGCCAATTATAAGACCCACAGTTCCAGGTGATAAGGATTCAATTGGCATCACGGGAACCGGTTGGACACCCATCTGAGGCATCAATATGAAGTCGGAGGCAGCGCACAGGTCCACCTGGGCTCGTCTCTCCTCTCTTGGCCCCTGTCTGTCCTGTTCCCATATTTCTGGGGGCCCTGGGAACGAGGGCCCAGCACCTCGTTTTTTGGCATCCTCTGTGGTTGTTCTTCTAATGGAAGGAGGAGTCGCCCCTTGATATCTCTGACAGAGCGACATTGACTAGCCTTGTGGTAACCTTTATTGCAGCGGGGGCAAAGGACACCGTGTGGTCGAGACGGGGCTCCAGCCTCATCGGTAGGAACTTTGCAATCTTTTTTTAAGTGACCTAGTTGGCCGCACTGGAAGCAAGCCCTTTTGTCTGTCCCCTTATTGGGGTATTTTTGAGACTGGATGATAGCAGCCGCCAGCCCCGCATTAGTAAGGGGTCCCCCAAGCTCCCTACAAGTTCGAAGCCAATCCTGTAGCCCCTTACTTTTCCTTGGCGCTATGGCGGCGCGGCACTCCTGTGTGGCTTGCTCAAAATTGAGCTGTTCAACAAGGGGTGCCGCTTGGTCGGGGTCGCGGAAGATGCGCCCCGCAGTCTCAGTCATTCTGGCCACAAAGTCTGAAAAGGGTTCTTGGGGACCTTAAATGATCTTAGTAAGTTGTCCAGAGGCTTCCCCTTTTTTGGGGAGTGCCTTCCAGGCCTTGATGGCCGTATTAGAAACTTGCACATATGCACCCCATGGAAAAGCGGTCTGATCCGCCGCAAAAGGACCTTGGCCAGTTAACATATCAAAGGTCCAATCTCTCTGTCCAGGGGTCGGTGCCGTAGCATTGGCTCTGGCTTGAGCTTGTGCAGCTTCATGCCATAAAGCCTTCCACTCCATATATTGGCCCATTGTAGGGAGTGCAGCCTTGGCCAGCATCTGCCAATCGGCGGGAGTCATGGACGCCCCGGCAAATCTCTCTAACATTATTATAGTAAAATTAGCATTTACCCCATACATTCGGACCGCTTCAGCCAGGTCTTTAATTTGGCTGTACTCTACAGGGGCATGAACTCGCCCTCCACCATCTGCCTCGAAAACTGGAAAAGCGGCTTGTACCTTTCTCCTAACCTGTCAGAGAGAAAAGGAGTTGGGGCACATCTCATAAGGGGGAGGAGCGGAAGGCATGGTCCGCGTAGGGGCCAAGGAAGGCGGCCGCTTCATCTGCCCATTACAGGGCGGCCAATCTTCCTCATACCGTGCCGCTTCCTCTTCTAGCTCTGACTCCTCACTAGAGCTAAGGGGATCAGTGTCTGAAGTTTCCAATTGAAGAGCCTCAAGGTCTTGAACTGGGTAGAGGCTCTCCCCCTTTCTTTTTGCTTTTTTCTTGGGTATAAGAATCGTTTTTCTGCCCACAGCCTTGTCGGGGGGACAGTTTCCCATTTTGTCTTTAATCTCTCCCTCGTCCTTAGACTTACCAGGAGGTCCGTTTCCTTTGCTAAGATTTTGGGTACCCATCCTCTCACTCCGTTCCGATTCTGACATGGTGTCCTGGACCCTTTCAGGGGTGATTTGCCCCTCCCTTACAGCATCTACACAGGCCTCACCTTGTTTGCTGCAATACAAAGACAGTAAAACCAAAATGAGGGCACTTAACACAATTAGCAAAGCTTCAACAGCGTTAGACCAAAAAGGGGGCAATCCCAAATCAAGACCCAGGGTCAACATGCCTATCCGAACCTACCTCCCTGCAGTTCTGAATCCTCCCTGTTTCCAGGGGGTCTCCAAAGGTGCTTGATGATGACAAAGTTTCCCGGGTTTCGGCACCAGATGTCCCGCGCTACCGTCTCACCAGCAAGAATGACGCGGCACACAAAGGATCCTTCTGCAGTAAAGCTTTAATGCATCTTGAGAGGGAGAGCATAAGCTTGCCACGAGTGGAGACCCCGAACAATAGAACACCCGTCCCTTATACAGGTCACAGCGCTTGCCTGGGACGCGGAGCTTCTCCATTGGCTCCCGCACATCAGGCCAGATGCCGCCACAAGAGAGGCTGAGACTCTGAGGTGGAAAATTACCAGGTGCATGCGCACTAGCCTGTTTACAACTTGTCCTCTGCCGAATGTAGGCGCCATCTTGTAATGGCGAATGTGGGTGCTCAGGCGGCTTCCCACACCTCTTCAGCCTCAATGACCTCCTTTTCTTTAATTATCATTGTTACATACATATATACATACATAATTCACACACATATATTTACATATATGCATATACCCATATAAATACAACCTGCTAAGTTCATTTCTCATATTTATGTTTTTAGGGTTGGCCACTTAGGATTAGGCAATCTATCTGGAGGCTCATCCATGAAAAAGACTGAATCTTCATTTCTTGGCAGCCATTAATTGTCTGTAGCTCTTCATCTGGGAATGGGGTCTCGTAAGATCTCACCCAGCACATTGGCATGTCAACTGATGGTGTGGCTGTATAGGTCTTTAGGTGACGCTGTTGTTGAGCTTTTATAGGTGTAGCGTCTTTGTTGAATATAGAAGATGGTATCTTGCATAAGACATCCTAGACCTCTGGCTCTTACAGCCTTTCAACTCCTTCTTCCCCAATGTTCCTTAAACTTTAGGCACAGCAGTTGTAGATGTATCACTTGGAGTTGGTACCCCATGGTCAGTTCTTATCTGCACGGTGATTAGTTGTAAATTTTTGTAATTATCTTCATCTGCTGCAAAAAGAAGCTTCTTTGCTGGGGAATGAGAACTACACTTATCTGTGGGTACAGGATAGTTAGGTTTTAAAAAGAAGATGAAAATTATGATGGTTTAGGAAAGTGGCATTAGTAGGCTTTCCCTCTATGTCTGTTACCTCACCAGCCATGGGTAATTGGCTAGGCTTACAGTACTCCTATTGAGTGGGTCCTGAGTCTAATTAGATGGTCATTAGTTACCTACAAAAAGTAAGTGCCACTCCTAGAGGTATCTTGCCATGTTGGTCAGTTGTAGTCCCTAGGCTTTCCAGCTGAGGAAGACTATCGAGTGCTTTTCTCCCTTGGAACTTACATAATACTTTCAGATGGTACTAGAGCTAGTTCTCAGAGGGGAGGTTTCCATTTCAGTCCCAACTAAATTGTACCAAATTCTGTGTATTCAAAGTGTGGAGTGTCTGCAGCTATAGAGTCTTACCTTTGAGTTTTAGAAAGTAAACTAGCACAACGGGAATAGCCCATGTTGTTTTGGGAATTCATTTGGTGACTAGCTTGTGCAAGTCTCGATTCATCAAGAATAATCCACATAATAATTTGAACCAAAAAGGTTTAGAATTAAAAAAAATCATAACCACAGCAATGTCTTAACCTAATTAGGAATTGGCTCATGAGATAGAAAGAAGACAAAGAAGTTAAGGAAGGCAATAGCAAATATATGAACTTAGCTTCTAGGTTAAGATGAAGTGATCAAGCAAGAAGCTCTTCCCTGCCCTGTTCCACCTTGGAAGCTGAGATGCAGACTCTGCCTAGGGTGTCCTGTGTCTCATTGGATGGTAAAATCCCTGTAGTGTAACACTGGTGCAACTTTTGAGAAATATTCTGTCTAGTGTGTCAGGGAAAGGCATTCACAAGAAGGTATCTCAACATACTACAAAACCACCCAATAAGTGTCCCAGGGTACCATTTTCTTGCTAGGTTCTGCTATCTACAGTACCATGCAGCAACCTGACATTGGAAAAGATACAAGAACTGCACAAGGCAGCTGCTGACCTCTCGTGCTGCTGGCTTTGGTGTGCTTCAGACATAGAGCCCCCAGGGATCTACAGATCCTATTCTCACTAAAAAGCACACTCGATTAGGAAGCAGAGCTCTTTTCTAACTGCAAATTCTCCAAAATTCTTTGATGATAGTGCTTTAGTGCCAACAAGGCTGGCAAACTGTTGATAATTACCCAGTTTGGGTGGAGATATATGACCATTAATAACCTTATTCTCATTTTCTGTTTGTTTATGCTTGAAATTTTCTATGGTAAAAAAATAATTAAGAATATATGTGACCATGTATTAGTTTCCCATGCAGGATTAAAGATTTGGGTTGTTATTATTGTTAGAGATTATAATAAAATTATTTTGATTTGGTATGTTTATAGAAAGAAAAAAAGGCTATAAAATAAAGCCTGTCAATGATAAAGCCTATGGCCAATGAGCTGAGGCAGGAAACAGGAGGTGGGACATCCAGCAGGGAAAGAAAAGATTCTGAGAAATAGTAAGGCAGGGGTAGGGTGGGGTGGGGTGAGGAGCCTGGAATGCTGAGGATAAGAAGACGAGGGGAGGAAACCAGCCATATAGATGAACTCAAGTTAGAATAAAAGAGATAAAAAATTAAGAGGTAGTCAGGGAACAAGCCAAAGCTTATGGCCTAAGCATTTATTAATAAATAATTAGTCTCAGAGTTGTTATTTCTGGGAATCAAGTAGCTAGGGAATGAAAAGTCCCAGGTGGAAAAGCCATTGTTTTACATATGTTCCTTTCTGGTAACTCATATCAGTTATTTAGAAACTAGTCCCTATAATACCATGGAGAGTGAGGATGCTCAGCTAACACTGCAGTAGTTCCTGCCCTGGAAGACAACTGGGCAAGTAGCTATTGCAATGGCCAACACTAGAACCTGCCAGTTACTGTTAGAGCTTGTGAGTGGTCCATACCCAATGAATAGAACCTTAAGATGTCTGTCGTCTCAAAGAGTGCCTTCATGTCAGCTCCAAGAGATGCTGGGAGCCACAAAGCTTCCAACTTCCTTCTTATGATCTATCCTACAACAAATACTACTGCAAATCACCAGGTTCATGGGTGATTTGTTAAAACAGCAGTAGACATCTAATCTAACACACACTGTACATCCAACATTTCCTATTTAACCCACCTAAGTTAAATCAATTTCATTTTTGCTGAAAACTGATCTTCTGTGCTTGAACAGCAAGCTTCTCATCTACTGAGATTCCCTGCAATCCCCTAATAGTTATTTCTACAGTAAAAAAAAATATTTAAGAGTGTGTGGGCACACATGCATTCACCTCAAATACACTAGCACCTTGACTGACATGAATGTTTGCTACATTTTGCTTAGTGATATTTCCATCCCATACTTTAAAGAATTAGAACCAATTATAATATTTATGTGAGATGTTTTCAGAAGTAGCATCTGGTTGATAAATTCTATTTTATTTTTTATTTTTTGCCATGGTCAATCATATCTATTTCAAACACAATCCATTATAACTTCTATGTATCTATGTGTGTGTATGTCCATATACACTGTACAAATGTATACAGATGTGTCTGGGAGGTTTCATTTCCATGTATGTGCATGTGGAATTCTTTGGGTGATTTCTTCAATTATTCTCCACCTTTGTTTTGAGACAAGGTCTCACACTGAACCTGGAGCTTGATAATTTGTGTAGACTGGCCCGGCAGGAAGACCCGAAGACTTGACTATGTCTATCCTTCCAGTACTGGGGTTATAGGCAAGTGTTGCCAATCAACATTTTATATGGGTGCAGGAGATTTGACCTCAGGTCCTTGTATTTGAGTAGCAAGCTCCTTATCCACTGAGAATCCCTCCAGGCCCCAAATATTCATCATTTCATTGTTTAAGGGTATGTGCACATACATATTCACCTCAAATATACATCTATATTGTTTTTTTGTTTCGCCCCTCTATTCTTTGTTTGTTTGTTTGTTTGTTTGTTTGTTTTTCGAGACAGGGTTTCTCTGTGTAGCCCTGGCTATCCTGGAACTCACTCTGTAGACCATGCTGGCCTTGAACTCAGAAATCCACCTACCTCTGCCTCCCGAGTACTGGGATTAAAGGTGTGCGCCACCACTGCCCGGCTGCCCCTCTATTCTTGCAATGGTTTTTAAAGTTTATTTAATGATTTAACAACTGACCAACATTTGAGAAAGATAACTGTAAAAATGTTCCTCTTTTTTTAATTTGTGGAATTATAATTTTAGTATCAGAGACCAATATGTTTTCTTTCTCTTTAGTGAATTAATAAGCCCTTTCCAACTGCTTTTTAATTTTCTTAAAAATTAATTTAATTCACTGTTCTGTGTATCTTCCTGTTTGAAGAATGACATGTTTTCTGAGTTCAGGGACATTTAATTGTAAATACAAATTTCTTATCTTCTGTTCCTAGCTTCATCGTTTCACCCTGCTTTAAGGTCTAGAAACTTCCTGAACAAACTTTTGAGTCATCAACTTTATTTTCTATTACATGCAAGTGGAGCTTTACTTATTTCTACTTTGTTTTTTATTTTATTATTTGTTATTTGCTTTTAAATATATACAAAACTGTTTCTACAACCTGATGACCTCACAAGTTTTATAAAACTCACACCTGCTAAAGAGGCTGTATTTAGAATATACAAATCACATAAGATGTAAAGACAGCTTTTAAATGGATGTTTAATTTGAACATTTTTAACAAAAAAAGATATAGGGATGGAAAATAAGCACAAACAAATTGATACACACCAGTCTTTTATACAGAAATTTTAATTAAAACTGTCAAAATAAATAAAATAAATAAAACTTACAAATAAAATTGAATTAAAACTAATACACATCAACTGCATTTAAAAATTTTTAGAACCTGACAATATCAAGTGCTGGCAAGGTATAAGTGACTGAAACTATAGAAACTTTTTGGTGGTGTTTCGCAGTCAACACTATCCCTATGGCCTAATGACACCTGAGAATTTAATCAAAAGGAACAAAAGATACATTACTAAAATGATCTATGAATAAAAATTCACAAAAGCTTTATTCATAGAAGCTCTAAACTTGAGAGAGAGAGAGAGAGAGAGAGAGAGAGAGAGAGAGGAGAGAGAGAGAATAAACAAGTTATAGTACATTCATACCATGAAACAGAACAAGCATCATTTTTCAATGATGTAAAATATGGGAAAAACTCAAACCATTATATTAAAAAATAAATAAATAAAACAACTAAGTAATCCATAAGGATTTATCTATGATAAAGGTAAATCTAAAGCGATAGAAAAAGCCAGTGGTTTCCAGGGCCTGGAGGTGGAGCAGAACTGACTACAGAAGAGATGGCAGGAACAATGTGGGCTGATGGAGATGCTTTTGTTCTCTGTGGTGCTTACACAACTGCAGACATTTCTTCAAAATTCATTGAGAGCATGATTTATGCTCTGTGAGTTAAAACTCAAGCATTATTTAAAGTCAAAATAATAATAATAATAATAATTATTATTATAATAATTTGATAGTTAATAGTCCAGGTTTTTTCTAACTTAGGAATAGATATGTTTTTTATTGAAACAATGCCCCTTTCACTCTCATTGAGACCATGAACAAGAATTGCTTGTTTCTTGAAAATAATTTTCTTCCTGGAAAATTAGTTGTGATTCTTCAGAATAACATTTTGTTTTTAAACTTTTCTTCTTTTTGTTTGACTGTTGAACTTTTATTCTAGTTTTGTGAGTTCAGGATTAGAATTTGCCATTTGAAAATTACATTAAACTATTTAATAAAAGGAAAATGAATTTTCCATTTTCTTTTTTCTTTATTTTTTCATACTTTATTTACATTTCAAATGTTTCCCCCTTTCCAGATCACCCCTTTGGAACCTCCCCATTTTGTCCCCCTCCCCTTGCCACTATGGAGGTATTCCACCACCCACCCACCCATCCACTCTCATCTTCCCTCCTTGGCATTCTCCTATACTGGGGGATTTAACAACCTCCAAGGGCCTCTCCTCTCACTGATGGTTAACAAGACCCTCCTCTGCCACATATGTGGCCAGCACCATGGGTCCCTCCATGTGTATTCTTTGGTTGGTGATTCAGTCTCCAGGATTATCGAAGGGTCAGGCCAGTTGCCACTGTTGCTCCCTCCATGGGGATGCAAACTCCCTCAGCTCCTTCAGTCCCTTCTCCTAGTCCTCCATCTGGGACCCCACACTCAGTCCAACAGTTGCTGTGAATTGAATCTTGGATATTCCTAAGTTTTGGGTTAATTTCCACTTATTAGTGAGTACATACCATGTTCGTTCTTTTGTGACTGAGTTACCTCACTCAGGATGATATTTTCAAGTTCCATCCATTTGTCTTCAAATTTCATGAAGTCATTGTTTTTAATAGCTGAGTAGTATTCCATTGTGTAAATGTACCACATTTCCTGTATCCATTCCTCTGTTGAGGGACATCGGTGTTGTTTCCAGTTTCTGGAAATATGACTGCTATGAACATAGTTGGACTTATTACATGTGTCTTTATTACATGTTGGAGCATCTTCTGGGTATATGCCTAGGAGTGGAATAGCTGGGTCCTCCGGTAGTATTATGTTCATTTTTCTGAGGGCCTGCCAAAGTGATTTCCAGAGAGGTTGTATCAGCTTGCATTCCCACCAGCAATGAAGGAGTGTTCCTCTTTCTCCACATCCTCACCAACATCTGCTGTCACCTGAATTTTTGATCTTAGCCATTCTGACTGGAGTGAGGTGGAATCTCAAGGTTGTTTTGATTTGCATTTCCCTGATGACTAAGGATGTTGAACATTGCTTGAGGTGCTTCTCAGCCATTTGAGTTTCCTCAGTTGAGAATTCTCTGTTTAGCTCTTTTCCCCATTTTTTGATAGGGTTATTTAGATCTCTGGAGTCTAGCTTCTTGAGTTCTTTGTATACCTTGGATATTAGCCCTCTATCAGATTTAGGATTGGTAAAGATCTTTTCCCAATTTGTAGGTTGCCATTTTGTCCTATTTACAGTGTCCTTTGCCTTACAGAAGCTTTGCAATTTTATGAGGTCCCATTTGTTGATTCTTGATCTTAGAGCACAATCCATTTTCTGTAGATTTATGAGGAAACTCAGCTGGCAGTGCAGATAAGTCTGGGAGGCTGCTCTTGAATATGCTTATGTCCTACCTGGGGATTCACAACTTGCTGCCATGTGAAGTGGAGGGTCACTAGTCGAAAGTTCAGTTGTTGCCACATTAAGAGTGTGAGCCCAGTGGGCAGGAAGATGCAAAACCAGGACTCTGTCTAGGATAATGGTGAGCACTCTCAAGTACAATGGGGCTGAAGGTAACTGGCTTGTGCAAAGTGCTTCAGCTAGTCTGCAGAAGCTTGGGAAATGCAACAGATGCTATTTAGCTTGTCTATTTCAACCATGGAGAAATGTGTACTTAGCATGATCAGAAGGAGATTCTGGCTTTAAGAGAATCTAGAAACCTAAATTTTAATGAAAAAAAAATCTCACAATTTGAAAACTTTTTGTGTATGAATCAAAAATTTTAAATATTTTATGGATCAACAGTGTGTACTTCTAACAAAATAATTTGTGGCCTTCCTACCAGTCTCATTTTTCCACTGAGAACTGGTCCAGAGTGGTCTGGATATTCAGATGGGGTGCTGGGAGGCTAAAGTTTTTTTATTCATTACTAGAATTAATATTATGAAGTGCTCAGCAGCTTCATTATCAAAGTGGCTATTTTGGGGTCTGTGAAAGATACTTTCTAAATTCACGTTGTAGTTCTGCCCTTTATATCTTTTCTTCAGGTCCTCAGATGTGTTTTGGCCATGTAGTTTGTGTGTGAGGAGGCTATTTCCACCCCCAATTCCAGTGTCTCTCCCTCACCCATTTTAACACAGATTAACTCAGGTATAGCACAATCATCAACAGTGTTGAACAGACAAACAATTTATATGACTTTACAGGGCTGGCTTTTATAAGAGAGAATATAATTAAGCTACCTGGCATACCAATTTTCAAATGGATAAACTAAATTCAAAAAGTGCTTTCCTGTGGTCCGATGTATAGCATAATCCAGATGAGAAGCAGATGTGTTATTCTGAACCTTTTATTTTAGCTTAGCAGTATTCTAGCTACTCCTCTACTGCTATGATAAAACATTCTGACCAAAAGCAACTTAAGGAAATAAAGTGTTTATTTCAGTGTAGCAGTTATTGTCTATTATTAAGGGAATTCAGGATAGGAATGCTTCCTGCTGCCTTTGGATTCAGTGTAGAACATCCAACTCCTTCACAAGCACCATTTCTGCCTGCCTACCACCATGCTTACCACCATGTTGACACTGGACTAACATCTGAATTGTAAGCCAGCCCCAACTAAATTTTTTTTTCTTTATAAGAGTTGTCATGGTCATGGCATCTCGTCTCAATAATAGAAACCCAAATAAGGCAGAAGTTGTTCCCAGGAACTGGGGTATTGTTGTGATTTGTCTGACCATGTTTTTTTTTTGGACGAATGTAGACTTTGGGACTTGGAGTTAGAAAAGCAGAAGAACACTTTAAGTAGATTTTAATGGGCCATAATAGTAGGAACATGGAAGACAGTAATGCTGAGTGTGATTTGAACCGTGGGGGTCTGGATCCAGAAGTTTCAAAGGAGAATATTAGTATGGGGCCTGGAGACTGTTCTTGAGATACTTGGTTGATCTTTCTACTCTTCTCCCAAAAATCTGCTTGAGGCTAAATTGGAGAATTATGTATTATCAGCTTTGGTAGAGGAAATTTCCAGACAGCCTAGTATTGACTGTGTTGCTTGGTTATTAGTGTTCACTCTTATGCAGATCTATAATGAAAAGGAGCAAACTGGGCAAGGAAAAACAGAAAATGTACAATTTGTGGAGAAAAAGAGCACCAGGGGATGGAATGGAGCTAATGCTATGTTCAAGAAGGTAAATAGATTAAAGCCTGAGGTTAAATGGAATAAAGGGAGCAGTGACCTCAGGGCAAGATTCCACCCCCTAAGCTTGCAGCTTGTAAAGGGAATTAAAGAAAAGCTCCAGCTGCATATGTGGCAGAGGAGGGCCTTGTTGGACATCAGTGGGAGGAGTGACCCTTGGGCCTGAGAGGGTTCCATTCCCCAGTGTAGGGGAATGCCAGGGCGGGAAGGCAGGAGTGGATGGGTGGGTGGGGGAGCACCTCATAGAGGGGGGAGGGGGAGGGGATGGCGGTTTCCAAAGGGGAGTCCTGGAAAGGGGATAACATTTGAAATGTAAATAAAGAAAATATCCAATAAAAGAAAAAGAAAATCTTCAGACTAAGTGTAATGAGTCACATCTTTATTCCCAGAATTCAGGAGGCAGAGGCAGCCTGGTCTACAGAGCAAATTTCAGGACAGTCAAGCTGAGGCAGTGAAGGAAACCACTGAAAACAGAAAGATGATGAAGATGTAATTGAAGGGAGGGCCATGTTCTATCACCAGCAAGCAGCAGAACTTGGTAGATTCAGCCATGTGGTTCTGGCTTTAGAGCCAAGGATAGAAGAAGAAAGGGGTTATTGGATCTCTCTGTGTGACCAAGGAAAGCTGCTGAGGCCAGCTAGGTATGTGTCAGGCAGGGGTGTCCCTACATAGAGGCCTAGAGAGTCCATTGCATGAAGTTGTAGATGTGAAACCTGGATTGCCTTGAAGACCCCAAAATGTTGGAGATGCCAGAGCTGTGGGATTCTTGCCAAGAAAAGCTGCTCGTGGAGAGTGAGGTGATCCTAGGGGGGGAAATGTGTTGCAGACAACAGCAGCAAAAGGAGTTGGAGGTCTGAAGAGCAATTTGACGTTAGACATGGAGATGCAGAGTTTGGAATTTGCCAGCTGGTTTTGGTCTTGCTTTTGTCCTTTGGAAGGACTATTGTATATCTTCTGTCAGTATATGGCCCAAGCATGTGATCTGCTTTTTGATTTTGATTTTATAAGGGATTACAGTTAAGAGGTTGTCATGAGTGTCAGAAGAGACTTTGGACTTTTAAGCAAGTTTGAGACTGTTGTAGACTCTGGACTTTTGAAGCTGTACTAAATGCATTTTGCATAGTAGTATGGCTAGAAGCCTATGGGGTCCAGGGATTAGAATGTGGTAGTCTGAGTAAAAATGGCCCATAGGGACTGGCACTATTAAGATGTATGGCCTTGTTGGAATAGGTGTGGTGTTTTTGGAGGAAATGTGTCACTGAGGGCAGCTTTGAGGTCTTAGATGATGACACCTGTCTGGTGCATCAGCCTCTTCCTGCTGCCTGTTGATCCAGATGTAGAACTCTCAACTGCTTCTCCAGCATTATGTCTGCCTGCTCACCATCATGCTTCCTACCATGGTGACAATGGACTAAACCTCTGAGTTGTAAGCCAGCACCAATTAAATAGGTTTCTTTTATAAGAGTTGCTATGGTCATGGTGTCTTAGCACAGCAATAGAAACCCTAAGACTGAACTCAAACAGGAATTGCTGTTTGCTGATTTGCTCACAAGCTCATGCTTAACTAGCTTTCTTACACATCGCAGAACCTGTCCAAGAAACAGTGTCACCGGTAGTTGATTGTGTCCTACAGCATCAGTTAACAATCAGTATATTTCCCCCATAGACATGCCCACAAAGCCAAACTGATCTGGGCAATTTCTCAGTGAAGACTTTCTTCTCAGATGACTCTAAGCTGTGGCATGTTGACAGCTAAGAATAACTAGGACATATCTGAATTGATGTCTTGTCTTTCTGCTGGATGTGGGCTCCACAAGTTCCTTCTCCCCACAGACAGGGTATCAAGTGTAGGATGGGGTTGCCATCCCACAGTCAAAAACTCTGCCCCACAATTGTTCCTGTCTGAAAGAACTGCAGGGACAAAAATGGAGAAGAGCCTGAGGAAAACGAGGTTCAGTGACAGGCCAAAATTGGGATCCAGCTCAAGGGGAGGCCCCAAGATCTGACACTATTACTAAGGTTATGGAGTGCTTACAAAAAGGGGCCTATCATGAATGCCCTCCAAAAGACCCAGCTGAAAGAGTCAGATGCAGATATTTGCACCCAACCAATGGACAGAAGCTGCTGATCCCTGTGGTTGAATCAGGGAAAAGCTGGAAGAAGCTGAAGAGGAGAGTGACAGTGGACTAGCACTTTTAACTAACGTGGACCCCCAAGATCTCTCAGACACTGGACTACCAACTAGGCAACATACACACGCTGATATGAGGCCCCCAACACATATACATCAGAGGAGTGCCTGGTCTGGACTCAGTCAGAGAATATGCACTTAACCCTAGGGAGACTTGGGGCCCCAGGGAGTGGGGAGGTCTGGTAGAGTGGGATGTAGGGGGTGGGAACCATACAGGAATGTTCTGAAAAGCTTTACACAAAGCTTTCTCTGTGATATGTTGGTCTTACTATCAGAGCAGTAACTTGACCTATAAGTGAAAATTTAGCTTACTAACAGCTGATACATAGCGAGGGATTTTTTTATAGTTGCGGTGCTTAAAGCAATTGTTAGGGGTAAGTGTAAATTGATTTGAACTTTCTAAAAGTTTTGATGTGAACGTTCTTTTTAAAAAACTATTCTCAGAATTTATTCTACAGAAATATTTATAGGTAGATTTCATCATAAAGTGTTACCCGCTATTACAGGTAGTAAAATGTATAATCAAAATGAGTCACAGTGTGTTGTTGGTGGACATAGCAGGGAGTACAAGTACAGAAGAATACGTTATAGTCCAATAGCTGTTTTAGGACTATGTTTAAAGGAATCGGATTCTTTATAATATAGTATTTCCTGGTTGAAAAAAAACAAAAACAAAAAAACCCAAGCCCGGCAGTGGAGGCACACGCTTTTAATCGCAGCACTTGGGAGGCAGAAGCAGGTGGATAGAGAAACACTGTCTCGAAAAAAAACAAAAAAAAAAAAAAAAAAAAGAAAGAAAGAAAGAAGAAAGAAATGCATAAAAAACCCAAATTTGAATAACAACTAGGTTTTTTTTATGTTCTTTTATATACTAGAAAATTGCATTGTTTGACCTGATCATTCCGATTTTATATGATAGGTGTCCCCATGTTATTTGCTTCTCTGATTTTATATTCTTGTTTTGTTTTTATGTTTGCTTTTGTTTATTGAGAAAGTTCTCTCTATGTAGTTCTGGCTGTCCTGGAGCTCACTCTGTAGACCATGGTGGTCTCAAACTCAAAGAGATCTGCCTGCCTGGGCTTCCCAAATGCTGGGATTAAAGGAGGGCTTTGTCAACACTCAGCTGATTTTACTTTCTTATCTAGTAACAGTGTATGACTTTGTGGATCAGCTGATAGCCTCATTCCTAGATTCAGAGTTGTTAGTCCAGTGGACAAAACCTCTACTAGCACTCAGGTAGTGGCTTATAATGTCTGTATTATTGGTTCTAGTGATGCCATGCTCTTTCCTGGCCTCCATGGGCACTGCATGCACATGGTACACAGAGCTACATGCAGGAAAAATATCAATTCACATAAAATCAAAATAAATAAATCTAAACACAAAGCAAAACAAAACAACCCATGATCTCACATTGTATTTATTTAAGATCCAATGACTCCTGCCAAGGGGTCAAGTGTCTATGACGGTCAAGAGTCCTCAGGACCACAAAAGTGAAAAATAGGAGGGTCGTCTGAGGAAATAACGATGTTGCTGCTAGTCAGAAGGAAAAGGATTAGAGAGGTGTCTACCTCAGAAGGTAACTATTCAGAACCACATGGAGGATCACAATCTATGCATGTTGTAATACTTGGGTTTTTCTTTCTAGCTAGATTGTAAAGCTTTAAAATTATTGTTTACTTATTTATTTTGTGTCTATGTGTATGCCTGTGCCCATTTGCTTGTGCTACAGTGCACATGTGGAAGTCAAAAGAAAATGTGAAGGAGCTGGTTTTCTTCTTCTACCATTTGGTTCCTAAGATTGAACCAAAGTTGCCAGACAAGTGTTTTTACCCACTAAGCCACTTTGCATTCATGCTGCAAAGGTGTTTTACTTTTCATTTCTCTATCCTTCCTCATATTGCTCAGATATTCAAGAGTCTTTAGTTAGATTTCTGAGAAGGACCCATGAAAGGAATATGCCAGAAAGTGGGGAAGTGGCAGGGGGAGTGGATGCTGCTAGGTGGTGAATATGGGGAAGGTATTATTAGAAGCAGGGCTGCCTGCAGCCCATCTCCACAGCATACCTCACAAGTTGTGAGCATAAAACTGCTGTGAAGAAATCTTGGTGCTTTGATTAAGAGAACAAGAAATGTAACTGAAAACAGAAAGTTCTATATGAAGTAGGAAGATCTCAGAATAATAGCATGCATAATAGAGTGGTGGTGATCTTCTGTGCTAGTGAGACTTTTTCCCACTAAGTTTATTTACTAGTTGAAGCGTAAAAGAAATGGAAATATCCCATCAAGGAAGAGGTGTCTGTAGTCCAAGCTTTCTGCTAGAAAAGACAAAACAAAAATACTGAAACAGAACCTTAAAAGAAGTAGATATAGTACCTTGCGTTACATGTTATGACCCGAGAACCAAAAAAGAAAACAAAACACATAAATAACATTGGAATCCAGATATGAAACAATGCCTAATCTGCTGATGGATTTTTTCCTCCCAATGATTAATTATCTGTATCAAGGATACAGGACAGGGCATTTTACCTTTTTAAAAATCAATGCATTTATCTGTGTGCTTCAAAAATGGAATGAAGGTATAAATTCCTTTTCGACAAAAAATTGGACAAACTTCCTTCTATTGATGCATCTGAGGGTGACTCTATTGATACATCTGAGGGTGACTTCATTGATACATCTGAAGGTGACTCTATTGATGCATCTGAGGGTGACTTCATTGATACATCTGAAGGTGACTCTATTGATGCATCTGATGGTTACACAGCTGTGTTCACTAGAGCTCATTTCACCTTGCTGCTTTATCAGAATAAAATATCAGTCTCTGAAACCTGTCTTCAGTGGGATGAATACTGCTGAGAAAATAAATGCTACTCTACAAATATGATTAGTGGGTATGAAACAAATCCTTCATTATGTTTGTTCTTAGGAGCATCACTTCCCTCCACTTCTATTAACTTTTTGGTAAATGTACTTTATTGAGAAACAGATATAACAAATAATCCCAATTCTATCTCAGTCAGTTACCAGGGGATTGATTTCAAGCATAAAGAATTACTAGGCCTAGTATTACATATAGATTGGATCATATTAGGGCAGTCATATTTTAAGAGGTGTGACTTTCTTTGAAGGATGTTGTGATATAAGATATGGTAAATATTGTTAGAAATTTTAAGCCAATTTTGAGTCTTGGTTCAATATGAGTTACATAAAACAGTATTGGTCTTTTTCATT
>JADRCH010000276.1:1540305-1547805 GCA_019843965.1 Rhynchomys soricoides | reverse complement strand
TGGGGCAAGCTCACCCACACCTCTTACTCAGGGCCAGCTCCACTGTGCTGCCTGGGTATGGTGCAGGGCTGGCTCTTCCAAGTGCTGACATCGGTATATGATGGGGCCAGCTCTCCAGAGCACCACATCCAGTGAGGGGCAGAGCCAGTTCTGCATAGCCACTGGACATCCACATGGTCCCCAGTGGCTGTCCTGACCAGGGATATCTCCATGTTTTCTATGAGTCATGGATATGGACACCAATCTCTGCTGCTGCATAGTCATGGACTCAGACATGACCTCAGTGGCAGCTTGGGTTAGAACTTCACCATAGACCAAGGTGGCAGACCTGGCCACTCATGACAGGCTACTCCTCTCCAATCTTACATCTCCAGTTCCATCTCTTTTGGTAAGGCCCAAGCTGCTCCACTTCTCTTTCTCTCTCATCTGCTCACCACATACTAGCACTATTATGGTGACTCCTGCTGCAGCTGACCATGTGGCTGGCAGGCCCCTGGGTGACATCCTCCATCTGTGCTGCACTATGTGATGTGGCAGGAATCAGATTTCTATGGTCCATCTGTGCTGTGCACTGGAGGGCAGGTTTGTGGGTGGCACAATGATCTGAAGGTCTGTCTGTCTTTCACCTGGGTTTGATTTGATTTTTATGAGTCTTAACCATAGGACAGCTTTGGCCACCATGCCAAGAATCAAGCTAGAATGAACAAAGGACTGTCATCTGCTCTATCCTTGGTGATATAAGAAGAATGCCACCAACAAGGCATCTCTTTGCCCATTGCCAGGGGGTCATTAATTATTTTTAAATATTTTTGAGTTAAATACTGAAATATGTGTGTATAGGAACTATCAAAATTTTTCATTTTATGGAATATTTAAAACATTACTTCAGTCACCCATCCTATTCTGGAACTATCATTAGATGTATTTGGAGGAGTCAGTAAAACTACTCTCCTCCTCCTCCTCCTCTTCCTCCTCCTCCTCCTCCTCTGCCTCCTCCTCCTCCTCCTCTTCTGCCTCCTTCTCTGCCTCCTCCTTCTTTTGATCTATATTTTGATACAGTATCTCTCTATGTAGCTCTGGAAGTCCTAGAAAAATAAATGTGGTAAGTAGCAATATTTTCCTAAAATATAGTTATGAAAAATTATGAAATCACATACCAAGATAAAAATGGTATATATATCAATGTAAAAGATAGTCTGTGCCAGATGCAGTGACATGCTGTATAGCATTCTTCTTTTATAAAAGTTGATAATATCTAAGTTTGAGACCTATCTTTCTATTTATCACTAATTACTAAGCAGTTTTTGCTGGCATCAGAGCTGGAGGCAAAAGTGAAAATTATGAATGAAATTAAGAAACAAATTTTTAAAAATTATGATTTTTTTTAGGTTCCTAACAGTTTGGTTATTTTAAAATGGTTAGTTATCCACTCCACAGTATCAATTGATCTCCTCAGTTGATGTTTCTGACTACGTGCCAGGATTGTGTCAGTCAGGATCCATGGATGAGGTCAGATCTCTGGTCTGATAAGTTAAGCAGTATTTTGTATTCATTCATTCTAAACAGGCAAAGTATAAGTACGTCTAAATTAAATTCCTGTTTTTCTAATGGGTTTTTAAAATGGAAAACTGATTGGGCCAACTCTGTACAGACTGGCCTGCTTCGTCTGTTAAAATTGCTATTAAAGGGATATACTGTGGATTGTTTTAGTTATTATTCAGAATGTGTACTGATGTTTTTAAACTTTGGAAAAGATTTTGATATTTGAAACAAGGATTGTGAATTAGGGTTCTCTAGAGTCACAGAACTTATAGGTAGTCTCTATATAGTAAGGGAATTTGTTAATGACTTATAGTCTGTAGTCAAACTCCCCAACAATGCTCAGCAGTAGCTGTGAATGAAAACCCGAGGATTAGCAGTCAATTTGTCCCAAAAGTTTCGAAGTCGAAGAAGATCAAATCTTCCTCCTTCCAATGTCCTTATGTAGATCTCCAGCAGCAGGTGTGGCCCAGATTAGAGGCATGGGTACCACCACACCTGAAACTTGTGTCTTCCAGACTCAAGATCTAGATCACATGTGAGCCTTCTAATTCTGGATTGTAATTCACTCCAGGTATAGTCAAGTTGGCAATCAGAAATAGCCACTACAGATTGACAAGGCAGGATTATAGGAGAAGGTGAGAAAATAATTAGGCTCAACCCCTTTGGTAAAGGCCATCAGTTTTTAAATGAAAAGTGCTGTGTATAGTCAAGTGCATGTGAGAAGGCGTAAGGGAGGCTTGAGTTCCATCATTGTCCCCAAAGTCACTCCAAGTAAATTCTCTGTCAAATCTCTTTAAAAGCAAAGGATTTATGAGGCATATACATTAAAAGCCACACAGCAAAGCTTCCAAAAGTATTATTCCATTGAGCACTCATAGAAAATTCTGAAGTAGCCAGTTCCTAAATTTCATAATTTGGAAGTTTAAGCTAGACTTTAGACACACATCCTATTCTGGAGCTATCATTAAATGTATTTGAAGGAGTCAGTAAAACTCATGTTTTAAAGATAGGGTCTTTCTATGTAGTCTTGGCTGTCTTGAAACTCAAAATATACACCAGGCTGGTCTTGAACTCACATAGAACCACCAGTCTCTGCCTCCCTATCAGACCAAGCCCAACAATAGTGTTTTAACAAGCAAACCTTTCTACATTGGTGTCATTAATACAGATATATTGTCATAAATTATATGTTTGTAAGATGAACATATTTTGATCATGAAAATCATGATTCTTTGGTGACCATCTTGATTGAAAGACCAGCTTAGTTACAGGCCAGTAGAATATACTTGGGTTGGTGGGTTCAGATGGTAAGATACATTTTCTTTATTTCAGAGTTTTGGTTGAGTGTTATAGTAAACTAAATATTGCTGCCTCCTAAGGGTCACTAAACCTTTCTATAACTGGTTGTATGATCACCTATGAGGCCTCCTTCATTAATTTATATGTACACTTGGATGAGAAATTCAATTACTTTCAGAATTCATCCTGACAGTGTTACCTCATCTGCAAAATGAAGACACTGAACTTTTTAACCTACAAGGCTTCTTCCAGATCTAAATGATTGTGGTCCTTTGCTACTGATTAATTTCCAAGGGATGCCATGGTTGTGTGCCTTTGCCTGGGGGTATATAAACAAATACTCCTCCCTCTTTATAAGGCATAGATGACAGACCAAAGAAACAATTCCATTCAAGTCTAGTTTAGTGAACCAGTGCTCTTAATGTGGTGACTTAAAGAGCATGGGTGAGAGGTTACTTACAGAAATGTCAGGGAGGGGTTACTTACAGCATCTTCTGGGTAAAACTCCCCGCTCCAGGACCATCTCACTTTTCCACTTGACTGTTACTTTTGCATCTTGGATGAATTGTTGCTCAGGTTTTAAAGCCTTCAGAAGCTTCTTTCTCTTAATTTATCCAAGGATCTTTGGCTCAACACAAATCTTGCTACACTTGCCTGCAAGTGACTTAGTCAAACCCATTTACTATGTCTTTTTCTCACTCCTGATTAATTGCACTTTGGAAGCCTAATGCACACACTGGTCTTAGTCACTCTGAATTAAGTAACTAATTTAACTAAAGTTTCGTCTACCTGGTAGGGATTTTATCCCTATGCTGCTCAGCCCTATTGCCTAAATAAGCCCAAAGCCCTACTGCAGTCCTGAAGTAGAGATTTTCTTAACTGTTCTGTGAACAAATCCTACTGCAGTCCTGAGTTAGACATTTTCTTAACTGTTCTGTGAACAAATCCCTATATCTGGATAATCTGGGCACCAAATACTACCTTTCTTGTGCAATCTTTCAGTAATGGCTGTCTTTCTTCTATTGTATTCCAGTCTCTGATAGTCATGAGGACCTCAGATTGTGAAAACAATTGCCTATGATGGCTTGTATGAGCCAGTCAGTCCATCAGGGATTGATTTCTCTAATATTGCTTCAGGCTATTTAGCAAGATTTGTGTTTTTAGGAAGTATATAGCTACTTGATTCAGTTTTTCCACTTCTATAGCATTCAGACTGCTATGTGCCTTCAAGCCCTACCACTTCATGAATCAGGTTTTGAGAGGCCTTTAAAAATTATTTACTTAAAAGTCTCTCCAAATTTATGGAAGTTCATATGCTGAGTAATACCCAATTATCATGGTATCTTGTAATCAGTATTATTAAGACCTCCATTTGCACACTGAGTCATAGATTCTCCCTGCTTGCATATTAGAATAGAATACAGACCTGAGGCCTGTACCATCTCTACCATATGCTATCCTTCTCACTATTCAGTTATTCCTATGAGTTCTGTTTTTTGGATCAAGAAAGGACTCCTTATGAGAACACTTTAGTTTTCACTCTTTTTCCCTTGCATGTCAGCTGTGAGAAGCATCAAGCCAGCACCTCTATCTAACCCTCCTCTTTTCTCCATTTGTTGCTCAGTCAGAGACTCATACAGATGATAACACTAGAAATTATTTTCCTATTGTATTTTCTCCCTTCCACGTTCTCTCTCAGAAGACAGGTGAGTCTCAGTTACTTGTGTTATCACTCATAGCCAAGGCTATACAACTGATGACTTGCCATTTCATATGTGTTGTTTGGGGGGCATATACATATACACTTGTGTGATAAGTCACATTCATCAAGGAAGCACATGTGGTTTGAATGAGATATCCTTTACAGTCTCTGGTGTTTATCTACGTTGTCTCCAGTTAGTCACACTGCTTGGATAGGTTTACAAGGTGTGGCCTTGATGGAGGGCAGGCTGAGTCTTCAAAGCCATGTGTTGTTCCAGTTTATTTTCTTTGTATTTGCAGATAAGGATATAAGCTCTTAAGCTTCCTGATCCAACCACAGTGCCTCTTCTCTGCCATTATAGACCCTTATCTCTCTGGAACTGTAAGTGCCAATGAACTCTTCCTTCTAAAAATTGTTCTGGAAATGATGTTTTATCACAGCAGCAGAAAATTAACCATTACAACATTCCCCTTCATATTAAGAACAGGAAGATGACTACCTTGGGGTTTCACCTGAGGACACACACATCATTCTCAGAAAGCTTAACCTTGAATTCATGCTCAATCAATCATTCCAGGGAATGTATAGTTACCATTAATGCAAGGAGACATACAATCTTATACCACACTGGGTAGGGTTGTCCCATTGGACGTTTTGCCCTCAAATTGATCAGCTTTAGTTGAATATCCCATAGATAGTGGGAGGGATTCAACCATTCATTTCCAACCCATCTTTAGTTCTGCTTTCCCTGTTTGAAATCCACTTGACTTCTGTGACTTTTCCTAGAGAAATCTCGATATTCAGTCGAAAGATCACTGATAACAGATCAAGGACATTTGAAGTGAAAATTTCTGGTTTCTTTGGAGAACTCAATTGTGTCATGTGATGTTTTTATGGAAATTATTTTATGAGAGGATGTTTTTGTTGAAGCAGACATGTGGAAAGATATTTTGCTAAGAACAGACACTTGGTGTTTTTCTGGAAGCAACCTGGAAAAAGGGCATGTGATGTTTTGCTACAGCAGATATTTGAGAGAACACATGATGTTTGGAAAGGGTATAAATATAACTCAACAGACAGTGGGCAGTGCTGGATGGCATTGATGTGCCTTACCATTCTTTGCTGGTCATTGTTTGTCACGACTTCATAGATAAATACACACCAAAAAACTTCTGAGGGTATTCTGGCAGCTTCTTGCCACTTCCACAACTCAAGAAGATTGGTAGAGCCTTGCAGTTTCTTCTGGATCAACCTACCATTGCTGATTCATGAATGTTGTTTGTGAGTGGATCAAGCTGCCCCTACTGATTTGTGTGAACTGCACTACTGATACCCTGACAGTGTAGATTGGATTTGCTCCAAAGAGCTATTTCTAAACAGGTTCACATCCTCCTTACTACATTAACTTTTACTCTCTGCTACCTCTGGTGGGTGGCGGGCTAGAAGGGAAGTTAAAGCATTTAAAAACCCTTATTAAAAGTAGTTTTTGAAAACTCTAAGCCTACAGACATTAATCCATTCAAGTCTTGCTTAGTGAACAAGTCGATTTGACATTACTCATGGGAATATGAGTGAGGAGCTACAGGAGCAAAATGTCACCTAAGCCTGAGTGACTACTCATGAAAGCTGCATCCACAAAACTTCCCATACCACATGCTGACAATAGAGTAAATGAGAAAGTCCCTTCCTTTCAGCTGTTGTTACCTTTGTGACACAAGGGAGGGGGCTTGTGAATCTTCTAAGTTTCAGGAACTTCTTGGGCCTTTTCTCTCACTTACAGAGCTTGTGAAATTCCCTCCCTCCTCCTGCTAGGAGGGAACATTTCAATTCAGAGGAAATATCTATCTAACAATCTAAAATGTCAATAATGAAAAACTGGTATTGTCACAGATGATAAAGGGTTGATCTAATAAAAGAAAAAAAAGCTGTTTTTTAATTCTCAACTTTGATCTATGTTCTAGTCTCTTTCTATTGCTAATACTGGCGAAATAACTTGGGGAAGAAAGGGTTTATTTAATGTACAAGTTACAGTTCGTGATTTCCAGATGATGATCAAGGGAAGACAACACAGAAAATCAAGGCAGGATCCTGGAGGTAATAACTGAAACAGAGACTAGGGAGGTGTGCTGACTAGTTTTATGTCAACTTGACACAAACTAGAGTTATCTTAGAGGAGGGAGCCCAACTGAGAAAATGCCTGCATTAGATTGGGCTGTAAGCAAGCTTATAGGGCCTTTTCATAGTGATTGATGTGGGATGGCTGAGTCCATTGTGGGTGGTACCACTCCTGGGATGGTGGTCCTGAGTTCTATAAGAAATCGCATTGAGCTAGCTTTCAGGAGCAATTCAGTAAGCATCACTCCTTGATGGCCTCTGAACAAACTCCTGGCTTCTAGGTTCTTTTTGCTTGAGGTCTGGTCCTGATGTCTTTCAGTGATGAACAATGATTTGGAAGTATAAGCTACATAAATCCTTTCCTCTCCAAGTTGCTCTTGTTCATGGTGCTTCAATACATCAATAGAAACCCCAACAATTACAGGAGTAATACTGCTTACTGGTTTGCTACACATGGCTTGCTCAGATTACTTTCTTATACAACTCAAGACCATACTCCCAGGCATAAACACAGCTTACAATGATCTGGGCCCTCCCCACATCAGTCAAGAATTTAAAATGCCTCACATACATGTTCAGGGACCAGTATAATAGAGACAATTCTTCAGTGGAGGTTTCCTTTCCAAAGAGACTGACTCTGGTGTGTCAAGTTAGCAAAAAGTAAGCAGCACAAGCAGTGTTATTGAATTTGGGCAGTCACAGACTATGTCTAAAACTGGGTCTGGTCACCTGTTCCCCAGTGAACCAATAGATAGCTAAATTAATAGTGGAAAGTGAAGGAGGAGGAAGAGGAGCAGGAGGAGGAGGAGGAGGAGGAGGAGGAGGAGGAGGAGGAGGAGGAG
>JADRCH010000276.1:1527016-1540295 GCA_019843965.1 Rhynchomys soricoides | reverse complement strand
AAGAAGAAGAAGAAGAAGAAGAAGAAGAAGAAGAAGAAGAAGAAGAACAACAACAACAACAACAACAACAACAACAACAATTAGAGGATGATTTATTCAATGTGGCTCCATTGGGAAGAGGAATACAGCACACCCCTATCCCCAGCCCTGCCCCAACCCTGCTTGCCTTTCAGGTCCTGAAGTGACATCCAAGTTTAAATAGAGGGCAATGTAAACAGTGTGGTCTGCTTACCATGCCACCATTGACAACATCACTATCTAGGCTTCAGTTTTATCCTGTGAGGTGGTCTGACAAGTTGCTATAACTGTGAAATCTCCTCTCTTCCTCTCAGCATGAGATTCCTGGGGAAATCCCCCTAGGAATTCCTTTAGGGTCTATTGTTTCAAAAGTCTGATAGTTAAATTGAGAGAGGGTGTCTGTTAATTTCTGTCAGGTGTGTTAAAGCAGGCTTTGTAGTTTGATTTGAAGTTTTCATAGTGAAGGTGTTCTTTATTATATCTTATACCTTCAACTGTACAGGGCTGTTAAATTGTGGAGAATGCATTAGAGGAGTGAAGGAAAGCACGGTTTAACAAACGGAAGTATAACTTAGCATAGAGGCCTTGTCTAGCATGTACAAATTTTAAATTTAGTCTCTAACACCACAAAACAAACAAACAAAGGGACAAATAAACAAATTGTACTAGCTGGTTTTAGGTCAACTTGACACAAACTAGAGTCATCAGAGAGGAAAAAGCCTCAGTCGAGAGAATGCCTCCATGAGATCCAGCTGTAAGGCATTTTTACAATTAGTGATCACAGGGGGAGGACCCAGCATATTGTGGGTGGTGCCATCTCTGGGCTGGTAGTCCTGGGTTCTATAAGAAAGCAGGCTGGACAAGGAATGTAGAACAAGCCAGTAAGCAGCACCCCTCCATGGCCTCTGCATCAGCTCCTGCCTCCATGATCCTGCCCTATTTGTGTTCCTGCCTGACTTCTTTCACTAATAAACAGCAATGTGGAAGTATAGAATAAACCCTTTCCTCTCCATGATGTTTCATCACAGCAATAGAAACCCTAACTAAAACACAAATCCAGCTTGTTTTAAGCCCTTAAGATTAAAATAGGCCATATCAGAGACATTTCTTTGGGTTTTGAAGACCATCAGGTTTTACTTAAAATATGAGTTCTTTAAGTTGTTTTTAATTTTGAGAAATAAGAATTTTCATACCTAAAATCCTGAGAATTCATGTGGTTAAAAACCCTTACTTGTGCATTTTAATGTTTCCTTGCTCTGGTTATGCTAAATCAGGATTGTGTAAGTAATATTGTGAGAATATGGCAAATGGGGTGGAGGAGGAAATAGTTCATAAATTTTAGAGTGCTGTAATTAATAGACAGAAATACACAAGCAATTTTCATGTAATTAAATGCACATGAAGCATCTTCTCTGCTTGCATCATGGGTATGGATCTGAAGGAAAGATGGGCAAGGGAAGGAGCCAAATTTAAAGATGTTTATTACTTCCACATATGGAGAACATGTGGAATTAACTATACAGAACATATATCCAAAGCCTAAATAACGACATCAACAAGTTAGTATTCAATTCTTTAAGGCAAAAGAGAATTTTGTCCTTTTCATTCTTCAATTATTTCTTACAGTACTTACCACAGAAATATATTGCTATATTTTGAGAGAGGAAGAACTTCTTCCTCACAAAATAGTTGACAAAGACTTACCTTTGCTTGAATATGAGAAAGAAATATACATTCCCACAAAGTACTAATAGTACACAAATGAAAAACAGCACACGTTAGTGAATACACTTGAAACTACTCTTTCAACAAGTATTTACTCTCTTTCAATGTGCTGGGTAATATACAAGACCATACAGAAGAGAAATCAGACTCTCCTTCCCCTTTGGGAATATTGAACCTAAATGGAGGGTAAAACAAACACAAAAAAATGCTTAAAAGGACATAAAACCAGACAAATACTTTTTATGTTATGTAAGTATTCAAGGGGTATCACTTCAGGCTTATTGAATCCTATTACATACTCGTCTCTTAAAAAAACTTCTATTTCCCACGATGGACTTTATTATGCTTGCTTCACAGTAAAATAGACTCAGAAACATATGTTCATGAAGAATTCTTAGCTGACACTTTGTGCTGGACACATAGTGGGCATTAATTTCCCCCATGGACTGCATTGTCTTTTAATTACCACATGATCCTCTTCAGCATCAGAGAAGATGAAAAACAAATAAAATAAAATAAATTAAATAAAAAATAAAAATAAAAATTCAGATTCTTCTTGCAGTGAATGCCTGATGAGTTTCCCTCCTTCCTCCCTGATCCCTAAATGAGGACAGTTAGAATGCTCTTCTGAGAATACTTAAAACTGAATTTTCGAGAACAGAACTACTTTTTTGCCAGCGTGAGGGCCATGAGAAATATATGCTGGGAACTCTTGTCTACATGACCCAATATGTAAGAGATATTGGACCAAAACTGAAGCTAATATCTCAGTCAGAGCAGAGATGGGGATGCAGATGAAAATTTGTGAGAATAGAGTACCATTCAGGTTTTACCCGGACCCAGCTTTAGCTCCTCACCCTAATATGGAAAATAGAAGTAATTCTGATAGGTCTGCCTTTATATGTTACTTGGCCTTTTTTGCCTTGCAGCTTCTAATATTATTTCTTTGTTCTGTACATTTAGTGTTTTGATTATTATGTGCAGGGAAGATTTTCTTTTCTGATCCAATCTATTTGATGTTCTGTAAACTTCTTGTACATTTATAACCATATCTTTCTTTAAGTTAGGAAAATTTTCTAGTATGATTTTGTTGAGGGTATTTTCTGGGCCTTTGATATGGGAATCTTCTTCTTCTATTCCTATTATTCTTAGGTTTGATCTTTCCATAGTGTCCTAAATTTCTTGGATGGTTTGTGTTAGAAACTTTTTACATTTGGCATTTTCTTTGACTGATGATGTATTGAGTTCTTCTATCATATCTTCTCCACCTGAGATTCTTTCTTCCATCACTTTTATTCTGTTAATGGTATTTGTGTCTGTAGTTCCTGTCCTCTTTCCTAGGTTTTCCATCTCCAGGTTTGCCTCAGTTGGTGTTTTGTTTATTGTTTCTATTTCCATTTTCAGATCTTGAATAATTTTATTTATTTCCTCCACCTGATAGACTGTATTTTCCTGTGTTTCTTTTTATTTATTCATTCCCTCTTTAAAGTCTTCTACATGTTTGATTTTATTTTCCTGTATTTCTTTAAGGTGTTTATTTGTTTCCATTTTAAAGGTTTTTATCATCTTCATAAGATTAGATTTAAGGTCATTTTCTTGTGCTTCAGGTGTGTTACGATATCCAGAGCTTGCTGTAGTAGGATAGCTGGGTTCTGGTGGTACCATATTGCTCTGACATTTTTATTGTGTTCTTATGGTGGCCTTTAGCCATCTGGTTGTCCCTGGTATTGGCAGGCCTGGTAGACCCTAATGACAGCAGGCCTCTGGGACTGTGGGTAAAGCCAGTAGACCCTGACGGCAGGTCTCTAGGATTACAGGCAAAGCCAGTGGTCCCTGACGGCTGCAGGCCTCCTGGATTGAAGGTAGTGGTATGGACCAGAAGTTGGATTGCGAAGGGGACACGACAGACCTCATGGCTGCTATGCTTGCTGGGGAACCCAGGGGGCAGGGGAATGGGGCATAGTGCTCTCATCTGTTATTACAAGTAGCAGCAGGCCTCCAGGTATGTAGGCAGAGCTATGGCTAGGTGAATGGAGTGCATATCCAGGATTGCAGGTAGAGGTGTTAAGTAAATACTGCTAATGTGTTTAACCTTCTAGAAGTTTTAAAATACTACCCAGCAATGAACTATCAGTTGGTAAGTGCTTTCCTAACATTCATGAAGCTCTGGATTTAATCCCTAGTACAGCATAAACCCAACTGTGGTGGCATACATCTGTAATACTAGCATTAATGGATGGATGTAATTCTGGTTTAATCTCATTGTTTGTAGGTGCTCTTAGTTAACCCCCTTATTTCTGTGTTCTCATTAATGCTTTGGACATACTGCTACAGTATGAATCTCTGTGTGATGTCCATGTACCTACCTTCCACAAATCTTATTATGTTATTGGGCAAGTGTATTATTTAGGATTCTCTAGAGAAACAGAACTGATAGAATGAACACACACACACACACACACACACACACACACACTACTTAGAGTGAATTACAGGCTGTGGTCCATTTTAACAATGTTTATTTCCTGATGAAATGTCCAAGAACCCAACATATTTTCAGTCCATAAGGCTGGATGTCTCAGGTGGTCTTCAGTCCTATGCTAGAATCTACCATTCCCAACTCTACTCAAGTAGTAGGTTCTAATACCAGTGAAGGAACTGATTCGCCAACAAGAGACAGGGAAAGCAAGCAGAAAGCAAGTACTTCCTTCTTCCATGTATTTTCTACAGTCTGCCACCAGATGAGCTGGCCCAGACTTAAGGTGGGTGTTCCCACCTCAAGTGATCTGTGTTTAGGATGGGTCTTGCCACCTCAAATGATATAATCAGAAAAAAAATCCTTCTTAAATATACACAGATGCTTCGGATTTAGTTTATTCCAGATGTAGTCAAGTTGACAACCAAAAACAGTCATCACAGACAGATCATTCTACTGATATCTATGGCACTAAAATTCTAATAATAATTATTCTACAAATTTCAGCAAGGTCTATCATATACCTATGAACACCCCAGCCTTATAATCTGGTTTTGAGTTTTCTCCACTACTCACAAAGATTGCAAATAAGAAAACATGGCTTAGAAAAGGTCCTATATGTGTCTTTCTTGTTTCCTTTTCTCTTTCTTTCTTTCTTCCTTTTGATTCACACATTATTTCAGATAAGTTTGAAATAACATATACAATATGGTTGTGTTCATATGAATCTCAAAATTTCATTTACTTTTCAAAAAATTTTGACTTTACTTGGATTGTATTCTTACATGGCATCAGCCAATTTCTACTGAGTTGTCTCTAATGCAGTGTTTATATTCTGCAGCTTCCCACAAGCCCTTCTGCTCTCTACTATATCCTTGACACATGACTAAAAGATTATTAGTGGTAGACTTTAGTACACCACTTACATATGGACATGTCACTGAAACAGAAACGAAACAGAGAAATAATGAAACTAATAGATCTCATGAATCAAACAGTCCTAACAGATATCTACAGAACTTTTCACCTAAACACAAAAGAATATACTTTCATCTCAGCACCTCATGGTACCTTCTGTGAAATAGACCATATACTTAGTCACAAAGCAAGCCTCAAAAGATACAAGATGATTGAAATGACCCCTTGCATCTTGTCAGGCCACCATGGATTAATGCTGGACTTCAACAACAACAGAAAGCCTACAAACATATCAAAACTGATCAACTCTACTCAACAACCACTGAGTCAAAGAAGACATACAGAAAGTAATTAAAGACTTTTGTGAATTCAATGCAAATGAAGGCACAACATACCCAAACTTATGGTACACAATGAAAATTGTGGTAAGAGGAAAGTTCATAGCACTAAGTGTCTTTATAAAGAAATTGGAGAGATCTCATACTAGCAACTTAATAGCCCACCTAAATGCTCTAGAAGAAAAAGAAGCAAAAGCCACCTAAGAAAAGTAGACAGCAGGAAATAATCAAACTCAGGGCTGAAACCAATCAAATTAGAAGCAAAGAGAACAACACAAAGAATCAATGAAACACAGAGTTGGATCTCAAAGAAAATCAATAAGATAGACAAAACCTTAGCCAAACTAACTAGAAAGTAGAGAGACAACATCCAAACTAACAAAACCAGAAATGAAAGATTAGACCTAACAACAGACACTGGGAAAATTCAACGAATCATCAGGTCTTACTTCAAAAGCCTGTACACCACAAAACTGGAAAATCTAAATGAAATGAATGGCTTTGTAGATAGATTCCACTTACCAAAGTTAAATTTGTCAGGTAAACAATCTAAATGGTCATGTAACCCCTAAGGAAATAGAAGCAGTCACTAAAGGTCTCCCAACCAAAAAAATTTCAGGGCCAGACAGTTTTAGGGCAGAATTCTACCAAACTTTCAAAGAAGAGCTCAAACTATACACCTCAAACTATTCCACAAAATAGAAACAGAAGGACCATTGCCAAACTTATTCTACAAGGCCAAAGTCACCCTGATATCTAAACCACACAAAGACTCAACAAAGAAAAATTATTTCAGACCAATTTCTCTTATGACCATTGATGCAAAAATACTCAATAAAATATTCGAATATGAAATCCAAGAACACATCAAAAATAACATACACCGTGATCAAGTAGGCTTGGTCTCAATGAATCAGGGATGGTTAAATATACAAAAATACATTAATGTTATCAACCATATGAAAAAATATGGAATACAAAATCACATAATTATTTCATTAGATGCTATAAAAGCCTTTAGCAAAATCCAGAACATCTTCATGTTAAAAGTCTTGCGGAGATAGGGATACAAGCCACATACCTAAACACAATAAAGGCAATATACAGCAAGCCAATAGTCAACATAAAATAAAATGTAGAGAAACTTAAATCAATTCTACTAAAATTAGGGACAAAACAAGGCTGTCAACTCTCCCTATATCTCTTCAGTATAGTACTTGAAGTTCTAGATAAAGCAATAAGACAACTAAAGGAGATTTAGATGATACAAATTGGAAAGGAAGAAGTCAAAGTATCACTCTTTGTAAATGATATAACAATATACATAAGTGACCCCAAAAATTCTACCAGAGAACTCCTACAGCTGTTAAATATCTTCAACTAAGACACTGGATACAAAATTAATTCAAAGAAATCAGCAGCCCTCCTGTATTAAAATGATAAATGGACTGAGAAAGAAATCAGGGAAACAACATCCTTCATAATAGCCTCAAATAATATAAAATATCTTGGTATAACTCTAATCAGGCAAGTGAAAGACCTCTATGACAAGAACTTCAAGTCTCTCAAAAAAGAAATTGAAGAAGATATCAGAAGATGGAAATATCTCCCGTGCTTGTAGATTGGTAGAATTAACATAGTAAAAATTACCATTTTACCAAAAACAATCTATAGATTCAGTGCCATTTTTATCAATATTTGAATGCAATATTTCAATAGACCTTGAAAGAACAATTATCAACTTCACATGGAAAAAACAAAACAAAACAAAACAGGATAGCTAAAACAATTCTCAACAATAAAGGAACTTCTGGGAACTTCACTATCCCTGATATCAAGTTCTGTGACAGAGCTATAGTAATACAAATCAAGATATTGGCTTTATGCCACCATGATCCATGAAATTGAAACAAAAAATAAGATGTAAATCCTCACCTATGGATACCTGATTTTTGACAAGGAAGTCAGAATTATGCAATGGATAAAAAGGAAGTATTTCCTATAAGTGATGCTGGTCTAACTTGATGTCTACAGGTAGAAGAATGCAAATATGTCCATATCTATAACTCTGCATAAAACTCAAGTCCATGTGGATCAAAGACATAAAACCAGAAACACTGAATGTGATATAAGAGAAAGTGGGGAATAGCTTTTAATGCATTGGCACAGGAGACAATTTTCTGAACAGAATATCAATAGCAAAGGTACTAATATCAACATGTAATAAATGGGATCTCAGAATCAGAAAAGCTTCTGTAGGGCAGGCAGTCTACAGAATGGAAAAATATCTTCACCAACCTTACATCTGGCAGAGGGCTAATATTCAAATATATAAAGAACTTAAGAAGTTAGACACCAACAATCCAATTTAAAAAATGAGGTACAGTTCTATACAGAGAGTTCTCAACGGAGGAATTTCTAATGCCTGAGAAACACATAAAACAAACCAAAAACCCCCAAAATGCTCAAAATCCTTACTCATCAGGAAAACACAAGTCAAAATGACTCTAAGATTCTAATTTACACCCATGAAAATAGCTAAAATAAAAAACTCAAGTGCTGGTGAGCATAAGAAGCAAGGGAAACAGTACTTCAATTCTGGTGGGAGTTCTAGTTTGTATAACTACTCTAGAAATCATTATGGTGTTTTCTCAGAAAATTGGGCATAGTTCTATCTCAAGACCAACCTATAGCACTCCTGGACATATACCCAAAAGATGCTCCACTAACCCACAAAGACACTTGCTCTATTATATTTATAGCAGCTTTAGTCATAATAGCCAGAAACTGGAAACAACCCGGATGTTTCTCAATTGAAGAATGGACAAAGAAAATGTGGTTAATTTACATAATGAAATTCTATACCACTGTTCAGAATAAAGACATTAAATTTGAAGACAAATGGATGGAACCAGAAAATATTATGCTGAGTTAGGTAACCCAGATCCCAAAGGACATGCATGGTATATACTTATTTATAAGACGATTTTAGCTGTAACATACAGGATCTCCATGCTACAATCATCAGATCTAAAGAGGATAAATAACAATGAAGCCTCAAGGAAGGTGCTTGATTCTCACTGAGAAGGGGAAATAAAAGTTGTTGAGGTGTATGGAGGGAGAGAACTGGGTAGGAGTGGGGATGGGGGTTGTGGTAGATCAGCTGTGGGTAAAGAGGGCCCAGAGAGTGAATGGAAATAGATCTGGTGGAGTGGGGTGTCGGTGTACCAGACACCTGGGATGAGGGAGGCTCTAGGGAGTCTGTGAGAATGATTCTAGCTGAGACTCCTAGCAGTGGGGAAAATGGAGCCTGAAGTGGCCACCTCCTGTATTGAGGCAAGACTCCCAGTGGAGGGATAAGGACAGCAACCTATCCACAAAGCATTTGTTCCAAAATGTGTCCTGCCTACAAGAAGTGCAGGGACAAAGATTGAGCAGAGAATGAGGGAATGGCCGACTAATGACTAGCCCAACTTGAGACCCTTCCCATGGGCAAGAACCAATCCCTGACACTATTAATGATAGCTCTGTCATGCTTGCAGACAGAGGCTTAGCATAACTGTTCTCTGAGAGGCTCCACCTTTCCACTGACCCACAGCCGAGCATTAGACAGAGCTTGGGGAGTCTTAAACAAGAGTTTGGGGAAGGATTACAGGACACGGAGGGGATAAGAACACCACAGAAAGACTAACAGAATCAACTAACCTGGATACTTGAGGACTCTCAGATACTAAACCACCAACCAAAGGGGATATACATGGGCTCGACCTAGAACGTCCCCCATCCCCACATATGTAGCAGATGTGCAGCTTGGTCTTCTTGTGGGTCCCCAAACAACTGGAGCAGATGCTTCTCTGACCCTCTTGCCTGAATGTGAATCCTGTTGCTCTAACTGGTCTGCTTTGTCTGGCCTCAGTGGGAGAGGATGTGTCTAGTCCTGTAGTGACTCGAGGTGCCAGGGTGGGTTGGTACCTGGTGGAGGGCCATCCTCTTCTCGGAGGAAAAGGGGAGGGGGAAGTGGCAGAGGAGCTGTGTGAGGACAGAACTAGGATGGGGGCTGTGATCAGAATGTAAAGTGAATAAATATATAAGTTCATGGAAAAAAGAATCAGATTTCATACAGAAAAAAGACATCATGCATTGACATTTAAAGCAATATATTGTCAATATACACCCAAACACCTACTCAGTTTCATCCATGAAAACAAGAGATGCATTGACATTTTTTGTAGTGGAAGCTGGTGGAGATTATTTGACAATCAATGACATATTTTAGTTTCTTATAAAATAAACACATGACTAGACAAAGGAGATGGCCCAGCAGGGGAAGGTACTTGTCAGCAAGTCCAAGGACCTAGGTTTGATGCCTGGGACCCACATGGTAGAAGAAGAGAATTGGATCCCGAAAAGACAAGCCTTAACTTCCACATGTATGACAATATCCCTAATCCGATGAGATCAATAAACAGGTCATTTTAGCAAAAGAAAAATAAGTGTATGATCAAACTGTGAAAAATGTATCAGAATTACAAGAGTACCTGAGCAGCTAACCTGAAGTGGTACCTACACATTCTGTTTATTCATATGTACTTCTCAGCTTTGGGAAGTGTGTTTGGTCGTTGTCATCAAACATGATTCCCTTTTCATTGGCAAAAGACAGACTTTATCTTTAGCAGTTAGAATTGTAGCAGTGAGATTATAAAAGCTTTAAAAAAAATATCCTTGGCACTCTTTTACACTTAGAGATGCATTTCAAGATTTTCACAAATCAGAAATTTTACTTTTTTTGTTTCAATATTTTGTTCTTGATTCAGGTATAATCCCTAATAGGAAAACAGAACCAATATGTAATCTCAAATGTTGAGCTGCTTTAACTGGCACCTGCTAATTACTGCTGAACAACTTGAAGAACCTGAAACAGAGGGGTAACAGTGTTTTAAAAGTGCTAGTAACCACTGTACATTATTACGGTTATTCCATGTGGGGGATTGAACCAGGGCATTGTGTGCAATAAACCTGCAGTACCACTAAGTTGCTGTACCACTGTCTGTTGATTTTCCCCCTTCTTGAAATGTGGTCTCATGCTCACTATGTATCTATCATAAGAAGACCTTGAACTAGAAGGTCCTCTTACCACACTTCTTAACAGTAGGATTTCAGGTATGTGCTGCAGTCTGGTTGATGCAGTGCCAAGGATTAAATCTAGAGCTTCCTGCATGTTAGGCAAGCCCTCTATGATCTGAGCTACATCCCCAGTCTCTTCCCCCTTCCTCTACATTCTTTAATAAAACAGAAGAAAACAACACTTTAGAAGAAACACATAGTTTGATGGAGAGACAGGGATAGGGAATCTGCCTATTGTACCTCAGCCACTTGTATAATACTAGCCTAGTTCCTAGTACTATAAAAATGTTAATGATTCTGGCTTTGACTAACTCATAATTTATATTAAACAGATGGGACATGGGATAAAATTTGTTTTTAAACCACTTAAAAGGGGGTGAAAGGTTTGAAAACAGCTTAACATTATAAATGAATCGGCAGATGAAATGTTTATGATGATCAAAAAAGAACAAGCTGTTCCCAAACTTTCTAGAAGCATGGAATTAAATAAATATATGAGCCATGGGGCAAGTTATTTACAGCCATTCTAAATCTTTTTCTCTTTGGAAAGCACCTAATCTTCCATTTTCATTCACTGGTATTCTAACTTTACCATTTTATGTATCTTTATTTCATAATACTTTGCTTAATATGATAACTGGTAAATAACAAAAATGTTAAAGCACTCTATTATTCTGCTTCTTCTTTCAAGAATATAAGGTAGGAAGCCATTGGTAGTGTTCTGTAAACCACTCAGCACAGCAGCACATATGGGCAGGTCAGGATGGGGAGTGGGTACCAAAAGCACAGGTTGTTTTGGCAATCAGGACATGTGTTGATTTTATCTGATTTTCCTTTCCTACTTACTAATTCAGGTTGAAATATCTCCTTTACATCTGGAACTAGTTCTTCTCCAAGTGATGATTTTCTTGTGTGTCTGCCAATTAACTGACAATCAAAAGAATAGTTCAATTGAGTGATGTCTTCTGTAGCCATCAGCCCTTTCCTGGGCACACAGAAGAAGGCATCCACATCAAGAGAGAGTGAATCCATCATACATAGAGACATGCAAAGCCAAAGCATGGAGCAGCCCTGAGAGAAAGCTGAGTTCTGCCAAGCAGTCACTCCCTGAAGCTGATCATCTCTCTGGAAACTACTCCTGGCTAGTTAGGACTGCAAGGAAATCTGTTTTTTACTGCACCTCCCACTTGTTTCTTCCTTTGCATATGTCAAGTCAACTTATCTCACAAACAACAAAAAGCAAAAAGTTAACTGCATATCTCCCCTCTCTGTCTCTCCGTCTCTGTCTCTACCTCTGTCTCTCTGTCTCTCTCTCTCTCTCTGTGCATGTGTTCCAGAATATATTATATAGTTAACATAAAGCAACAATTGTATTCTAGGAGACTGAGAATTCTTAAATGAACTGCACACATACCTCTTCTACACTAGTGAATAATTAACAGTCTGGAAGGAAAAAAATTCTTATCTCTGGTCTAGGAATAGAAAAAAAAAATACAAATCTTGTGTGGTCTACAAAAAGCAGCGTCTCTAAAAGGACTTGAGTCTAGTACATATAAGGTGGGTTTCTTATGTAAGTCTTAGTTTGGACGGCACAGAACACAGGGGTTGTGGCAGGTGGAGTCTGTCAAGGGCTGCAATCATGACTTAGTTTTTACTGTCTCCATTATCTTAATTATGAAGCAGTCCTTAGCAGTGACATCTCCAGATAAACACATTTTTCCTTTTCTCGGGGCTTTAGGCATCACAAACAAACTTAAGAAGTAAATAGCTTGACAAGGACTTATAGTAGATATATTTTACAGGTTTTTCTTTTTATTTCTTTTGTTCTATTAAATAGAAATTCCAATTATTATTTCTGCCTGCTCCTATAGGACTGTTTACTGCTCAATATTTTTATCTGATGTTTTCATGATACTTACCCAAACACAGAGCAGTTTGGGGGGCTGGAGAGAGAACTCGGTGGCTAAAAGCCTTATTTTTGCAAAGAACACAGGTTCATACTGGCAACTACATAGTGGATCACTACAGTTCGTAATTCCAGGTCATCTAACTGGGTCTTCTGGTATCCATGTATGCCAGACATTCACAAGATGCCCATACATTTGTCCAGGCATACATATAAAATAAATTGATCTAAATTAAAAGAAAAAAAAAAACATTTACTTTCCACCATCTAAGTCCTATCTTCTGAGGTACACTCAGACACACTTACACACACACACACATGAAGAGATTCAAATAATTTGTATTTACATTTACTATCTACATGCTTTTTTTTGTTTTGTTTTGTTTTGTTTTTAAACAAATTGGGTTTTGGAGAAAGTATAAAAATTGACTTCTGTGATTCTGAGAACAAACTGCGGTGTTCAAAACAATTAATCACATGTTTGAAGTGATTATATTGGCAAGGGAATATGATCCAGAATAACAGGCTGCTATATCCAGGTGTCTCATACAGCTAGCCTGATGACATTAGTTATTGCAGGATGACTCCCACAGGATGGTGGCTGGACTTAGCTCTCTGTCTAGCACTTGAGTTTTGAGAAAGGAGACAAGCAACCATGTGTTAGGCTGATCCAAAAGAAACACTGTCCACACATGGACTGTGCCCATGTAGGGCCATGGGGGAAAGGTTTGCTTAGGATGCTAGAAGTAGTAAACTGGAGGCAGAGAGTGAGCA
>JADRCH010000276.1:1476224-1526012 GCA_019843965.1 Rhynchomys soricoides | reverse complement strand
CAACCCAATCAGGGGAACAGATTCCACAGACAGGTAATAGCTTTAGAAGTGGTTTCTGCTCCAGTTGCTGGGGAACCCACATGAAGACTGAGCTGTATGTACAGCTGCTACATATGTGCTGGGGTGGGGCATTGGTCCAGCCCATGTAGGGAGAGCCAATTTTTATTATATAAGAGACTAATATTACATAGAGGAGAACAGGCCTTGACATGTAAACAGTCATGTGGGAAAATTACTGAATCGTTGTGTTTATTAATCTTTCTTTGGGAAAGTGGGCTAGTGCTTTACAAGGTTATTGTACAGATGTCAATATGTTAAGGCTACAGAGCACACTGTGTTTGGTCTGTAAACTGCTGTTACTATAATTTTGGCATGGAGCCAACTAAACAGTGTGCAAACATTCCTGGGCATATTCTTCTGTGGGTTGTGCTAAGGAGGAACAAACACTCCTGTACTCTACATTTAATCCAGCTACCCACTCATTTATCAGTCACGGAGATTATACATAGCATTTATTTGGTCATTATGTGATGATACAAGAACTCTCCTCTGACTCTCAAAATATTCATGAGAAAAAAATAGTTAGCTAGGGACAAAAGGAAAATGAAGAGACGGTTAGTCTTTACTATTTCCATCAATAGAAAAATCTTCACAAAAATTATGAGTTACTAAAACAAGATTTTACTCTTTAAAAAACCAATGGCTTAAAATATTTGGCTTAATTTTCTAAAATTAAGAATTAGAATATATAAAGTCAAAGTTAAAAGTCATTTATCATTGCATACATATATAACATAATTTCTAACAAGTCATATATTTTCAGAAAGGTTATAATTTCAAAAGATGACATGACAGATGCTATTATGGGGGATGCTGTAAGTAAAACGTAAATATTAAGTTCATAAAAACAACTTTATGTCAACACATTAAACATGACACCCCAAATATGAGAATCTGTAAAGATAAGGAAAATCTAAACAGTCATATCAGCTGTGCCAAAATGTTAAGTATACTTTAAGGCAAAGATAGCATATTTTACTTGCTATTACTCAGCAACCAGGAACAAGTGTTGGTTTTATTTCACTGTTGAGCCAAACTCATACTTTCTGTTACCTGCTGTATAACCAGGGCAAAACAATTTTGGATGAATTAGAATAAAACATGGTTTGTGATTTTGTGTATTCTAATTTTTAAATATTAGTTCACAATTACTTTTAAAAATACATGTGATATGCATGTGGTAAAACTCTAGTATCCTTAATGTTTGGGCTTTATATTTGTATGTTTAATGGATTCTAATAGTTTAGATCTGACTGCAGAATCCCCACATGCTGAACTCAGTAGGTCTTAGATATAATGTACTAGGATATCTGAGAAAATGTGCCCTGTTGCTGGTTCTTTTCTCTGTCTATTCTTCTCAACCTCCTTTCTAAGAATACTTCATAGTTCTTCTGCAGGTTTAGATAGTGTTGCCTTGATAACCATACACCAATCAGAACAGGGCACAGATGGATGAAGATAAGTTAAGCCCACCAGAACTAATGAAGCTGTGCTCTAAGAGTCCTGTCATGGGAAGCAGACTCACTCTTTCTCATGTAATCATGTGGGCTGGAGTCTTTGAAGTCTCAGAGAAAACTTTCTGGGGATGAGCTACCAGTTAGGAAACAATGCCAAGAAATAAGAGGCATTTCGTTTATTTTGAGTGAATCCTCAGATGCTTATCTCTGGATTACTCACATATGTAAAGCAAGACATTCTTTGTAGGTTTACTGCAGTTTGATTTGAGCTTTCCATTATTTTCAAACACAGCTTTCCTGGAAAGTATACTGATATGCTTGCAATGCTGCTTTTACATGACTCAGTTCCATAAGGTGGGTGGAAAAGTTACTCAGATATCCTGTTCTTGCATGCATTCTTAGTCCTTTCATGGGTCCACTATGTCTAAAGAATGAAAAGCTGAAGGAATTGACCCCCAATTTTGGTGTTAGAAGAAGTAAGGTTAAGTCTTCTCTTTGATATTGATTAAATTAATTCTGTAATGCATTCAACTTGTTTCTTTGTCCATAAAAAAGAGGCGAGTCTCAATGAATCTCTGTCTGTCTGCCTGTCTGTCTGTCTGCCTCTCTGTCTATCAATTCCCCTCCTCAATTCATCTAAGAACGCTTTTCTAAATGAAACTTCATGTGATATCTCTAAATGAGGCATGTCATTGGGATATATTGGAAGATATTGGTTTTCTAATTGTATATCCTCAGTACAGCCAGACAGCTAGCCCAGTACATGTACTCACCAAAATGCTGCTAAATAATCAAATTAAAATAAAAATAAAAACCAAAACCAGAGATTCTCTGTTGCATACCCACCATACAGTCTGGACATTCTTCCCACTACTTGCTTGGGCTTCCATTTGTCTTAGCTATTTCTGAGGTCTCACTAAAGTAGTTCTGGTTAATAGAATTCAATAACTAAATGATATCTTAGGCCTTTCAGTTTTAATAGTTTGTAATGAAAATTCTGGAATTTTGGTTTATTTAAAAAACAGAAATATTATAAGAATATGTTTCCATTTTAATCCTTGATGTGGGGGATGTAGGGCCTTTTCAGATGGTCTGCAACAGCTAACTATGATTTACCTTGTGCCCTAGCAGAGGTGTAGTTTTGCCAGTTGCAGATAGTTTCTGTGATTGTGTGATATTTGAGATTCTGGGAATTTTTCAGAGCACATACAAATGCTAGCACCCTGATAGGTGTGGTTGGTGGTTGGTGGTCGGTGGTCATTGGGGGTGGGGGTGGGGTGGGCCGGTTGTTGTAGTTGTAAAATGTTAATCGACTCTGAGCTTTGGGCGGGTGTGCACAAGGCTTTGCACCTGCCCAAGAGCTCTGGATTCATGAATGAAAGACAAGCACATACAACCTTTATATTTAATAAGCCTTAACTTGCTCAATGGCTGGGCACTTCCAAACTTCCCAGTGGCTAGCACACACTCCCTCTGGTATTTCTGTGTTAACACTTTCTAAATCTATATTTAATCTTTGCTGCCCTGTTTCTTCCTGAGCAGGTCTCCCATGAAGATCACCATGGTGGAGAAGCAGAGAGATCAGATATAGAAATCCAGGAAAGTAGCCCCAGGGGCCATTTCCCTCAATCAGGTCTGGGGTAGCAGAGATGAAATATAGATTTTAAAAGGTGTTGACTCAGGAATGTCAGAAGGGAAAAGAGGTTAGCCACATGGAATTAGGGAGAAGCCTAGTTATTGAGCTAGTAAGGCACATTAAAAAACAACACTGCACACGTGTGTCTTTTCATTCATGAATCCAGAGCTCTTGGGTGGGTGCAGAAATGTGACCACACACCTGGACAGGTTGTAGTTTGTTAGTCATGTTTAAAGTAGAAATTAGATTTAGGGTCTCTCTCTCTCTCTCTCTCTCTCTCTCTCTCTCTCTCTGTCACATTTGTCTCTCTCTGCCCCTTCCTCCCTCTCTCTCCCCTCCCTCCTTTTTATCCTTCTTTCACTCCTATCTTGTGATAAGGGTGACACTGGGAAATAAAGGGAATAACAGATGGGAAAAAGAAGGGCCCACAAAGTAGCCAAGACCAGCTACAAGCAAAGAAGAAACAAGAAGAAAAAATAGATCTCTCTCTCTCTCTCCATCTTTCTCCCCCCCCTCCCTCTCTACTCTATCCTTCTTTGTTTCCTATATGGTGGCAGGGAGTGAAACGGGAGGGGGCACTTAAAAGGAGGGAAAAAGAAGAACCCACAAAGTAACAAAGTCCAGCTACAGTAGTCCAATTTAATAATTCTCAGTTGTGACAATGGGAGGAAGGTGCCTGTTGATTTTGTCATCAGAATTATGATATGGAGATTTTGAAATGATTTCTCCTAATTTGTTATATTAATCAACTGACTTCTATTAGATGCCATCTCAGTTAATTGCTATCCAGACATTAATCAATTAGTATTTTTATATATTGACAACTATTGATGTACATATTTGTTGGGTAAAAAACTGATGTTGTGGTTTTAAAAGATGCCAAATGAGCAAATCAGCCTACTAAACCATCAATCATTTAAAAAATATGACATCTACTGAGAGAATATTTGAGGCCTACTCTTTCAGAGACATTTAAAGGTACCTTGATGTGCAACATTTTACTAATGTCTGTAATCACTGTGCTGTTCAACAGATTTTTAAAAATCAAATTAATCCCTCCTGTTTAACTGACCCCCTTCCCACTTTAATTGTTATTTCTCCAATCCAAGCACTGAGTATATACTTGGAATATTTTCAATATGTTGGAGAGATGTCTGCTTGTCTATGTTTGATGTACTACTAGATACAATAACCAAGTTGTGAAAAGAACCATATTCATAATATCCATTGGCAGGTACATATCAAGAGAGACTGTGGAATACATACAGAATGTAACACTTATTAATCATTAAAAGAATCTTGTCATGTAACATTTTGGGTGGAATAGGGGGAACATTAGAGTTGAAATAAATCAATACTGCACATTGTCACTTATATGGGGAACATGATACAAACTGGTAGAAGCAGAAAATGCAATGGTAATGCAGATACTTGAGATAATATAGCAAGAGAACAGGTTTATTTGGGCTCTGGTTTGTGAAGTTTCATTCTATGATCATATGTACTCAGTACTATTGGGCCTTCAGTGAGGTTGACTTCATGGGTAGAGGAAAACTCCTTACTTGAGAACTAGGGGTCAATAGAAAGAGAGAATGACTCATAATCTCCTTCAAAAATATGCCCCAGTGACCTAAAAATCTCCCATTAAGTACCACCATTTAGTGTCCACATCTTATCTTTCTATACTTCCACATACTAAAAATGCTGTTGTGAGATATTTAAGACACAAAGTATTTTGGTAGTTAATCATGTTTAAAGCAGGATATGCTCAGGAACTGTGGTAGTCTAGTTAGAAGAAGAGAGGAGGAGTGTTCTCCTGAAACTTCTATGTCTGTAAAGTAGATTCTTTCCAGAATCTTGTGTTTTTAGTTCTACCCAGGTACTTTGGGTTTCACTTTCAGAGAATCTGATTTTAAAATAAAACATGTGTTCTTAGTGGGCACTATTATTTGCTAAATAACAACTGATGGAAATAATTTAGTTCTTGTAAAAAGACTTATTTAGAACATGCTAAGAACCAGACATGGGGCACATACTTTAATCCGAGCAGTAGGGAGGCAGAGGCAGTCATAAAACTGCTAGGACTACATAGAAAGACCCTGTCTCAAAATAAATAAACAACCAAACAAATCAGAGAAAATAAAAGAAAAAAAAGTGCTCAAAAGGAGATTAGGATCTAGGTATTAGCATATTTTCTTCATGTAGCCAATCATTAGGGAGTAATTTCCTAAGACTGAGCTTATCATAAGTGTATGGGTAGTACATTTTCCTGTAGGCTTTCAGGAGACAGAATAATTTCACAATGATGAGCTAGAGCTATGTGGATAGATATAGTGTTGTATTATTTCCAGGATAGTTTTGGTTGTATACAAGTTTGTATACATGTGTATGTATATGACAGAAGCCGTGCTCACTTCAGCAGCACATATACTAAAATTGGACAGAAGTCATCTAGGAAAGGTTATGGCAAGCAAGTGAGTTTCCTGGAGGTGGCCCACCATTTTATATGACTGTGTTGAGTATGCTCTTGAGAGGTACAGTCCCAGAGACTTCATCCCAGGATTGCTTTTCACTGCTGATATGTCTTTCCTGCTATTATTACATAGCCTAATGATTCCCTGGGCATCTGTTTATCCTATTGGGCAAATTTCCTGCAGATCAACATAAAGATGAACTTTCAAACTTTCTAAACGCTGTTTAGATGAATTAAAGACTTTATAGCTTTCCTGATTTGGTTCAAATAATTTTAGGAAAAAATGTTTAAGGAGATAGTTTTAGTTGTTTTGCTAGAAAAATGCAATAAGTTAGAATCAAGAATAGAATGTGCTCCATCCATGTAGAATAGTAAGTAAAGGCTACATAATTATGATCAAGGGAACACATTCACCCTAGGTCAGGTCCAAGGATGAGGTCACAAATGTGTACTATGTGTACAGGGTATGTAAAACTGTTGCTTCGAACTTATAATGAGCTTATAGAATAAAACACTACTTTGAACTTACTATCATCATCCTTCTATAATGGTCCTTTTGTGTAATGTTTTATCTATAAGGTAATTTTACAAAGAACTTTTGTCTAAGAAGATCTAAATTGCCAGAGAAAAGAAATAAAGTGTGGCTTTGGGGCTCTGCCTCATCCACCAAATGTGTATATGTAAACGCATTCATATGTGTTTAGGTATATGTGTATATATGTAGGTATACATGAACATTTGTGGAACTGATGAAACAGGTGGTTGGGCCCAGCCAAAGTATGTGCCTGTGTGTCTATGTATGTGCTTGACTTTCTCCCTTTCTTCCTTTTCTTTTCTTTTTGGCTCACAAAAACTTTAACAAATTCTGAACCTCTTTATCTGGCCAGCAAGGGGCCCTTGAGCCAGACAGAAAAGTCCTCAGATAACTAAGCCTTTTTTCTTTATCTTCAGCTGCTATCAGCAGCCATTAAGTTGCCAGAAGCCAGCAGCCAGCAGCCAGCAGCCAGCAGCCAGCAGCCAGCAGCCAGCAGCCAGCAGCTTTTGGCCACAGGATAGCAAAGAGTTCTTGGACCTCCTGATAGAGAGGTTGGGGGTGGCACCACTGCTCACTATAGGGGCAGCACTGCTTCTCCTTATCACAGTCTCATGTGGCATCTTCTTTGCTGCTCCCATTCAGCTGCCTAGCTCAGGCCTGGGGCTGGGGCCATCTCTAAGGTGATGGCCCTCGGCACCTCATCTGGGGGGGGGGGCAGGGCCCGAGGCAGCCTGTTCATGAGCCCGGGTTGTGAGCACGGTGCTGACACAGGGAGGAGAGAGCTTCGGCTTCCTCTTTAGAGTGGTCCCTGATCTGCTGGGAACACTGACAGTACAGATGGGAGCACTGCACACAGCCTGGGGCAACCCCTGTTGTAAGGGCAGGGTGCATGGGCCCAGGGTTAACTGCAGTGACTGCAGAAGCAAGAGCAGCATCCTGATTCCTTGTTGACTTGCCTGTCTGCCCTCCCACACTGGGCGCCATGTTGCCGAGCCAAGCTGGGGCTGTGGCAGCTCTGGACCAGGGCTCAAAACTGGAATCTGATGGCAAGGCACTGAAGGTGTTCTTCCCTTCCCACTCTCCCTGGAAGTGGTAGTCTTGGGCCCCATTTTGACCCAGGTTTGGGCCTTGAGGACAAACCTGAGCCTGGCTCGAGTTCTGAGACCTGTCTCAGTCACTTCCATATAGGAGTGACTCAGCAAGACCTGTTTGGCCCTCTCTCTACCCTGCCATTGCTGACATGGAGCTTTGCTATTTGCCCTGTCAGTTACCCCTTCTCTGCCTCCTATGTCATCTCTTCTCATACCTAAGTGCCCACCCCCTTTGCCTTCTCTATATAAGCGAGGGGTTGATACAATAAAGTTGAGTTCCTGCTTCAACAAGACTCCCGGCATGGTGTGTTTCTTTTGGCCACTGACACTCACCATTCGCTCAGCCCTGGATAGACCTGGCTGGACTGGGTTCTCTCCGCTCACCTGGACCTGCTGGCAAGGAGCTGAAAAAGAGTTAAAGAGGGTAGAAATTGCCAAAAGTAAGCAGCTTTTGGTCACACAATTGCCTATAGAAATTGCAAAGAGTAAAGCAGCTTTGGCCACATTGCTTGCTCTATAACCTCTTTTATATTGCTTGCTTCAGTACCTAGATGCTGTGGCTGGCCCCAGGCATGTGTGTGTGTGTGTGTGTGTGTGTGTGTGTGTGTGTGTGTGTGCACGCACTTGCAGAATAGCTTGTTCTTGGAAGACAGATCTGAAGAAAATAAAGACTTAAGCCTTTTGGGAGAAATAATTGCATAGAAGCTATGTAGAAAGGAAGTGCTTGGAGTATTGGATGGTAGAGAACTGTAAAAATTTGCTAAGCAAACTTGTGAAATATACCATTTCCTCTTCTCTTCTCTTCTCTTCCCTTCTCTTCTTCCTTTTCTCTTTTCTTTTTCTTTTTCCCCTTCTTATTTTAAAGACAGAGTTTGACTGTCCTGGAACTCATTATGTGGACCAGGCTGGCCTGGCCCTCACAGAGATCTGCTTGCTGCTGCCTTCCATGTCCTGGGAATTAAGGTATGTGCCACTATGGCCAGCATTGAAACACACCATTTTGATCATAATTTAATTTTTATCTGTGGTAAAATTAATGTACTTATGTGACTTTGAAATTAAATAAATAAGGAAACAAACAACAAAACCTAGTCTTTCTACCTGACATGAATCAGTGTTTTTGGTTAGGTGATTTTCAGTGTCCTTCCTGTTAGATCTATATTTAGTATTTAAATTTACCTGGAAACAATAAATCAATAATAAAATAGAACTGAAAACATATAGAAAATGCTGTTCAGAGATCTTTGAAAGCTACTTTGTGTTCTTTAAGACTCAGCACAGCTGATATTTCCTTCCAAGAGGGCTTCCATGATGTTGTATTTGATAATCAGATGACATGCAAAGTAGTCACTATCACATTATTTATTGTTTCTAATAGTAAATTCTTCTGTCATCAGTGGCAAACTCACAAAGGCTGGATTTTTAATTATTTTTCCTCAGTCAGGCCATGCTCCATGTTTTGGCATCACAGATCATCATAAAATGTTAGTTATAGTTTTGTTTTCTTTCCCTAACCCTGTAACAAGATATTAGCACATAATCTTTTATCATCAGGCTGATTATAAGAATTGATCACTACATTGTTTTCCACAAATGCATTGTTACAAATAGCAGTTCCAATGTGCAACCTATGAAACAAAATCAGGAAAGGGCACCATGAATGGGTGGCAAAAATTCATGATGTTTTGGTTTCAAATACTTTCCATTATTCTGTTTTTTTTTCCATTTATTAATGGAAACCTTTTCACATTTCAGTTCTAGGAGAGATTAAACACATCCAATCTAATTATGCAACCTGCTGGCAAGTGCTATATAAATGGGAAACACGTTGTTGGTTGTAGTTCACAGTTGCCACTGGAAACAGAGACAAGTGTGGAAAATTAAAAAGCCAAGGCTGAGCCCTGGCATTGTCCTATCTCTGGGAAGGCACTTTCTGGGCCTGCTCTTTCTTTCCTGTCCTCTTTGTATTCATGGTGTGTGTATATGTGTACTGTGGTTTCTGCAATGAGTTAAACTAGAAATAAATATATCAAGGTGAAAATACATTAAAAGATGAAAGAAAGCTTTAAATGTGACACAAAATCTGTGGATAACATATAACATGTAGTGGAATCTGAAATATCTTCTGTAGATAAAACATCAGTCACCTGATATCAGCAAACACCAGGTGTTGGGGTATTTAAAAAATCTCCCCAACTTCCTTGGAAGCCGCTCAGGTTAACTTACGCTTCAAGCTGTGGATTCTGTCATCCTTGTCTCCACCTAAGGTAGCAAGTTATACTCAGGTGAGGAAGCAGTCCTAAGTCTTTGTTGGAAACAAGGGGTTCAGTTATTTGTATTCATTTTAGGTTACAAGATAAAACCTTTCTTTCTAAAAACAAATTTACAGAATATTTTGAACTATAGACTGGGTTTATGTGACAACTCTAAACCACTTTGGATGACATGGGTGGGTGGGAGGCTGTGAAGTTAGTTTGTGAAACATCAAAACACATAGAACAGTTTTGGTGAAGGAAAAGAATTGTATTAAAGTGTCAAAGAAGCTTGAGAACCACTGCCTTATGTGTTCCTCTAGGCAACTCTCTTGAGCTTCTTACCATTCCTAATCTAGTGAAAAGCTGTAGATGGTGAGAGTTCTTTCACTTTGTGGATCTGAAGTACTTTGGTTATAGCAAGCATTCAGACTGGGCCTGTCTAAAGCAGTTCTTGAAAAGTTGTGATTTGCACAAATCTTGAAATCATTAAATTTGGTTTCTGCATTCTAATTCACATCCTTTCTCTTGTACTGTGATGCTCGACATAGACCTCTCAAGCAGGAATCTGCCCCCACACATATACACACTAAATAAACATAAATAAATAATTATAACTAAAGAAAAAAGAGGAAAGGAGCCCAGATTTGTTGAGCACATATTATTTGTTCACTAATTATAGCTTCTTTTTTAACCTTAGAATTATCTGTATGCCCTTTTTGAAAATAGGATATGAGGAGGGTCTAAGAAGTAGAATCACTGGTTGAGGAAGCATAGCTAGTAAGTAATAAAATTCACCTCTTCCCTCCTATTCCCCAGATGGTCTCTTGTAAGTAGTCAAGGATCTTCTTGGATCTTTGATCTTTCTGCCTCTACCTTCATGCTGTTGCATGTTCCACTACATCTTTTACGCAGTTCTGGGGGTCTACCCAGGTCTTTGTCACGAGCACAGGCAAGCTCTCTATCAACTGAGTTTCAGCCTTAGTCATTTTTTTAAAACAAGCTTTAATAATTTATTTAATTTTATTTCAAATGTGTTGGTATCAGATCTCCTGGAACTGGAGTTACAGACAGTTGTGAGATGCCATGTGTGTGCTGGGGATTGAATCCAGGTCCTCTAGCGGAGCAGTCAATGTTCTTAACCATTCATTTATCTCTGAATCTTTGGTGTGATTCAGTCTAGACTACTTGTTTTAAGGCTTCCATTTGGTATGGAGACATTTGGATAGACCAGGCTGTATTCTTTAGAAAAAACATTTAATTTGAAGAAATAATTCATTTAGTATTGGTGTTGTATGTTTGTGTGTGCCTATGGCTGCCACAGAATGTAGAAGTCAGAGGACAACTTTCAAGAATGGGTCTATTTCCCTCTATGGGCTCAAGGACTTGAACTCAGGAGGTCCAGGTTTTTAACAGCAAGTGCTTTTAACCCACTGGACCATTCTGCTGACCAAGTAGGATTAGCTCTGGCTGTTTGCATTCACTCACATAATTGCTCCCTTATCTAGACATCTGTCTTCACTCCATTTAGCAAATGTCTGTTGATCACATACCACATAGCACAGTTCTGGGAATTCTAAACAAAAGCAGACATAGTTCTGTTTATATGGTTATGTAGCTGACTGAAGGTCAGGATTATCAATCTTTTCAATGGACCTAAAATGAGAAATGAGGTAACTGAAGGAGTGAGACACTGCTACTATAGTGCATACTGGGTTAAGGAAGAAGCAGGAAACAGTTCTCCCAGATCTGTGGTCTGGGAAAAAAAAGATGTAGAGTTATGTTGCCAAAGTGGGAGAAGATGTTAGAAGATCTTACATACTGAGGAAGCTAAGAAGGCTCAGCATCTCCCTAGACATAGGGGCAATTGGAGAACACAGAGAATGGGCAGGACTAAGAAAGGCTTTGCATATCCATGTGAGGATTCTGACCAGAAAAAAGAGGTCATAGGAACTTTTTAAGTCTCTTGTGAAGTGTTGATTTAGGAATACTTTTAAGAGTCACTTTGGCTATGGAGTTGAAGACATGAGCATCCAGGTGGGAGTAAGGTGAGAATAGAAGCCTTGGTATGGGGAGGGGCTTAGGGTGGGTGGGTAAGTAGTAGCAGGTAGATGTGAGAGATTTCTCAAGGTAGAGTGCGAATGAAAAAACTCTGGGAATGTAAAATGTTCTGCTAATCATTCATGGGTTAGAGAAGAAACACTGGAAAAAGTTCCTGTTAGTGAGAACCAAGGCAATTGTGGGAAACTTTAGTTTGATACATTTCACTTGACTCTTAAAATTGCTTCTCAAGTTGTTTATGCTTAAAGTACTTTATCACAACTGAGAAGCAAACTTACACAGCAAAGAAGAGCAATGGCAACAGTCTATTGCTTGGGGAGATTCTATGGGGCCCTTGATCAGTAACTTGAGGGGATATATCCATAAACCCAGCATTGAACTTTTATTTGGCAACCTGTGCCTTCAGGAAGAAGCATTATTCCCTATATAAGATCTCTCCATTTAAAGACACATGCACACACATATAAATATTAGGTTTCCATATAGCTTTATCAAACATTCTTATTGTTACTTAGCTTCCGGCCCTTTCTTCGGTCCTACACTTACATCCTTCTGATGGAGGATTCATATCTTGGAAACTTTTATCAACAAAAATAAAACCTTGAATAAATAAAACCTAAAATAATGAATACACCCTTATTTTGAATGAGAATTACACATTCTATTGAGTCAAAACATTAATAATGAACTAATTCTGAAGTTAATATTTACATCTTTCTATTCTAACTCATTTCTGATTCTTTAAACTGAGTGAAGTTAAAGACTTAATTATTACCTGACTTCCTCTTTGTTTGTCATGCTTTCCTCTACATTGTACCAGTCCATGCTAAGAAACTTGTACCCTGGAATTTGAGACTTACTTAACAATTGTAGTTTTCTTTTGTTTATTTGGGGTTTTGTTTTCTTGTTTTCCTTTTTAAACCATCTGTTATAGCTCTCTATTCATTGTGAATATACAACTACCCTTAAAAGTGGTGGTTTTCTGGCTCCTCTTATTATTCCCTTGGAAATGGCTTCTGTTTTAATTTGCTGGTCTACAGCTTATGGCTTTCTTTCGAATACTCTTTATCCGTTGGCAGTGAATTTAACATGTCTTCAACATGGCTTCATTTCATTTACTTTGTGATAGGAAAGCAATCTGATGTTTTAATCTGAACTGATTAAGTCCCTTATTCAGTAACAGCTGTAGCACTATGATTATCCTGTCTGTTGCATGGTCTCTGTGCAGAAACCTTGAAGTGTGTTCAGCTCTGTTTGAAGCAGTGTCACATGGGTAGAAAATAAAAATTATGTATGTACCTAGGACTTTATAAAAATAGAACTTAAAACTGGATTGAAAATTTAGAACCTGACAGATTTCAACCCTCATATTCCCAATTTATTTTATACTGTTCTATACCACATTACACTGTGTGGTGGTTTGAATATGCTTGGCCCATGGGAAGTGGCACTTTTAGGAGGTGTGGCCTTGTTGGAATAGGTGTAGCCTTGTTAGAGTAAGTGTGTCACTCTGGGAGCAGTCTTTGATGTCTACTGGTGCTCAAGCTATGCCCAGTGAGGGAAAGAACCTCCTCCTAGCTGCCTGTAGAACAGTCTCATTCTGCTGTCTTTATATCAGGATATGGAACTCTTTGCTTTTTCAGCATCATGTCTGCCTGCATGTTATCATTCTTCCTTCCATGATTATAATACACTAAACCCTCTGAAACTGTAAGCCAGGCCCAATCAAATGTTTGCCTTTATAAGAATTACCTTAGTCATTGTGTTTCTTCATAGCAATGGAAACCACAATTCAGATACAGTGATTTATTCTATTTTATTTATGCTAAATTATGCTCTTACCAAATAATACTGGTAATTATCTTGATAAGGCTTTATATGATGATGAAAGTCCATAGACTCATGTTCACCTACATAAAATGGGAATGAAATAATTGATTAATTTGGGTAGAAAATTACCCTCCTGGCTTAGCAGTTCTATTCCTGGGCATCATGTAGACTGGATTCCAGACTACCCAGTTATCTTGTTCCTAATTCCTTTTAGTTAAAATGACTTGGGTTTTACATCTGCCTGTACCAAACTCTATCAAGTCCTTTTTGATGACTTGATGTTCCAATGCTTGGCCTTTTACAATTAAACAAACTAATTATAGCAAGGGCAAATAACATGGAAAGAGAATGAGTTTAGATAAATTTATAGCAGATATTGGGACAATGAAACATATTTAATAATGCTTACATTTATTAATAACATTTAATATAAAAATAATAGCTGACAAGTAATTTTATTTTTCATAAAACACAGTTCATAGGGATAGTACACATAATTATTTACTTTTTCAAACTGCTATCAGTATTATAATAAAGCTACAAAGTTACTTGATTCATCTTTGCAATAATGGAACTTTCTACAAAAATAAGTACTAAAATTATTTAACTGTTCAGTCATTGAATATAGACTGAACATGCCCATCATTTAAAAATGAGTACTGTAATTTGAGGTAAATAATATCAATCATTAATTATATTTTATTTATTTAAGTAAATGTGTCTAGTTCAGTGCTAAGTAGATTATCCCCTTTTAGAATGTCTTTTCTAAAGCATAATATATACAGATAAAGATAAATAAACAATTTGGAGAAAATGAGCAGTGAGAAAGCAAGCATTTTAAGATGTTAATATATTTTGGGAAGTAAATGTATAAAACTAACAAATGTTATATGTTGTTGTAACAGTCTAGTAAAAACAAAACTTTTCCTGTCAGAAGAGCAAAAGGATATTTTTGTTAAGGATATTACATGAGTGCTTTCTATTGTTTATTCTGTTAGATTAAGAGTCAAATATCATTAAGTATCTCATTATTTTTGGTTGCAACAAAACTTTTCCATTATAAAGAGCTATGCTCCTTTCTAAAGCTATTATGTACTTTTTAGCAATGTTACCTTGAGATTCTTGGATGTGATGTAGTTTTTTTCCACAGGATTATAAACTATTGCTTTTATAACCGTTGACACTCTTTTTCTGAATCAATTAGCTATAGTGTGTAAATTTCTGATTCTCATTCCTTACTTGTTAATAAATATTAGCTAAATAGAAGTAGTTCCTTGGAGTGATTCCAATCTTCATTGTCTGCAGTCAAGTCCATTAGCAAAACAGCAAACAAGAATTAGCAGTAGCACCTTGATCCAGAAGAAACTGTGAGGCTCCAAAGAAGCAAGAAGCAACCAGAAAACCATCATAAGTTCTTTGGTGTGTTTCTCTCTACAAAATTATGATAAGAGAAGGTCAGAGAAGAAAGGGAAGTGAAGCAGTGTCGTAGCATCAACATCAGTGAAGCCTATCAAAGAGCAACAATGTAAACCAATGCCAGAGCATCATCAGTGAAGCCCAAATAAGGCCAGCAAGGCTAACCAAAGCCAGATGATTATCCACTGTCTGTTGGGTTATACTCATATACTTATACTCGTTCCAAACATCTCATGTCCTCTCAAGTGTCTGCTCTGGCAAAATATCACATATCCTTTTACCAGGCAGTGTCCAGAAAAACACCACATGTCTGTTCTCAGCAAAACATCCTCTCATGTGTCTGCTTTACTAAAACATCCTCTTATAGACAGTTTCCAAGAAAACATCACATGACACAACCAAAATTTTGGTTTCCAAAGAAACCAAAAATTTCTACTTCAGTTATTTCCTTTTTCATACTTTTAATTATCATACAAGGGTACTTCCTCCACTATGAGTTGTATGTGGTGTCATGTTACAGATGACTGCCACATACCCTCAGCCCTGTATTTCACACAGAACAACTCTTCATACTTCAGTATACCCTTATGCCACCATCCCTTCAATTTTTGCTAAGATTAGAGCAGAGTTTTAAAAGAAAGTTTTTATGCATAGTTATTTTATAAAGTGTTAACCTACCACAAAGGTAATTATATTTTTAACCAAGAAAAATGCAAGCATTAGTTACAAAAGGGTAGGATTGGTTTTTTAAAATTTGTTTCCTGCTTAGACATTTAATCAACTTCTTTCATAAAATAGAAAGTACAATCTACTTAGACGTCATCACAAATATTAAAATTGCATTTTTTAAGGGATGAGTCATGATAATGAATGAGAATGAAGTTCTCATCTTGCAGCTTCTGGTTCAGTCTGAGATAAACAATTACCCATGCAATTGTACTAAAGAACCTGAATTACAGTGAATCTCAGGTGCATTGATGCCTCTTTGATTTCTTTACAGCTTCTAACAGAATGCTTTCATTCATTTGTCATTATTTCTATATGGCTGGCAGTTGTATGTAAAAGATACACTCTCTTCTTAGAACAAATATTCAGCTTGGAACAGATGAGATGTAGCAACAAGTAGTCTGAGCAACACTTGGAGATTACATATATACAATGAAACAAAAACTTTCATATTGAAGTTGGACACAGCAACCAAAAAGAAGGAAAAAAAACTCAAGACCTGGCAAAACAATAAGGGATCCACTCATTTTTTTTTTTTTACAGTCAGGAGTCCCAAAAAATACTAAGATAACACACATAATATATACACAGAGGACCTGGTGCAGGCTCTTGTAGGTCCTATACTTGTTGCTCCACTCTGTGAGTTTAGATGTTTCTTGTTCAGTTGATTTAGAGAACCACATTCTCCTAATGTCCTCCATTACTTCTGACTCTTACAATCTTTCTGCCTTCTCTACCACAGGATTCCTTTAGCTCTGAGGGGAGGGATTTGATGGAAGCCTTCAGTTTAGACTCCCTCTCCATATAATGCCTGGCTGTGGGTCTCTGTATCTTTCTTCAGCAAGAGGAAGCCTCTTTGATGATGATTGGACAAGGCACTGGTCTTTGACTATAACAGCATATCATTAGAAATCATTTTCTTAATTTTTTTGACAAGTAGTTTTTGGTTTTACCCTAGGTCTATGTGCTGCCTAGTCTCTGCTTCTTGGTTACCAAATCAGTGTCGACTATGAGTTCTTTTTTATGGAGTGGGTCTTAAGTTAAATTAGACATTCGTTTGTTACTCCTACAAGTTCTGTGCCACCGTTGTTCTAACATATATTATAAGTCAAAGTTTGTGGATGGGTTAAGGTTCATGTTTCTCTTTCAGTAGGCTGCAGAGTACCTTCTCTCACAAATGAGACTAAAACATACAGGTAGAGGCATTATGTAGGCACCAGCTTGACTTCTCCATATTCAATGAGTTTTGTGGATGTTGTCTTCAGCAATGGGACCCCTCTATCAGTTTTCAGAGAGCAAACCCTTGTCTTAGCACCCACATGGGTTGCTTGAGGATTTCTATGGGAACCCTTGGCCAAAAACTCAACTGTAAACACTCCAACCCCACCACTGGAAGCCTTGCCTGACTACAAGAGATGGCCAGTTGAGACTCCATAGCCCCTGTTACTAGGCGTTCTCGTTAGAATTACCTTCAGAGAATCCAGGATGTTTCCATTGTGCCCTGTTTTCACATCAACTCCAAATGCTTCCCAATTATAGCTATGTTGCCCCATACTATCTCCCTCCATCCCATTTCCCCACCCCACTTGATCCCTCCTTCTCTGGTCTCTACATGCCCCCATTCCACCTGTAAAGTTTATACTATTTTCCATTCCCAGAGAGATCCATGCATCTGCTCTAGACCTCTCCTCTTACTTAATCTCTCTGGTCTAGAGACTGTAGCTTGGTTGTCATTTACTTAATGTCTAATATCCACTTATAGGTGAATACATACTGTGTTTGTCTTTCTGGGTCTGGCTTACCTTACTCACAATAATTTTGCCTAGCTCAATTCATTTGCCAGAAAATTTCATGATGTCATTTTTTAAACAGCAGAGTAATAGTCTATTGTGTAAATGAACCACATTTTTCTTATCTATTTATCAGTTGAGGTGACATCTAGGTTGTTTCCAGTTTCTGGCAATTATGAATAAAGCTGCAGTGAACCTGGTTGACCAAGTGTCCTTATGGTGGGATAGAGTGTCTTTTGAGTATATGCCAAAAAGTGGTATAGCTGGGTCTTGAGGTAGGCCTATTCCCAATTTTTTGAGGAACTTTGATATTGATTTGCATAGTGGCTGTACAAGTTTGCACTCCCACCAGAAATGGCATGTTCCCTTTGTTCCTGAACCAGACATAGGACAGAATCTCAAAGTAGTTTTAATTTATATTTCCTTCATGGCAAAGAATGTTGAACATTCTTGAAGTATTTCTCAGCCATTTGAGATTCCTAGATTGATAGTTTGCTGTTTATAGCTGTAACCCATTTTTAAATTGTATTATTTGATTTTTTGGTATATAGTTTCTTGAATTTTTTTAAAAATATATTTTGGACATTAGTCTTCTATCAAATATGGAGTTGGTGAATCTTTTTCATTTATAGGCTTCCTCTATATGATTGACAGCATTCCTGGCTTTATAGAAGCTTTCCAGTTTCATGAGGTCCAATTTATTCATTGGTGTTCTGTTTGGAAATTTGTCTCCTGTGCCAATTAATCCATGGCATTTCCCAGTTTCCTTTTTATAAGGTTTTATGTTGAGGTCTTTGATTCACTTGGACTTGAGTTTTGTGCAGAATGATAGATATGGACCTATCTGCATTCTTCTACATGCAGACATGCAGTTAGACCAGCACTATTTGTTGAAGATACTGTCTTTTATCCCCAGTGTGTGTTTCTGGTTTCTTTATTAAAACTTCAGATATCCATAGATGTATGGATTTATACCTTGGTCTTCAGTTGGGTTACATTGACCAATGTGTCTGTTTTTATTATGCCAAAACTATGTGATTTTAATTACTGTAGTTTTATAGTACAGCTTGAAATTAGGGATGGTGATAACTTCAGCAATTATTTTTTTTGTTCAGAATTGTTTTAGCTATCCTGCTATCCTGTTTTTTGTTGTTTGTTTTTTGTTCTTGTTTTCATTTCTATATGAAGTTGATAATTGTTCTTTCAAGGTCTGTAAAGAATTGTGTTCAAAATTTTGATGAGGATTACATTGAGTCTGTAGATTGATTTTGGTAGGATGGCCATTGTTACTATGTTAATCATACAGATCCACGATTAGAATGGCATATCTTTTTATCTTCTGATATCAATTATTTTTGTTCAAACACTTGCATTTTTTAATCATAAAAGCCTTTCACTTGCTTGGTTAGAGTTATCCCAAAAATATTTTATGTTATTTGAAGCTGTTGAGAAGGGTGTTGTTGTTTCTCTGACTTCCTTCTTAGCCTGTAATTTGTGTTTTTGAAATTTTTCTTGTATCCAGCCTCTTGGATGGAAGTGTTTATCAGCAGTAAGAGTTGCCTGGTAGAATTTTTGGGGTCACTTATGTATACTATCACAGATAGCAACATTTTGACTTCTTCCTTTCCTATTTGCATTCCCTTGACCCTCTTCAGTTGTATCATTGTTCTAGCTAAGACTTTGAGTATTATATTGAATATATATGGATAGAATGTCTTGCCTTGTGCCTGGTTGCTGTGGAACTGCTTTGAGTTTCTATTTAATTTGATGTTGGTTATAGGTTTACTGTATATTGTTATAGTGCTTAGATATTTCCCTTGTATCCCTAATCTCTCTGTTTATCATGAAGAGGTGCTAGATTTTGACAAATAGCCTTTCTTCAACTGATGAGATAATTTTGTGTGTTTTTTTTTCTTCCAGTTGGTTAATGTGGTAGATCACATTGACTAATTTATATATGTTGAACTATCTCTGCATCTGTAGGATAAAGTCTACTTGGTCATGGTGGGTAATCTTTTTGATGTATTCTTGGATTTGGTTTGCAAGTATTTCTTATTATTTTTGAATCTATGTTCATAATTAGTCTATTATTAACTTTCTTTGTTGTATCTTTGAGTGGTATGAGTATTAGGATAACCATGGCCTCATCAAATGAATTTATCAATGTTCCTTCTGTTCCTATTTTGTAGAATAATTTGAGAATTGAACTCTTCTTCTATGCTAAAGCCATCTGACCTAGGGCTTTTTGGGGGGAAGGGAGGGGAAACTTTAAATGATTTTTTATTTAAATTGTTTATCTGAACTTGATTTAATTTTGGTAAGTGCTACATATTGAAAAATTATCCATTTCTTTAAGATTTTTTTATTTGTTGGAGTACAGATTTTTTTAAAAAAATAAAATTATATTGTTTTTTATTATTCATTCACAATTTGATGAACAATATGATATTTTTATTTCAGGGAATTGAAAATAGAGCACCAATGAAAATGGATAAGCAGGTGTCTTTGAAGTAGAGTATAGTATCCTTTGGAGTACAGATTTTTAAACTATGTCCTTATGATTCACTGGATTGCCTCAGTGTCTGTTTTTATATCTCACTTTTTGTTACTGATTCTGTTAGTTTATATATTTTCTCTCTGCCTTTTAGTTAGTTTGGATAAATGTATGCAGATCATACTGATTTTTTTCAAAGAAACAATTATTTGTTTCATTGATTCTTTGTGTTGTACTTTCTATTTTATTAATTTCAGCTCTGAATTTGATTAATTCATGATGTCTACTCTTCTAGAATATGAATACTTCTTTTTGTTCTAGAGTTTTCAGGTCTGCTACTTCTTCTTCTTCTTCTTCTTCTTCTTCTTCTTCTTCTTCTTCTTCTTCTTCTTCTTCTTCTTCTTCTTCCCCTTCCCCTTCCCCTTCCCCTCCTCCTCCTCCTCCTCTTCCTCCTCCTCCATCTGTTAAATATAAGCACTCAATGTTATAAGCTTTCCTTTTTACCCAGCTTTAATTGTATCTGATATATTTTGATATCATATATACTCCTTTTCATTGAATTCTAGAATGTCTTTAATTTCTTTTCTTTTTTTTCCTTTGCTCACAGCATTTTATTTTTATTTTTTGATACTTTATTTACATTTCAAATGTTTCCCCCTTTCCAGGTCTCCTCTTTGGAACCTCCTCACTCCCTCCCCATGCCTCTATGGGGGTATTACCCCACCCACCCACCCACCCACCCACCCACTCTCATCTTCCCTCCTTGGCATTCTCCTATACTGGGACATCTAACACCCTCAGGCCCAAGGGCTGCTCCTCTTCATGATGTCTAACAAGAGCCCCCTCTGCCACATGTGTGGCCAACACCATGGGTCCCTCCAGGTGTATTCTTTGGTTGGTGATCCAGTCTCTGGGAGCATCCGGAAGTCAGGCCAGTGGACACTGTTGCTCCCTCCATGGGTCTGCCAACTTTTTCAGCTCCTTCAGTCCCTTCTCCAATTCCTCTAAATGGGACCTCATGCTCAGCCCAATGGTTGCTGTGCAGTGAATCTTGGGTATTCCAAACCTTTGGGCTAATAACCACTTATCAGTGAGTACATATTGTGTTCATTCTTTTGTAACTGAGTTACTTCACTCAAGATGATATTTTCAAGTTCCATCCATTTGCCTGTGAATTTCATGAAGTCATTGTTTTGAATAGCTGAGTTAGTATTCTATTGTGTAAATGAACCAGATTTTCTGTATCCATTCCTCTGTTGAGGGACATCTGGGTTGTTTCTAGTTTCTGGCTATTATAAATATGGCTGCTATGAACATAGTGGAGCATGTGTCTTTATTACATGTTTGAGCATCTTCTGGGTATATGCCCAAGAGTGGAATAGCTGTGTCTTCAATTAGTATTATGTTCATTTTTCTGAAGGTCCACCAAACTGATTTCCAGAGAGGTTGTATCATCTTGCAATCCTACCAGCAATGGAGAAGTGTTCCTCTTTCTCCACATCCTCACCAATATCTGCTGTCATTTGAGTTTTTGATCTTAGCCATTCTGACTGGTGTGAGGTGGAATCTCAGGGTTGTTTAGATTTGCACTTCCCTGATGACTAAGGATGTCGAACATTTCTTTAGGTGTTTTGCAGCCATTCGAGTTTACTCAGTTGAGAATTCTCTGTTTAGCTCCATTCCCCATTTTTTTGGTAGGGTTAATTGGATCTCTGGAGTCTAACTTCTTGAGTTCTTTGTATATATTGGATATTAGCCCTCTATCCGATGTAAGATTGGTAAAGGTCATTTCCCAATCTGTAGGTTGCCATTTTGTCCTATTTACAGTGTCCTTTGCCTTACAGAAGCTTTGTAATTTCATGAGGTCCCATTTGTCAATTCTTGTTCTTAGAACACAAGCCATTGGTGTTCTGTTCAGGAACTTTCCCCCTGTGCCCATGTGTTCAAGACTTTTCCCCACTTTCTCTTCTGTTAGATTCAGTATATCTGTTTTTTCTGCAGGTCCTTGATCCACTTGGATTTGAGCTTTGTACAGGGAGATAGGAATGGATCAATTCGCATTCTTCTACATGTAGACCACCAATTGAACTAGCACCATTTGTTGAAGATGCTGTCTTTTTCCCACTGCATGGTTTTAGCTTCTTTGTCAAAGATCAAGTGACCATAAGTGTGTTGGTTCATTTCTGGGTCTTTGATTCTATTCCATTGATCTACCTGCCTGTCACTGTACCAATAACATGCAGTTTTTATCACTACTGCTCTGTACTACAGCTTGAAATCAGGGAGGCTGATTCCCCCAGAAGTCCTTTTATTGTTGAGAATAATTTTTGCTATCCTGTGTTTTTTGTTATTCCATATGAATTTGATAATTGCTCATTCTAAGTCTATGAAGAATTGAGTTAGGATTTTGATGGGGATTGCACTGAATCTGTAGATTGCTTTCGGTAGGATGGCCATTTTAACTGTATTAATCTTGCCAATCCATGAGCATGGGAGATCTTTCCATCTTCTGAGGTCTTCTTCAATTTCTTTCTTCAGAGACTTGACATTCTTGTCATACAGATCTTTTACTTGTTTGGTTAGAATCACACCAAGATACTTTATATTGTTTGTGACTATTGTGAAAAGTGTCATTTCCCTAATTTCTTTCTCTGCCTGTTTATTCTTCAAGTATAGGAAAGCTACTGATTTGCTTGAGTTAATTTTGTATCCAGCCACTTTACTGAAAGTGTTTATCAGCTGTAGCAGATTTCTGGTGGAGTTTTTTGGGTCACATAAGTATACCATCATATCATCTGCAAATAGTTATATTTTGATTTCTTCTTATCCAATTTGTAGACCTTTGACCTCCTTTTGTTGTCTAATTGCTCTAGCTAGACCTTCAAGTACTATATTGAATAGATTGGGAGAGAGGGGGCAGCCTTGCCTAGTCCCTGATTTCAGTGGGATTACTTTGAATTTCTCTCAATTTAGTTTGATGTTGGCCTCTGGTTTGCTGTATATTGCTTTTACTATGTTTAGGTATACTCCTTGAATTCCTGATCTTTCCAAAACTTTTATCATGAAGGAATGTTGAACTTTGTCAAATGCTTTTTCATCATCTAATGAAATGACCATGTGGTTTTTTTCTTTGAGTTTGTGTATGTAGTGGATTACATTGATGGATTTCCCGGTACTGAAACATCCCTGCATCCCTGGGATGAAGCCTACTTGATGATTACATGTCTAGGTGCTGATTTCTATACTTGTCTTTGTTGGGTGGGTGCTTTGTTGCTTAGCTTCTTTTTCATCTCTGGATTTTTGGAGAGTGTGTTGATTGTTTTCCTGGCCTGCTTTGCTGTTGTATTCACAGGGAATGCCTGCTGGTATTGAAATTTCAGATATTGGGATGAGTTTTGGGAAAGAAGTTTTGGGAGAGAAGGTTTGGGAAGAATTTTTTTAGGATTGTTGGAGAGATGGTCATAGAGGAAAGGGAGACCATAGCAGATTTTTGTTGTTGCTGTTGTTGTTACAGAGCTGAGAATAAAAGAGAGGAGATTGGATCTCAGGCACAGTAGGAAAGGTGTGAGTCTGCCTTCAGACAGCTTGTTGCTTGGGGAGAAGCAGCCCTTGGGTTATCAGGGGGTGTCTGTTGAAGTTAGGGTCTAGGAAAAAGCAACACATTTGGGGAGGAAGTTTGGAGGAGAAGATCTGTGGTATCTGCAGGAGATGGGAGCAGGAGTGCATCTAAGTCTCTCACTGGTCTTCTGCTGTAGAGCTGGGGATGAGACTGGAAAATTGTGTATGGGGCAATAGTAAGAGTGGTGAAAGTCTGTAGGCAGCCTACCTGATTTTCTTACAAGCGTGGACTGTGGTTCAGAGAGGATGCCTGCTTGTGTTGAGAGGTGAACTCTAGCAATGAATGGGGAGAGAGGTTAGGAGGGGATGATCTGTGGGATCCACTGGAGATGTGGGGCAGGAGTGAAAGGAGGCTGCTGCTGGTGGTCTTTTGCAGCACTAGGTATGATACTGAGGAACTGGTTCTAGGGGAGCATAAGAAGGTCTGTGGGCAGCCTACCTACCTGGTTTTCTGACAGTCTTGTGCGGTGGTTGAGTGGAGGTTCCTCCTAGAGTTGAAGACTGGGATACAGTCATTAGTGCAGGGAGGGAAATTGTGTGTGTGTGTGTGTGTGTGTGTGTGTGTGTGTGTGTTTTATAGTCTGATTCTTAAGCTTAAAATCTTAACTTTCAACACTGACTCCATACTTTATCTACTTTATATAAACTGTATTTTATACTTTACATAAAGTACATGTTTATATATATTATATATCTCACCTATATGCAAAGAAATGGTGATACAGGGCCTATGGAAAAGGCTCAAGGGTTAAGAGAACTTGTTTTGCCAAAAGACCAGAGTTCAGTTCCCAGTATCCATGCCAAGAAAATCATAAGTGTCTGTAACTCCAGGAGATCAGATTCCCTCTTCCAGTCTCCATAGACAACCACACATATATGATATGCACATGTACAGTCACATAGATATACACAAAAAATTTTAAAAAAATGTTAAAAAATAGTGATACATTCCAATGTCACTGAGGAACAATGAAACTCAGCTAATTGTGTACAAATGGTATTTGGGTGTGCCTATGGAATTCTTGCTGATTTGTCTATTACTGAATAATAACTTATCCAAGACCACTCTATATTCAGACAATAAAAATAATTTTATATATTCTATCCATTTGTTTCTTCTGCAATTTAGGCAAGTGGTTGGGAGATTCATCTATTTCACATAGCGTTTGGCTGTATCTGCCTAGTGTTGTAAAACTAACTGGTGGCTTTTCTGCTCTGGAGGCTTTCCTAACAAATCTGTGGCCCCAGTAAGTAAACTAGAAAGCTGTGCTCAGTTGGATGCTTCACTTTGGAGTGACATCTGACCTTTCCAGTTGATTTCTACATTAGTGGCTAAAGTTGCCAAAAGCAAATCTCCTAAGAAAAGAATAGTGGAAGTTGTTAACTTACACCAAATGACTCTGCCACATGGTACTAGCCAGAATAATTACAGACCATTTAAAAATTGAGAATATTATTCCATCTTTGCCATAGGGAATTTGCAGAGAATTCCATGCCATCTTTAGTTTGGCCCATACCCATGGAGAAAGAAGCTTTTAGTCCAGAAGCCACAAACAGAAATTGGTTTAAGTTTGAGTTTATATTTTTCTCCTCTGGTTTCAGGGGTGAGGGAATTATAGTGTGCTACAAGACAGATGAAGCAATATATTTAGTTAACCAAGGGTAGAGATTACTCTTTGTCTTTGAGACAGGAAACTGAGTACAAAAACTGCTGGCTGTATAAAAGCAAAAGAAAAAAATTAGTCTCAGGAAACGTGAGAGGGTAGATAATATGACATATCTGAGGGATGAAATGTTTCTGATTAAAATAGTTTTGAGGCTAGAGAGATGGCTCATTGGTTAAGGGTACTTGCTACGCTTTCCGAGGACTTGAATTCAGTTCCTAACATGTCAGGAAGCTCACAAATACTTGGAACTCTAGCTCCAGGGGAGCTGATGTTCTCTTCTGATTTCTACAGGAACACACACATACACACACACACACACACACACACACTAAAAAATAAGCCTTGAAATCAGTGGACCTATATCCCTCCCTCCAAATACTACAGCCTGTTTACCTCCCAGGAGGTCTGTAGTAACCAAAGGTATAGGTGATACTATCACCCAAATACCCATGCCAGCTAGGACACCCACCCAGTCCAGCTGACACATCCCCTGCCCCTAACTCCACCTTTTTATGGTCCACTGAACCACCTGAGCCAGAATAGCAGCCTGATACTGCACAAACACTACGGCCTTTGAGCCTCTCAGGAGGTCCAAAGTAACCAGGGGCACAGGAGGTCTGCAGTAACCAGGGACACAAGAGACCTCCTTTAACCAGAGACAAAAGAAGCCCACCCCAACCAGAGACAACACTGCCTGCCTCCAAGGAGACCAGCTCTAACTCAGGTCACAGAGCTCTACCTGACTCCAGTCAGAGTTTGCCTCCAGTCTGACTTGTTCCAGTCAGAGACAAGGAGGTCAGTTAACACCAGAGATAACCAGATGGCAAAAGGCAAGCACAAGATTGTAAGTGACAGAACCCAATGCAATTGGCACTATCAGATCCCAGTTCTCCTACCACAGCAAGCCCTGGATAACTTAACACACCTGAAAATCAATATAATGACCTAAAATCCCATCTCATGAAGATGATAGAGGACTTGAAGGAGTATATAAAGAACTCCCTTAAAGAAATACAGGAAAATACCTACAAATAGGTAGAAGCCCTTAAAGAAAAAAAGCAAAAACAAACCAGCAAAAAAACCCAAACAAATCCCATAATGAAATAAAGGAAAATACAATTAAGCAGGTGAAAGAGTTGAACAAAATGGTCCAAAAACTAAGAATGGAAATAGAAACAAAGAAAACAAAATGGGAGGCAACCCTGGAGATGGACAACATAGGAAAGAGACCAGGAGCTACAGATACAAGCATCACTGAAAGAATACAAGAGATAGAAGAGAGAATCTCATGCATAGAAGATATCATAGAAAATATTGACTTATCAGTCAAAGAAAATAAAGTGAATAAAGCTCTTAACCCAAACTATTGAGGAAATTCAGGACAGAACGAAAAGATCAAACCTAAGTATAACATGAATAGAAGAGAATGAAGAATCCCAGATCAAAGGGCCAGTAAATATCTTCAACAAATTCATAGAGAAAACTTCCCTAAATTAAAGAAAGAGATGGCCATAGATATACAAGAATCCTAGAGAATACCTAATTTATTTGATCAGAAAAGAAAATCCTCTCATCACATAATAGTCAAAACACCAAATACATAGAACAAAGAGAGGATATTAAAAGCTGTAAGGAGAAAAGGTCAAATAATGTATGAAGACATACTTATCACAATTACACCAGACTTCTCAACAGAAAATCTAAAAGCCAGAAGACCCTGGACAGATGTCATCCAGACCTGAAGAAAACATAAATTCCAGCCCAGGATAACCCAGCAAAACTCTCAATCATTATACATGGATAAATCAAGATATTTCATGACAAAACCAGATTTAAACAATATCTTTCTACTAATCCAGCACTACAGAGGATATTTGAATGAAATCTCCAACACAAGGGGGGAACTACATCCAAGAAAACAGAAGAAACTAAACATTTCAAAACAAATCTAAAAGAGAAGAATCATATACACACAATAACATCTCCAGCAACAATAACAAAAAAGAAATAACAGAAACTGTCAACCACCTATCTTTAATATCTCTCAACATCAATGGACTCAACTTCTCTATAAAAAGCAACAGACTAATAGACTGGATGAGTGAACAGGATGCAGCATTTTGCTGCAGTCAATAAACACACCTCAGTGACAAAGACAGATACTACCTCAGAATAAAAGGCTGGAAAAAAGTTTTGCAAACAAATAGTCCCAAGAAACAAGCTGGACTTCCTATTCTAATATTCAATAAAATAGACTTTCAACCAAAAGTTATCAAACTAGATGGAGAAGGACACTTCATATTCATCAAAGGAAAAATCCACCAAAATGAAGTCTCAATTTTGAAATCTATGCCCCAAGCACAAGGGCACCCACACTTGTAAAAGAAACTTTACTGAAGCTCAAAACACACATTGAACCTCACATTACAGTAGTGGGAGACTTCAACACCCTACTCTCACCAATGGACAGGTCATTGAAACTAAATAAATACACAGTGAAACAAACAGAAGTTATGAACCAAATGAATTTAACAGATTCTACAGAACATTTCACTCTAAACCAAGAGAATATACCTTCTTCTTATGACCTCATGGAACCTTCTCCAAAATTGACCATGTAATCAGATATATAACAAGCCTCAACAGATACAAGAATACTGGAAGAATCCCATTCATTCTATCAGATCACTGCAGACTAAAGCTAGACTTCAATACCAACCAAAAACAACAGAAAGCCCTCATACTCATGGAAACTGAATAATCTGCTCAATGATAACTTGGTCAGGGAAGAAAAAAAGAAAGAATCAAAGACTTTACAGAATATAATGAAAATGAAGACACATAATATTAAAACTTATGGGACACAAAGAAAGTGTTAAGAGGAAAATTCATAGCAATAAGTGCCTTCATAAAGAAACTGAACAAAAAATTTAAAAAAATGAAGAAATTGGAGAGATTGCACATAAGCAACTTAACAAGCACACCTGAAAGCTCTAGAACAGAAAGAAGCAAACACATCCAAGAGGAGTAAAGAACAGGAAATAGTCAAACTCAGGTTCAAAATCAACCAGATAGAAACAAAGAGAATGATACAAAGAATCAACAAAACCAAAAGCTAGTTCTTTGTGAAAATCAACAAGATAGATAAATCCCTAGTCAAATTAACTAAAGGGCACAGAGACAGTATCAAAATTAATAAAATCAGAAATGAAAAGGAAGACATAACAGAAACTGAGGAAATTAATAAAAAAAAATCAGGACCTACTATAAAAGCCTATACTCTACAAAACTGGATGAAATGGAAGACTTTTTGGACAAATACCAGGTACCAAAGATAAATCAAGATCATATAAACTATCTAAACAGTCCCATATCCCCTAAGGAGATAGAAATAATCATCCAAACCTCCCAACCACAAAAAGCCCAGGGCCAGATGGTTTTAGTGTAGAATTCTATCAGACCTTGAAAGAAGAGCTAACACCAAATACTTCTCAAACTATTCCACAAAATAGAAACAGAAGAACTACTACTTTATTCATTCAATGAAGCCTCGGTTACTTTGATACCTAAACCACACAAAGACCCAACAAAGAAACAGAACTTCAGACCAATCTCATTTATGAATATTGATTAAAAAATACTCAATAAATGTCTTGCAAAACAAATCCAAGAATACCTCAAGACTATCTTTTACCATGATCAAATAGGCTTCCCCAGGGATGCAAGGATGGTTCAACATACAAAAATCCATCAATGTAATACACTATGTAAATAAAATCAAGGAAAAAACCCCATGTGATCATCTCAATAGATGCTGAAAAGGCCTTCCACAAAAGACCCTTTTTGTTAAAAGTCCTGGAGAGATCAGGAATTCATGGCACACACTTAAACATAATAAAAGCAATATATATCAAACCAACAACCAACATCAAATTAAACTGAGAAAAACTAGAAGCAATCCCACTGAAATCCAGGATAAGAGAAGGCAAAAATAGCTAGAGAAATTGGACAACAAAAGGAGGTCAAAGGGATACAAATTAGAAAGGAAGAGGTCAAAGTATCATTATTTACAGATGATATGATAGTATCAATAAGCGATCCCAAAAATTCCACCAGAGAACTACTACAGCAGATCAATAACTTCAGCAAAGTGGTAGGTAGGATATAAAAGTACTTCAAACAAATCATAGCCTTCGTTTATACAAATTATAAACAGGCTGAGAAAGAAATTATTGAAACAACACCCTTCACAATAGCCACAAATAATATAAATAGTTTGTATAACTATGACCACGCAAGTGAAAGATATGTACAACAATAACTTCAAAGCCCTGAAAAACATAAATTGAAGAAGACCTCAGAAGATGGAAAGATCTCCCATGTTCATGGATTGGTAGGATTAACATAGTGAAAATGACCATCTTACCAAAAGCATCTATAGATTCAATTCAATACTCATCAAAATTCCAACACAAATCTTCACAGACATGAAAAGAGAAATTCTCAACTTCATCCAGGACAAAACAACCAAGATAGCCAAAACAATTCTCAACAATAAAATAACTTCTGGAGGAATCACCATCTCTGACCTCAAGGTGTACTACAGAGCAATAGTGATAAAAACTGCATGGTATTGGTACAGAGACAAACAGGTCATTCAATGGAATAGAACTGAAGATCCAGAAGTAAACACATACACCTATGGACACTTGATTTTTGACACAGAAGCCAAAAATATACAGTGGAAAAAAGAAAGCATCTTCAATAAATGGTGCTGGTCTACCTGACAGTCTGTATGTGGAGAATGAAAATAGATCCATATTTATCACCTTGTACAAAGCTCAAGTTCGAGTGGATCAACGACCTCAACATAAAACCAGATGCACTGAATTTAATAGAAGAAAAAGTGGGAAAGAGCCTTGAACTCATTAGCATGTGGGAGGGAGCGATTTCTGAATGGAACACCAATGGCTCAGGCTCAAAGATAAACAAATGATAAATGGGACCTCATAAAACTGAAAAGTTTCTGTAAGGCAAAAGACCATCAGTAGGACAACAACCTACAGATTGGGGGAAAAAAATCACCAACTGTAAATCTGACAGAGGTTCAATTTATAAAATATAGAGAGAACTCAAGAAGTTAACCTCCAAAAAAACCAAACAACTCAAGTAAAAACTGGGGTACAGAACTAAGCAGAGAATTCACAACAGAAGAATCTCAAATGGCCAAGAAGCACTTAAATAAATGTTCAAAGTTCTTTTTCATCAGAGAAATGCAAATCAAAACTATCCCAAGATTCTACCTCACACCAATCAGAATGACTAAGATCAAAAATTCAAGTGACAGCACATGCTGGGGAGGTTGTGGAGAAAGAGGAACACTTCTTTGTTGCTGGTGGGATTGCAAACTGGTACAACCACTCTGAAAATCTGGCGGTTCTTCAGAAAATTGGAAATAGTTCTACCTGAAGACCCAGCTACACAAATCCTGGACATATACCCCCCAAAACCACCCAACCATACCACAAGGACACATGCTCCACCATGTTCATAGCAGCCTTATTTATAATAGCCAGAAGCTGGAAACAACCTGGATTCCCCTCAATGGAAGAATTGATACTGAAAATGTGGTACATTTATACAATAGAATACTACTCAGATATTAAAAATGAGGACAGCATGAGTTTTGCAGGCAAATCAGTGGAAATGGAAAATATCATCCTGAGTGAAATAAATGAGACCCAAAATAACATGCATGGTACAGAATACCTAGGATACAACCTACAGGCCTTGAGAAGTATAAAAGCAGAAAAGCCCAAATGAGGAGCCTTCCATCCCACTTAGAAGGAGGAAGGAAATAATCACAGGAGACAGAGGATGGGAGGGACCTGGGTGGGAGAGAGGGGAAAAGGGAAACAGTATTAGAAGGGGGCAGGAGAGAAGCTCAGGGGACCAAGAGAATTAATGGAAATATGCAGCCTTGAGAGGTGGAATGTGGGGAAACCCTCTAGTTAAAGTATCAGAGACCCAGAAGGTGAGAGACTGTCAAGACTCACCGGGGGGGGGGTGACCTTAGCCAATATGCCCAACATTGGGGACAGGGAACTCTAAGAGTCTACTTCCAGTAAATAGACAGTGCCTCAAGTGGAGGAACAGGGTTAATAGCCCACATTCAAAATTGTGACTAAGAATTATTCCTGTCTAAAATAAATGCAGGGACAAAAGTGGAGAAAGGAAAGGAGGTCCAATGAATGGCTCAACTTGAGATCCATCTCACGGGGGGGGGGGAGGGGGGACCAAGGCCTAACACTATTATTGATCTTGTGATGTGCTTACAGACAGGAGTCTGGCATTACTGTCTTCTGAGAGGCCCTGCTAGCAGCTGACTGGACAGATGCAGATACTTATACCCAACCACTGGACTGAAGTTGGAGACCCCTATGGTTGAATTAGGGGAAGGACTGAAGAAGCTGAAAGGGAGAGCGACCTCACAGGAAGATCAGCAGTCTCAACTAACCCAGACTCGAGGGATCTCCCAGAGACTTAGCCACCAACCAGGAGCATACATGAACTGGTCCAAGGCCTTTGGCACATAAATAGCAGAGATCTGCCTGGTTTAACTTCAGTGGGAGAAGAGAGACTTGAGGCCCTAGGGAAGGGGGGGAGCTGGTAATGGGAGGAAGCACCCTCTCAGATTCTAGGCAGAGGAGGAATGGGATGAGAATATGTGGGAGAGGGAACTGAAGGGTCCCATAACTGGGATGTAAATAAATAAAATAATTTAAATAAGCAAAATAAGTCTCAGAGAAGCTCCCCCCCCCCTGAGGCTAAAGAAGTTACTTGGTTGTCAATCAAGTATTGAGCTCTGCCTATGAGTTAAAAAGTAGAGTAGCTTTAAAAATGTCCATTTTTCCTCCCTTTGGCAGGTCATTGCTATTTAGCTCAGGCCGACTTGGAACTGTGGTTCTCTGGCTTCACCCTCCAGAGTGTTAGTATTCCAGGTTTGTACCAGTCCTACCTTCTTTTCCTGTTGCTGTGATAGATTACTATAACTAAAACAATATAAAGAAGGAAGGGACTTATTTCTCCTTACAGTTCCAGACAGTTCAGCAGGGGCATGACACATCTGGTCACATGATATCTGCAGTTAGAACAGACCAAGAGTACATGCTGCTTCTCAGCTCTCTTCTCTCCTTATACATTTCAAGACTCCAGACAAAGAATGATGCCACAGTGGGCAGGTCTTCCCTCCTTGATTAACATTTTCCAGATAATCCTAAATAATGACCAGCAGCCCATCTCCCAGCTGATTCTAGGCTCCCTTAAATCGACAATCAATATTAACCACCAGACTATCACCCTCACAGTCTTGGGATTCTTATTTAAAACTAGGGTTGTGGTAACCTCTGGAAAAGAGAGGTATATAAACATTTATGGTTACTGTAGGAAGAAGGAGGGGATGAGAAGAGCTGGCATATCTTCAGAAATATAAAATGGAGCACTTGATAAGTTGAGTGGTCTGATGTGCTGATGTTTTAGGGAATATGAAATGGAAGATGAGAGGAAATGATTGGAATAGTAACATTTCTCAATCAAATAGAGATTGAGAGAAGAAAAAACAGTAAACAAACAAGCAAACAAAAGGTAAATGACAGGTTTAGGGGTGAATGTGGGAGAACACAGAGGTGGAAAAATGACTGTGAGTCATTGCAAGAAAATGAGAAAGCAGTTCTTATACACTCAAAGAATCAATCAATACAGCAGGACTTGTGGTCAGGATAGGAAAGGAAGCGGGAAAAGGGCTCAGAGGTAGCAGTGGGTAGACCAAGATGTATGAACTCAGGGACAAGTATTAAAAATGTCTTGAAAGCAGAACCACTGAAGGAGGTTGAAGCACATGATGAGAACTGAAGTAAACCATGGGAACTATGGAGAAGAACACAACTATTACATCACAGTGTCTTTAATATTCTTTTACCTGTTGTATTAGGAAGTAATATTACTTCCTAAGAACATCCTAGACCAGCTATTTCAAGTCATCCCAGATCACTCTACCCCAGCCTCATTCATAACCAGTGACAGTGTCTTCTACTCTACTGGAAATAGTGGGATAAAGTGTTATACAAGCCAATAATTTTTTTCTTATTTTCAATCAAAATTTCTGTGTTTGATAATTTTCCTTATTCTGATTTTAAAATATCTCTTCTTTTCCAAGGCATCTGAATGTCATTTCCTCTTGCCTCCCACACATTAGCTCTCCATCCATTTCCTTTTCAAATATTCAGTTCTTTTTCCTCTGTTGCACCTTTCCCTTTGCATGCAGGCATTTTTGTCTCTCCTTCATGCTGAAAATACCTTGTTCACCTGTTTGCTATTAAAATGAAATATGTATTATATGTATTATACATATGTATATCTATATGTATGTATATGTGTTTATTATATGTGTTATATTATAATATATGTATAATATATTATATATGCATATGTATCATACAATTATCATATATATATATGTATAATACATATACATATGTATTTCCTTCAACTGACTACTAAACTTAATGCAAAAAGGTCTAAATCTTTTTAACTTATTGGGTAAGTATTTAAGATATTAAATCAGGGAAGATAAACATATTTCGAAGGAGGAAACAGCAACTGCTGCCAAGGCGTAGGACAGTGGGGGTAGTGAAGCTGCTATCCGTACTTCTTGGTAGGTGAAAAAGATGGGCATGAAGGACATGTGTATTACATGCATATATGACAAATTCACAAAGATTCTCCTCTGTAGAAAGAGAGGAAGGTTGACAATCGCAGAGGAATACCGTACTGAATTTGATACCATGGGAAATTTATATATATGACTCTGTGTGCCTTTGGGAGTATATGTGTTTAAAAAAATTACTTAAAAATTATTTTGATAAATTTTTCAATTTGAAAGATAAATAATAAGCCTATGTCATATATAGTAAATATTAAACCACATAGGATCTCTAATAAATAATCTAGTACTTAATTTTCTTTAAATTAATTCAAGCTTTAATCTGATTTCTCTATTCTGAGATGACAAATGCAATATTAACCCTAATGGCAATTCTTTATCTGCCTGAGATTACAAAGGAATCAAGAGTTAATGTGATGCTTGGAAATTGTAACAAATCCCAACTTCTAATCTACTTCAGTAGCTGCTCATGACACTAGCAAACATAAACTCTTAAAACTCAGCAGTTCTCTGTTTAGATGCTACCTGTAGAACAAACCCTTTTGGAAATCCCCAAGGCTTTGAAAAGGTTTTACAGAATTCTTTCCCTTTTTGTTTATGTTCTGCTCCTCAAGGCAGACACAGACTCACAGGCATACTCTTAAAGACTTTCCAAGACAATAGGCATCAAAATCTCTGATGAGTATTGACTTTCCCCAAAGATAAGGTACATATATCAGGGCCTTTTGAACAGGACATGTTGCTCTTGGTCCTGCAAATATCTCTGAACTAGGAACCAGATAATGGAGGCTAGTTCATGCCTGAGAATGGGTAAGAACTATTAAACTGTTTACTGATAACTCTGTTTTAAAGTAAAGCATAAATACAAGAAGACACAGACAGAAGTAAGTAGGTCCAATTCATCCCTACATCCCTTCTCTCTGATAGAAGTATCCCTTACCTAAGGATGTTGGGAACCTCTGCAGAGGAAACTAAATTTCTAGTTACATCAGCAACAAACTAATATATTGCCATAGAAGAATATTTCCTCTTTTCTAGGAAGCCATGTGAACCACACCAAAAATTCGCATTCCAGGACTTGAAATTGTTGCTTTGGTAGTTTGGGGAGAGTTCCTTATCTGAGTTTCCCATTTAAGTATATTTATGGCTTTTCTGTGGGCAGGTCTGGCAATGGCTACCAAATTGAGGGAAAGATATTAAAAAGATCCTGCTGTCTTTTTGGAAAGAAAGAAGGGAAAATACAGAAGAAAAGAACCTATTAATATAGAATTTACTTCTGCCAAACATATGTAAATATCTTTTATTAAGCAGAAGGGGCAAATTATAGCATGGATGTGGAAATATTCTGACAAATGGACTGTAGTCTATGCAAGTATTTGGTCTCTGTTTTTCAAATCATGGTTTGTGAATATCCTGAGCAAAGTTTGTTACAAAGATTTAACTTCCATTTAGAGGGCTGGATTTGAGAGGTTTTTAGGTCTTTAATCCTCCATTTCAGCAATTTGTTGCTGATATAGTGAGTAGGATGATGTCTTACTCTAAATTCTGAGTTTTACTACACTACAAGAAAAATAATGTTAAGAAAACAATTAATTGGCAGCAATTAATTAGAATTATATACTGAGATTTGGTTACAGTCACCAATCAATTAATATCATATGTTCTCTTTGAAAACACCAAGGTATGATTGATGAGATTTCTGTATCACCTGCCTTGCAACACTGAAGGGAATAATTAATTGAGGTCAGTTGCCAAACACAAATATTTATCTGCAGGCAAAGCAATCATTTCTCATCCTCATTAACAATAACGATGCCTTTTATTCATAATAAAGCAGCACAGTCCTTAATATGAAAAGGTGACTCAGTGTACGCATACCTATGTTGGAGGGTTGAGGTTTGTGACTCCTCTCAGAGATCATAGAAGTTGCTTTTAAAGCTGAGGTCGAGCTGTTCTCTTCTTTAAGCTATTCGATGTTGTGTGAAACAGTGGTTTGTTTTCAGCCTGTGCCTTGTCCTGAGAAGTTCCAATTGGTTCTTTATTTTTATTCATTCTCTGAGAATTTCATTTAAGCATAGAGTATATTTTAACCATGTCAGCACTCGGGCCTCCTCCAAATTCCCCAGCACTACTCCCCCCACATCCTGGGAAGGGAGTACTTCATTTTACAAGTAACATTAGAGCTTATTTTTTAAAATGGAGGGTCACTCTCCACTTGGGTAGACATATAACCAGCCCCATCTGTCTGGCAGCACCCACACAGCGCAGACTGATGAATGACTTATTTCTAGGAGTAGAAAGAGTGGCACTTTATAAATTTCTTGGGTTAAATAAGGATTTGTTTTAGTTTATATTTCTGTGGCTGTGATAAAATATCCTGACAAAAAGCATCTTAATGGAAGGAAGGTTTTCTTTGGCTTACAATTTCAGGCTATAGTTCATCACTATAAGGAGTTAAGCCAGGAACATCAAACAGCTAGGCATAATACATAATAGTTAAGAGAAGAAAGACATGAATACATCAATCTTTGCTTGTTTTCTTTTTTCCTAAACAGTTCAGGACCCCATGGCTATGGTCTGGTGCTGAATACTGGGCTGAATTTTCTCACATCAATCAGCAGTAATAAAGATGGTCCAACACAGTTATAAACACAGGCCAACCTGGTATTGACAATTCCTCATTAAGACTCTTTTCTCTGATGATCCTTGGTTGTGTCAGATTGACAGTTAAAAACTAACCAGCACAGGACTGTGTAAGCACAGGTTCATAATATAAAAATCAGGCCTCAGAGTTTATCAGATACCAGACTGAGGAAATTATGCAGTTTCTTTATCTAATCTTACAATGCTGATGGTTCTTCCCACCTGCCATTTGCCCTTTGCCATTGTGTCTGGAAAGGGATGGACAAACAGGAGTCTTCTGCCTATGCTGGGGCCTCAGTTCACCTCAGAGAAGACAAAAAGGGGGAGGGAGGAGAAAGGAGGATAGAAGGACTTAGACAATGAGTAGCACTTTTAACAACAACAATGGATCTTGAAATAGGTCCAAATACTTATTTAAACTCCTGACATTGTTTGGGGAGATATAAAAAAGTCTCTATTCATTGCAGATAGGGTACCAATGACAGACCAAATAAATTTTCCTTTCTGAAGAAAGTCTGGTGAATCAATGACTTTATGGGCTTACAGGAACACAAGTGATTCAAAAGAGATACATCACTGAGGAATTCCTATTGTTCGAGAATTAGTTAGACATTATCAGTCTTGAAAGTTATTGAATATGGGCCCACTCCTCATTAATAATCAGCTATTAAGGCCAGGAGGACTTTATTAGTTTAAAAAATCCCTGAATTTTGTCTTTTTACTGGCTAGAGACTTGATGTTATAAATTGCCACAAAGATCATAAGAGTATAACCTAGATAAAATCACAAATAATCTTTGTTTTGAGTTTCCCTTAAAATCTGAAATATTTAACTTTTCTTTGGATTCCCCTATAGAAATTCTGAGATACTCAACTATTCTTTGAGTTCTTTTTAGATTAGACATCAATAGCAAGCCCAATATAAAAAATTTCCAGGTATTATACATTCCTGGAGCTCAAGTGATTAATTTTCGTTCAGGCTGTGATGCATAACTTTAGTTATCAACTTGATGCTCCTGGGAAGACCTCAACTGAAGAACTGCTCTCATCAGATTAGCCTATGACCATGTCTGTAGGGCATTTTCTTGGTTGCTAATTTCTGTAGGAGGGCCCACTGTGGGTGGTACCATCCCTAGGCAATTGAGCCTGAGACTCTACAAGTAAGGTAGCTAAGCATTAGACCAAGAACAAACCATTAAGCTGACATCCTCCTTGGCTTTTTTTCAAAATCTTGCCTTGAATTATTGCCCTGATATCACTTTGATAATGGACTGTAACCTGAAAGATGAACTAAATCCTTTCCTCCCCAACTTGTTTTTGATTATGATGTTTATCATTGCAGCAAAAATGCAAACATGGACACAAACATTCTTTGAGGCTTATTCTGAGATGCCACATTGCATGTGGTTTTAAAGATATGGTTAGAAACAGAGTAGCTAACTCAATGAGAATCACTGATATTTAAATTTGTCCATTTATATTGGAAGGTTGTGGAAGTCCCTTCCCCAAGATAGCATTTAATTTAATTTAATTTAATTTAATTTAATTTCAGTAGTAGTAATAAGAGTTATGGAGTGTAAGTAATAGAAAACTTTTAAGTTTCAAGCACAAGATTGCAGAGCAGTACATGTGAGTGAGTGGCCAGATTTCCTCCGCACAAGACTGCAGGCTTCACACAAAGGCAGTTATCTTACAAGAAAGAAGGGAGGGTAAGGGGAAAGTCTTAGTATCCTTAGAGTGAAGACATGCCTAAGGTTTAGTAGGAGTGGCTCTTCCAGAGGACTGGGCTTTGATTCCCAGCACCCACATGATGGTTCACAGCTGGCCGTCACTACATTTCCAGGAATTTAATGCTATTTTCTGCCTCCATGATTGTCAGGTATGCACATGGTACCCAGATATCCATTCAGGCAAAACACCCACACGCATAAAAATAAGATAATGATAATTAAGGAATTTAAACAACAAAATAAAAAGGTACAGAAAGAAAAGATCCATAAATCTGAAGAATAAGGTGAGGGAGGTATGGGGCAGTAAAGAAATGCTTATGAATGATATACCCAGATAGATCACCAAAGAAAATATCACTGGTGGCAGCTAATCAACCCAGAACTGTGCCTAGTAGCCTGAAGAATCCTTTCCCACTGAGATATTCCCACCTAGGAGAAGCTAGATATTTGGTTCACCACAGAAAAGAATTTCAGGACAATCAAAGTTAGTGGGTTTATTAATTATTTAGACAGAGTAACATAGAAAGGGGGCACTACACACCAAAACCACGAGCACTTCTCATGAGGGTGAGTTGTATATACGGTTTTGTGGCTTTCTGAGGTACCCTGATTGAAGGGCATACGTTTAGGTTTCTAGATCTCAAATATTTTCTTCCAGTCTACAGGCTGCCTCTTCACTTGATTGCTGTACATAATCACTTCACTTTTGCTGTTCACAAACATTCTAACTTCATCAAGTTCCATTTGGCTTTATTTCCTGAGTGACCTGCATTTGATTTTGAAAGTCTCTATCTTGTTTTGTCCTAACTCTGATCTCACGAGCCAGGATTTACAAGATGTTGGGGAGTGATAGTGGGGGTTGGCCATGTTCAAACCTCTATGTTCAGGAGACAGTGTTCAAAGAGTGTCAAGTTTGTGCCCCTGGTATAAATGAATTCTTTTTAATCCCTTTTCTAGTCAAGGAGCAGACACAGCAGCAGAGCTGTGTACTGGCTTCATTAGTTAGGATGTTATGGAGGTGTATAGACATTGTAGTGGTGTAGGATATCTAGTGTACATGAGAGGCAAGACTCTGGGATCTGTGTACCTGTTAGAGCCTAATGTTGGCTGAAGGCAGAGGTTTATATGAGAGGCTTGTGAGCCCGTTACCTTTTACCTGTTAGGGCCTGGTGCTGGTTGGGTGGCCTGATGATATTTAAAGAGAATAGTTTTGTGTGTGTGTGTGTGTGTGTGTGTGTGTGTGTGTGTGTATGCATGTGTGTGTGTAGGTGTGTAAAGTCAGAGGATGTCGGAGCTTGAACTCATGTCATCAGGATTTGCTTGAGGCACCCTTTCTTACTGATATGTCTTGCAGCCACTGATGCATTTTGAATAACAGAAGTTTTTCATTTTAATGTAATTCATCAGATTTAACCTTGTTATTGTTGTTCCCTTCCTTAACAACTGGCTAGTCCAACCAATAGGATACTGAGTAGAGGAAGTCACAATAAATACTGTCATCTCTTTTGCTATCAAAAGGAAAGTTTCCAGGATCTCACTGTTACAAGAGCTGTGTACTGCATGAGGTTAAGATTCCTGTTTAGGTCCTTGATTCAACAGCACTAAGTCAGCAAGGCTAATGCCTGGAAATGTGTAAGGCAATGTGCAAAATATAAGAACATTTAAAACTTGGGGAAACATTGGCCTGAGGATGGGCAATGAGCTCCAAAAACCAGTCTCTTTGTTGATGTTGTAAACGTGCTGTCCAGTTAATATGCCCCCTCAGTGGGTTCTTAATCTCCATTCCAATTTGCCCAGTTCTGGGATGGATGCCTTCTTTACTCCTCTTTTATTTTCTGCCTGTGTAAACCAGTGATAGTTTCATTCACATTTATAAAGTACCATAAGAACATTCCTGGGTTGGGATTTATATATTAAAACATTTGATAGTAGCTAGAGACTACACTTGAGGGAACTCATGAATTGTGCTTCATGCTTTTGGACTCTTGGTATTAAAATGCTCACCAGCTGTGTTCACTCAGTATGTCTTTCACATTTGAATGTGGTCCCAACTTGGAGACAAACTGCTAAGAAATAAAGTCTGAAATGGATCAGAAAGAGCATTAACTTGCATATCTCATGGCTGCCTTTCTTTGGTCTGTTTTCTTTAGGCCCAACTAATCCACAAATCCTTGATTTCCACTTGATACTCGGATATAGAGCATTAATGTATTCCTTGCAAAGTTTTTGTTCATTAGGGGTCAGGGAAGGGTTAGGACATCTTAAGTCTGGGTTTCATTCTTTTCTATACTTCCTGTGTAATTTAATGTTCCTCCATCTGTGTTGAGAATCTGGTCAGAGCGAAGGATAGTCTGTCTCACTGGTGTGTCACCATGCTTCCAGCAGCAACTACCCAGAGGGGCTGCAGCAGTGCTACAGGGAAACAGGCCACTCTCAATGCTTGTCCAGAGATTTGGGAGACTGCATCAAGTTTTTACATTTTCACCTAGCATTACTTAATTTAGAAACAATCGAGTTCTCCCTCACGTATGTTGTGATGTTTCTTCTACTAGCCTACTGTATTGAAAACATCTGCTTTTTAAGAGTTTGTGGGGATGGCTCATAACTGTGGGATAGATACTGTTTTAAATTTCCGACATCTTCTGTGCTTCTTTACTAACATCATATGATATACATATATATATATATGTATGTATATATGCATATGTATGTATATATGCATATGTATGTATATGTATACCTGTATATATGTGTATATATATATTATATAATGTTGGTGAAGAGGCACAGAACATGTTGGAAATTTAAATATATGTATATATTTAATAGATAAACTTATTATCTATTAAATAGATAATATATTAAAATTATAAACATATAAAATTTAATGTATTAAATAAACATATTTCCCAATATTGCTGAGTAGAAGTAAGAGTCAGTGTTAGGTATTAGAAGCATGCATTTCCACAAACTTATCCCCCTATATTCCTTAAACTTAAATGTGTATTGTGGGATTTGGATCAAGGCAATGGGAAATGGAGACTTCTTCAGGAAAGCAGTTTTTAATTACGTTAGCAATTTCAGCTGAACTCCTGTTCAAAATTATATGCAGGGAATATAGTAAAATAGGGCCTTTATATGATTTTTTTGTTTCTTTGTCCCCCATTTATGTAAACACAGAATTTCATTTGTTATTTCAAAAGGTAGGTAAGGTAAGGTAGGATTCTAAAGACAGCCTGAATGTGGAGAAAGGGAAAGCCACTAAAGTAATGTTACTTTATGGCAAAGACTAAACTACACAGTAGTTTCTTTGTTCAGCAAAGTCTCTCGGAAAGCTTACTAAGCTAAGTAAAAGGGATGTGATGAAAGTTCAGGTACATTCAAGGACATGGCTTTGTTTGTTTGTTTGTTTTGTTTTGTTTTTTCTTTTCCCTGGCTTCTAAGGGCCTCTATCACATTGGTTCAAAGCTAGTTGAACGATATTACCTAGTAAATTAGTTTTCTTAGGCCATTTCTGTTGGAATAGAGTGGAAATTTGTCTCTTATTTCTATGGTCCCCTGAGTGGAAGGATGTGAAACCAGGTCACTGGCAACTGTCCCCCACTTGGGGTATCTAGATTCTGCTTATAAGAGAGAATGAGGCTGGGCAGTGGTGGTGCGCACCTTTAATCCCAGCACTTGGGAGACAGAGACTGGCGGATTTCTGTGCTCGAGGCCAGCCTGGTCTACAGAGTGAGTTCCAGGACAGCCAGGTCTATACAGAGAAACTCTGTCTCGAAAAACAAAAAACGAGAGAGAGAGAGAGAGAGAGAGAGAGAGAGAGAGAATGAGGCATATCCTCAGATGACAAATGACTGACACCTGTTTGGAGGGACTTTGATGGTCATTACTCATGCTTAATGTTGGTACCATTCCTTTTCATCATACTTGCATAAATTTACATATTGACATTTTACCTCCTATTTGAATTGTCTTTGTGTTCTTTGTAGCTGGAAATATCCTTACCTAAATTAAGAACAGAGACAAATAAAATGAAGGTTTCATAAAAACATGAAAATCCTTCTATTACATATTTTCTAGAATTTTTTTTTACAGGCAAGCATTTTTCTTCATATCTTTGTCAGATTTTTGTTGTTGTTTAGGTTTATTTGTTTGTTTTGAGAGGGTTGTGTGGCGGTCAGAAGACATCACGTGGGGGTCTGTTCTATTCTTTTGCTGTATGTCTGTATTTTGGTGACTGAACTCAGGCTGTTGGGTTTGGGGCAAATACTCCTGCCTACTGAACCATCTCACCAGCCTTCTTCCAACTGTTTTGCAGCCAGTCATATTTGTTTTGTTTTGTTTTGTTTTGTTTTCCTTGACCTAGAAAAGAGGGAATTCATAAGGCTATGTTTAGGCAGGTCACAGTAAAATGAGCTTACAAAGTCTTTTCTGACTTGGCCTATATCATTTTGTTAAGCTCAGAAAGTCAAAAGCCAGTATGGAAATGGAAATGGAAATATCTCATCCTTAAGGGGATAGTTCCAGAATAAAGTAGATTAACACTTTTAGCACTATGATTAGACTATAATTTTTTAAAATGATTTTGGAAAACTTTATGTTTTATATCATAGCTTCTATTACAATGCCTGTAAGTCAGACAAATTAAATATAGGATATTATTTGCCATGCATATCAGGAAAACTTAGAGAGATTTCCACTAATAATTAGACTTAGGAGAATAGAAATACACCAAGAATACACGAGGGAAGGAGAATGTATGGAAATAGTGATTTTTTGAACTGCTTCCACATAATAATGGTCTGGAAATTTAAAAAAAAAAAAAAAGAACTTGGCTCTATTAATCACTGATCAAATTATGTTGAAGTGCGGTCTTGGAATTTCATTTTAAAACTCCTTTGGTGATTCTAATGTTTGCCCAGGTTTGAACCAGAACTCTCTCCCTTGAGTTCATCTGTATTAGTTTTAGCACATAATTATGAAAACCCGTGAAACAGAAGGCTAAGATTTGGCCTCTGCTTTGCCATTAGTGAAGCGTATGGCTTTGGACAAATAATTTTTCTGATCTTCACCTAAAAAGAGGCTTAGTCTAAAATAACTCCAAGGGGTATTGTAGTCTGCTGTTAGAAAAACCTGAGCTTTTGAAGGGTTCTTCTTTCAAGGCATTAACGACTCTTGTAATTAGAACCTGCTTGGCTCAGTCTTAGGTAATGTCAGGCCGGTACTTGGAAGAAGGGTAAATTAAGTTCATGTTTTAGAAGCCAAGAACTGTGGCATAAGTGAAATGATAGAACTGACTACTGATTAATGCCAGGCCCATTTGAGAGCATTTTTGGTGTCTTCATGCCAGCTGGAAGGATGAGGGGCCTGCCACCTTCTGGGAGATGATGTAAGCTCTGCAATTTAATACAGCACAACATCCAACATGCTGAAGGACATGGTTACTTTTCAGAGAAGGAATCTTCATGGCTGCTTCTAATAAAGAGGAGCTGCATTGGGTGAAGCTCATTAGTGACCTAATTCAGTGCACTCTTCAGTAAACAATTGGAGACAAACAGGAATACAAGGTTTATATAAAACAGAGGGCCTAGTTCATGAGTCCCAATGTATTTTGTTAAGTCGTTGTAGGATACCATTTCTTTTTTTTAATTTTATCTATTTTTCATACTTTCTTTACATTTCAAATGTTTCCCCCTTTCCAGATCTCCCCTTTGGAACCTCCTCATTTCCTCCCCCCTCCCTCTGCCACTATGGGGGTATTCTCCCACCCACCCACCCACTCTTGTCTTCCCTCCTTGGCATTCTCCTATACTGGGGGATCTAACACCCTCAGGCCCAAGGACTTCTCCTCCCCCTGATGGTTACCAAGACCCTCCTCTGCCGCACATGTGGCCAGCACCATGGGTCCCTCCATGTGTATTCTTTGGTTGGTGGATGAGTCTCCAGGAGTATGGGGAGGGTGTGTCAGGCTAGTTGCCACTGTTGCTGCCTCCCTGGGGATGCAAACTCCCAAGATACCATTTCTTATTTCCTTTAAGAACAATTCATTTTAAGGCTTAAAGGTCGCACTGCATTTCCTTGAGGAGTGCAACCCAGCACCACCCTGCTCACTCCCATGTGTAGACCTGCCTTCTGCATTCTTTCACACTTGGAGGCCCTCCATCCTTAAGTTCACCTTCTAGCAGTCCTCCCTTCTCTTTCTCCCTAAGAGAGTTTTCTAATGAATTCAGATGAAAGAGAACACCCCTCAGCCCAGAGTTTAACTGCAGTGGCCCAGTATTCAAACCATTTTAAAATTCCTTCTTCATCTTTAGAAAAACCTTTAAGATTTATGTTGCCCTGAGGTTTTCCTTACATTTCTAGTTCTTAGCTTTCACAAACTCCTAAAATGGTCCATGCTCCCAAATTATGTTCCTCCATCCAAGTATCAGCTCAACATCAGACTGCTATCTCCTGGCAATGATATTGATAATTAACAAATAAGTATTTTGTATGTATTTAGTGGTTACTTTGTACTGAGAGAAAAGCTTTGAGGTGTGATTAAATTGTAAACTCTGATTCTATTTGGGAGAAACAGGAAAAAAGGTAGACTTAATCTCTAGATAAAATAGCATAATTTTTCAACTTTAACCATTAAATTATACTTTCAAGATGTTTAGACATACTGTGTCTTGTGTTTGATGTGTTCCCCACCCCCAATATTATAGTTTATTCTTTAATGCCTTTTAATTTGGATATAATAGCTTGTACTTTAGATTTTGGTTGTTATCTTGCCAAAATAAGTGTTACTATTTTTCAAGCTTGACCCCCTTCCCCAATTGTCTTATTTAAAGAGGAAGCTAAACTCATAAAAAAGAAATATGGGTTAAATAAATATCAATAATCAAACAGTAACAAAATAAAAAAAATTTTTCCTTTGGAAAAATTAATAAAATTGTAAAACCCTTAGCCAATCTGGTTAAAGAGAAGACACAGATCAAATGGGTGTCATTACAACTGACTTCAAATGAATCATTGAACATCATTAGAGATTGCCATGAAAACTTATGGTCTGAAAGGTTGGATAACACAGGAGTTAAACTGGAGTATTTCTGAATTTATATCATTGGCCAAAATTAAACCTAAAAGATATAGACAGATTCATTAAAAGTAATGATATTGAAGCTATTTTTAAGAGGCTCCCCTCAAAGAAAAACCCAGGAATAGAAGGATTCACTGCTGATTTCTAACAAATTTCCAAGAAAGACCTCAGACCAATTCTTCCTACCTTTTTCCATAAATTAAAAAGTGAAGGAATACTACCAAATTCATTCTGTGAAGCTAGTATTATCTGGATACAAAAACCAGCTATAGATACTACAAAAAGAAAAGAAGAAAAGAAAAAAATGAAAGAAAGACAAAGGACACCATTAATAGTACAAAATAGCTGCCCACAGAATAGTAAAAGACCATCACCAACCCCACATCTGACAGAGGGCTAATGTCCAAAATATATAAAGAGCTCAAGAAACTAGACATAAACAAACCAAATCATATAATTAAAAACAAAGTACGGATATAAACAGAGGAATCTCAAATGGTAAAGAAGCACTAAAATAATTGTTCAATATCAATAGACACCAGGGAAATGCAAATCAAAATGACTCTGAGATTCCATCTTACACCTGTCAGAATGGTTAAGATAAAAAATATAAGTGCCAGCTCGCTCATGCTGGTGAGGATGTTGAGTAAGCAGAACACTCCTTTGCTGGTGGGAATGTAAATTTGTACAGTCACTTTGGAAATCAATTTCGTAGTTTCTCAGAAAATTGGGAGTTGACCTACTGCAAGACTTAGCTACACCACTCTTGGGCATATACCCAAAAGATTCTCCATCATACTACAAGGACAGCTGTTCAACTATGTTCATAGCATCTTTATTTATAGTAGCTAGAAACTGGAAACAATCTAGATGTCTCTCAACTGGATAATAAAAAGGATGTATGTTTATACAGAGGAGTATTACTCAACTGTTTAAAACAATGCCATCATGAAGTTTTCAGGCAAATAAGTGGGATTAGAAAATGCCATTCTGAGTGAACATGGCAGTTTACTCACTTACAGATAGATATTAGCAGAAAAGTAAAAAATAACCATTCTACTACAGTCCACAGACCTAGATAAACTAAGTAACAAGGAGGGCTCAATGGGAGGAATACAAGAATCTTTTGGGGAAGGGGAATTAGAATAGACATCACATGTGGAGGTGACAGGTGGGGATGGGAACAGGAGGATCAGGTGTGTGGTGGATGGGGGGGAATGAGTACAGGGACAGACAACTCAGAGATGATTTAGAAATCTAGTACAATGAAAACTCCCTGGCATCAATGATGGGAACCCTCATTAAGACTCTCAGCAATGGGAGATATGGAGCTTAAACTGAGCATCTCCTGTAATTAGTTAAGATTTCCAGAAGAGGAATTGGGACACCAACCCAGCCACAAAATCTTTGACCTACAATTTGTCCTGTTTATAAGATGTGCTGGGGTAAAGGTGGTACAGAAATTGTGGGAATGACCAACAAATAAGGATCCAGCTTGAGACCCATGGACAAGAGTAAGCCCACTCTTGACATTACCTGGAAGGACAGAACCCAGAGGCTGTGTAGCCCAGAGACCTAGGACAGAATCAAACAAGACTGGAAAAAAAGTAAATGAAATGATTTTTAATGATATTTTACTATACTTAGATTGGTGCCTGGTCCAATTGTCATCAGAGAGGCTTTATCTAGCACAGGCAAACATTAAGTGGAGATTAGGGAATCCTGTCAAAGAAGTATTTTAGAAGCCAGAAGGGTTAAGAACACTATAATAACCCCACAGAATCAACTAACCTGGGCTCACTGGGGCCTACAGAGACTAGACCAACAACCAGAGAACATGTGTGGGAGTGACCCAGGCCCTGTAAATTGTTACAGTTGTGTAGCTTGATGTTCTTGTGATGCTCCAAATAGTGGTATTAGAGACTGTCTCTGACCCTTTTGCTGACTTTTGGGACCCTTTCCCACCTTACTGTGACTTGATATGCTTCATTTCATTGATATCCTCAGGAGACCTGTCCTTTTCTGAAGAGAAATAGAGAAGGAAGGATGGAATGGGATGGGGGCAGAGAGATGTGGGACTAGGGATTGGGAGGAGAATAGGGAGGGGAAACTACAGTTGAGTTGTAAAATAATAATAAATAATAATAAATTGAAAAAACAATATTTGGAATATTAGAGATAGGACACATTAACAATTAATTGTATTAGTAATTACTTGGTGTTAAAAATTATTTCTCCCCACAAGAACCATAGACTAAGAAAAACCCAGTACTAGACCCAAGTAACCACCTTTTGAAGGCTTGGTCAGAGTAGTTCCAATAATTTCCAAAACAATATAAATTATGGATATGTAGGGTTATGGGTGGTATGTCTGCTCTGCCACAGGGCAGGGTCACTAGACGAGGCAGTACATAGGAGTTGACTGTGCTTACTCCATGCTGTTGTCAGGTGATTGTCGAGCCATAGGGTAGCCCCAGAACACTGCTCAGGGGTGGAAAAGTGCAGTCAGAGGTACAAGAGAGCTGGAGCTGGTTCAGGGGTCCCCGGGCCTGTGACAAGGCTGTGGACCGTCTGGTTCTCAGGCTCTGGGACACCCAGGCACCACTGGGAGCTGGGGAAGAGTTGAGAATAGAGTAGAGGAGTACAAGCTGGATCTAGCCTGGGGCAGGGCGGGGAGGGGGCTCCGGCTGGTCCCACAAGGAGAGTCCTTGGCTTGATGGTGGTTGGCTTGGCTTAGCTTGGTGGTGGCCATGACTGGGAGTGCAGAGAGGCCTTCTATGGAAGTTTAGATGGCAGCTCTATAAGCAAAGACATTCTCCATGGCTCCCCACTGCGAATCCTGATGAAAAGAGGCAGTCCATGGTTTTAAGACATTTATTGTCATGGCAGAAAGTGGATGAGTAAAACCATGCCTACTTCTCAGGACCTGAGATTAAATACCTTTTGCAGGGAGGAATGTCTGGGAATGAAAGCTTATTGGCTAAGCTCTTCAGGCCTTTAGGTACCTCATTAAAATGGAGATGTGTCTTGAGCCTACCACAGGTCATGTCCTCTACCTGTGGAGGGGCTTAGGACATTGCCCTTATGTGACTGAAGGCCACAAAGCTATGGGGAGTGGCTAGTGACAGGGGCCTGGTGTCCCAGAACAGGTGAAGTGCCTACCGTCCCTTTATGGTTTCCAGGGTTTCAAGCCTTAGCTCAACTGGGAACCAAGCTATCTTTTCTTACTCTCTCTCTTTTTCTCTTTCTCTTTCTCTCTCTCTCTCCCTCTCTCTCTCTCTCTCTCTCTCTCTCTTCTCTCCCTTCCTTCCTTCCTTTTTAAATACATTTTTATTATATTTTTAAAATTTCTTTATTTACATTTCAAATGTTTTCCCCTTTCCAGGTCTCCCCTTCAGAAAACCACTATCTCATCCCCCCACCTTCGCCTTTATGAGGGTGCTCCCCCACCCACCCACTACTGTCCTCCCTCCCTAGCATTCCCCTACACTGGGGCTGCAAACACCTTCAGGCCCAAGGGCCTCTCCTCGCACTAATGTCCAATAAGGCCCTCCTCCGCCACATATGTGGCCAGCACCATGGATCCCTCCATGTGTATTCTTTGGTTGGTGGTTCAGTCCCCAGGAGGTCTGAGGGGTCTGGCCCATTGACACCGTTACTCCCTCTATATCTTTCATGGTCCCACAGGTATATAGTCTTTGGTTACATCTAAGGGGTTGAGGGTGGTCCCTATTGCTGACGTCACAACATCCTCAGGACACCCAACTCAGCGCCGGGAGCTGAATCTCCTCTGAAAAATCTCTTTTCTGCAGTCTAGCTTTCCTGGTAATACCATGCAAGCTACCAATAGTGGGAGGGCAGAAATTAAACAGTACTAGCCAGCTGCAGTAGCTATGAACCACAACAATTACTATCGTGGCAAGATATTCAGCAAGCTGCAAGAAATGGCAGTCACATCTTGGTGACAGCCAACAGTTGCCTAATTGGACTTAAGTCCCACTAAATAGGAGGGAAATTATTCCTGCTCTTGGAAACCTAGCCAGCTTTCTGGAAATAGTGAGGTCATGAACATTTCAAAAGAATCTACTTCTGCCACTTTGTAAGACCAGCAAAATTCTTTCTTACATCCTAAGTCTCTCTTCATATCTGTGCAATGGCATGAGCAAGCACCTTGGCAAACACACAAACTCATGCATACACTCACATATCCCCCCCACACTCACCCATTCACACATATATTCACATACACATCCTCACACATCCTCATACACTCACACACACACACACTTACATATGCTTGCACACAGATAATACATTCTCACACAGAACATACACATTCACCTATACACAATTACACACTCCCATTAACCACACATCCACCCATACATATGCTCACATACACTTATGTGTTCACTCCTCCACACACTCTCACACAAACCCTCTCACAAACATGGTCATATACACTCACACATACACACTCACAAACATAGTCATCCACACTCACACA
>JADRCH010000276.1:1443844-1476214 GCA_019843965.1 Rhynchomys soricoides | reverse complement strand
ACTCACACATACACACTCACAAACATAGTCATCCACACTCACACATACACACAAACAGTCATACACACACATACACACTCACCCCACACACTTATCCATACTTATACACACACACCTATATACAAACTCACACACAATCAGTCTCATACACACACATACACATACTCTGTATACTTTCTTTTCTAACACACTCACACACACTCATACACACCCATGCTCCCACACCCATACACACATATTATATTTATATATGCACACATTCACACATCTTCACACACATACATACTGTTATATACACACTCCTATACATACACACACAGTCACACATGCACTAACCCCCCCCCCCACTCATACCCACCATACTTATACACACATGCCAGTATAGACTCACACACACTCTCATACTGCCTTAGTCAGGGTTTCTATTCCTGCACAAACATCATGACCAAGAAGCAAGTTGGGGAGGAAAGGATTTGTTGAGCTTATACTTCTGTGCTGCTGCTCATCACCAAAGGAAGTCAGGACTGGAACTCAGGTCACGATGCAGGAGCTGATGCAGAGGCCATGGAGGGATATTACTTACTGGCTTGCTTGCTTCTCTTGGCTTGCTCAGCCTGCTCTCTTATAGAACCCAAGACTACCAGCCCAGGGATGGCACCACCCACAAGGGGCCCTCCCCCCTTGATCACTAACTGAGAAAATGCCTGACAGCTGGATCTCATGGAGGCATCTTCTCACCTGAAGCTCCTTTCTCTGTGGTAACTCCAGCTCGTGTCAAGTTGACACACCAAACTGCCAGCACACACACTATCAGACACACACATTTAAATGTATTCCCACAACCACATACACATACCTCCCACCCACATGCACTTATTGTCACACACACACGCTTACACATTCACACTCATACACACACATTCACCACACACTCCCTTACACAATTACCCATTTACACTCTCACCCATACTCTCTAATATACTCTAGGATACTCACAATTTTCTCACGCTTATACATACACACTCATATACACACATGCCCGCAAATACAAATGCAAACACACATCCACACACACTCATATATACACATTCTTGCAAAGTCAGACACATGGACATACACAGAACAAAAACTCACTTTTAAGAGTGAAAAAAAAGTTCTCTGCTTTCTATTTTTTTCCCTCTCCCTTGATTTTGGCAAGGAGTCTAGGGAGTGTTGGATATGAGAGTATTGGAAAGGCAAGGAGAAAATGAGGTCCACTGACTATGATGTTTTGATGAGTGAATGGAAAGGAAAAGGATCTTTTACCATTATACAGACTTAACTAGGGAATATGCATTTAATTAAGCTTTCTCAGCCTGTTTAGATGTGGCTGTTTTCGTGTGTGTGTGTGTGTGTGTGTGTGTGTGTGTGTGTGTGTTTTGCTGAGCATTGAGTCTAGAGTCTCATATATACTAAAAAAATATTCTAACATTGAACTGCACTCCTACACCAGACCCTGAATAAAGCTTATTGACAAGCATACCACCCTGGGACAAAATCTGGATCATGACTACAGAGGAATGGCCTTTAGCTCTTTTCCAACTGACCGTGTGAAACCATGTCTTAAAAAAAAAAAAGTAGAGGGGGCTGGAGAGATGGTTCATCAGTTAAGAGCACTGACTGCTTGCCCAGAGGTCCAGAGTTCAATTCCCAGCAATGGTGGCTCACAACCATCTGTAATGGGAACCAATGCCCTCTTCTGGTGTCTGAAGACTGCTACAGTGTGCTCTCCTAATCTTTTCTCTCCTAACACTGCTCTGATTGTGCAAACTCTAAAATTTTGCAGATGTGAAACAACATATTTTCTGACTGTTCTGTTGTAAAAGTATCATAATTACACCACAGAAGATTTTGGTTGTGGGACAAAAGTCAGTGCTTGTGTGTTGTAACCACTCTTGGGTACTTGTGAAGGAGCTTGTAATCATTCCAGACAGGATAGCAACCATAGGTCAAAGAGACAACTTAACCTAATCTTGTTTGGTGAACCAATGAGTTTTCAGGATTATTTCTGGAACATAGGTGAGTCCAATGACTGGATCACCTTGTCCCAGCAAGGATGACGATGCAGAAAGAGGCATTCCCCATGTCTCCTGAGAAATATGATGATGAGGGCAACTGCATGAAAAGATTTTCTTCTCATGGAGGCTCCTGTGCCTACTAGAAAGTGCCTTCCAAATCTTCTTTCTTGTAAGCGCTCACACTTTTTTTTTTTTAAATAATGAATTTTGTGAGCCTCTCGCTCTATATAAGAATGGGTATGGAAATCTGCAGGAAACATTAGCTACTTAACAGGCTACAAGAGCATTATTCTATTACAAACTGCTGCAAATGAATACAATGCTGCTTTGGTTATATAACAGTCTTTGTTTCTAGTCATGTCTTAACATTCTCTCTCCTGTCCAAGACTCAGATTCTCTGGTCTGGGTGCTTCTCAAGGTACTTGCACTGAAAAGCATGGCACTTGGCTGGCATTACCCCTGCAACTAGATTCTCTAGGTCATGATCAGATTGCTAGATACGTTCATATTAATAATGTGTGTTCATTCTGAAAGTTCAGTGTCAAACTTTTTATCTTAAGACATTAAAAAATAAATAGGCCACTGTCCAAAGGTATGGGAGGAAAGATGGTAAATAGGACAAAGGAATGCGGACCTGTGTAGAAGTAGGTTTTTTCCTTTTTTTTTATCTTTATCTTGTTTTTGTAATTAATATTTTACTTTATCCACACCCTTTTTTATTTTTTCTACTTTATTTACATTTTAAATGTTTTCCCCTTTCCAGATCTCCCCTTTGGAACCTCTCTATTCCCTTCCTCCCTCCCCTGCCTCTATGGGGGTATTCCCCCACCCACCCGCCCACCCACCCACTCTCATCTTCCCTCCTTGGCATTCTCCTGTACTTGGGGATCTAACACCCTCAGGCCCAAGGGCCTCTCCTCCCCCTGATGGCTAACAAGAGCCTCCTCTGACACATATGTGGCCAGCACCATGGGTCACTTCATGTGTATTCTTTGGTTGGTGGATCAGTCTCCAGGAGTATGGGGGGTCAGGCCAGTTGCCACTGTTGCTACCTCCCTGGGGATGCACACTCCCTCAGCTCCTTCAGTCCTTTCTCCAGGTCCTCCATCTGGGACCTCACACTCAGCCCTACTGTTGCTGCGAAGTGACTCTTGGGTATTTCAAACGTTTGGGCTAGTAACCTCTTAACAGTGAGTACATACCATGTTCATTCTTTTGTGACTGTGTTACCTAGCTCAGGATGATATTTTCAAGATCCGTCCATTTGCCTGCAAATTTCATGAAGTCATTGTTTTTAATAGCTGAGTAGCATTCCATTGTGTAAATGTACCACATTTTCTGTATCCATTCCTCTGTGGAGGGACATCTGGGTTGTTTCCAGCTTCTGGCTATTATAAATATGGCTGCTCCGAACATAGTGGAACATGTGTCTTTATTACATGTTGGAGCATCTTCTGGGTATATGCCCAGGAGTGGAATAGCTGGGTCCACAGGTAGTATTATGTTCATTTTTCTAAGGGTCCGTCAAACTGATTTCCAGAGAGGTTGTATCAACTTGCATTCCCACCAGCAATGGAGGAGTGTTCCTCTTTCGCCATATCCTCGCCAACATCTTCTGTCACCTGAGTTTTTGATCTTAGCTATTCTGACTGGTGTGAGGTGAAATCTTGGGGTTGTTTTGATTTGCATTTTCCTGATGACTAAGGATGTTGAACATTTCTTTAGGTGCTTCTCAGCCATTCGAGTTTCCTCAGTTGAGAATTATCTGTTTAGCTCTCTTCTCCATTTTTTGATAGGGTTATTTGGATGTCTGGAGTCTAGCTTCTTGAGTTCTTCGTATACATTGGATATTAGCCCTCTATAGGACATAGGATTGGTAAAGATCTTTTCCCAGTCTGTAGGTTGCGTTTTGTCCTATTTAAAGTGTCCATTGCCTTACAGAAGCTTTGTAATTTTAAGAGGTCCCATCTGTCAATTCTTGATCTTAGAGCACAAGCCATTGGTGTTCTGTTCAAGAATATTTCCCCTGTGCCCATGTATTCGAGACATTTCCCCACTTTCTATTCTATTAGATTCAGTGTATCTGGTTTTATGTGGAGGTTCTTGATCCACTTGGACTTGAGCTTTTTTTTTTTCCTTGCAATGGTGCTTGCATTTGTGGGATAAATTTCTTTCTCATTTATTTATTTATTTACTTAATTTATTTACATTTCAAATGTTTTCTCCTTTCTATATCTCCCCTTTGGAACCTCCCTATTCCTTCCCCCCTCCTCTTCCTCTATGGTGATATTCCCCCACCCACCCACCCACCCACTCTCGTCTTCCTCTTCCCTCCTTGGCATTCTTCTCTGCTGGGGGATCTAACACCCTCAGGCCCAAGGGCCTCACCTCCCCCTGATGTCTAACAAGACCCTCCTCTGCTGCATATGTGGTCAGCACCATGGGTCACTCCATGTGTATTCTTTGGTTGGTGGATCAGGCTCCAGGAGTAGGGGGGGGTCAGGCCAATTGCCACTGGACTTGAGCTTTGTACAGGGAGATAGGAATGGATCAATTCGCAATCTTCTACATGTGGACTGCCAGTTGAACCAGCACCATTTGTTGAAGATTCTGTCTTTTTTCCACTGTATGGTTTTAGCTCCTTTGTCACAGATCAAGTGACCATAAGTGTGTGGGTTCATTTCTGGGTCTTCATTTCTATTCCATTGATCTACCTGCCTGTCACTGTACCAATACCATGCAGTTTTTATCACTACTGCTCTGTAGTACAGCTTGAGGTCAGGGAGGGTGATTTCCCCAGAAGTCCTTTTGTTGTTGAGAATCGTTTTTGCTATCCTGGGTTTTTTGTTATTCAAAATGAATTTGAGAATTGTTCGTTCTAAGTCTATGAAGAATTGAGTTGGGATTTTGATGGGAATTGCATTGAACCTGTAGATTGCTTTTGGCAGGATGGCCATTTTAACTGTATTAATCCTGCCAATCCATGAGCATGGGAGATCTTTCCATCTTCTGAGGTCTTCTTCGATTTCTTTCTTCAGAGACTTGAAGTTCTTGTCATACAGATCTTTCACTTGTTTGGGTAGAGTCACACCAAGATATTTTATATTGTTTGTGACAATTGTGAAGAGTATTATTTCCCTAATTTCTTTCTCAGCCTGTTTATCCTTCGAGTATAGGAAGGCAACTGATTAGCTTGAGTTAATTTTGTATCCAGCCACTTTGCTGAAGTTGTTTATCAGCTGTAGCAGCTCTCTGGTGGAGATTTTCGGGTCACTTAAATATACCATCATATCATCTGCAAATAGTGATATTTTGATATCTTCCCTTCCAATTTGTGTCCCTTTGACCTTCTTTTATTGTCTGATTGCTTTAGCTAGAACTTCAAGTACTATATTGAATAGATAGGGAGAGAGAGGGGAGCCTTGTCTAGTCCCTGATTTTAGTGGGATTGCTTTGAATTTCTCTCCATTGCTTTTACTATGTTTAGGTATGCTCCTTGAATTCCTGATATTTCCAAAACTTTTATCATGAAGGGATGTTGAACTTTGTCAAATGCTTTTTCAGCATCTAACGAAATGACCATGTGGTATTTTTCTTTGAGTTTGTTTCTGTAGTAGGTTACATTGATGGATTTTCCGGTATTGAACCTTCCCTGCATCCCTGGGATGAAGCCTACTTGATCATGGTGAATGATCATTGGGATGTGTTCTTGGATTCGGTCTGCAAGAATTTTATTGAGTATTTTTGCATCAATATTCATAAGGGAAATTGGTCTGAAGTTTTCTTTTATTGTTGGGCCTTTGTGCGGTTTTGGTATCAGTGTAACTGTGGCCTCATAGAATGAATTGGGTAGTGTTCCTTCTGTTTCTAGTTTGTGGAGTAGCTTGAAGAGTATTGGTATTAGGTCTTCTTTGAAGGTCTGATAGAATTCCGCACTGAACCTGTCTGGTCCTGGGCTTTTTTTGGTTGGGAGACTTTTAATAACTGCTTCTATTTTTTTAGGGATTATGGGACTGTTTAGATGGTTTATCTGATCCTGATTTAACTTGGGTAATTGGTATCTGTCTAGAAACTTGTCCATTTCCTCCAGATTTTCCAATTTTGTTGCATATAGGCTTTTGTAGTAGGAGCTGATGATTTTTTTTAATTTCCTCAGAATCTGTTGTTATATCTCCCTTTTCATTCCTAATTTTGTTAATTTGGATACTGTCTCTGTGCCCTCTGGTTAGTCTGGCTAAGGGTTTATCCATCTTGTTGATTTTCTCAAAGAACCAGCTCTTGGTTTTGTTGATTCTTTTTATAGTTCTTTTAGTTTCCACTTGGTTGATTTCAGCCCTTAATTTGATTATTTCCTGCCTTCTACTCCTCTTGGGTGTATTAGTTTCTTTTTATTCTAGAACTTTCAGATGTGCTGTTAAGCTGTTAGTATATGCTCTCTCCAGTTTCTTTTGGGAGGCATTCAAAGCTATGAGTTTTCCTCTTAACACTTCTTTCTTTGTGTCCCATAGGTATGGGTAAGTTTTACTTTCATTTTCATTAAATTCTAGGAAGTCTTTAATTTCTTTCTTTATTTCTTCCTTGACCATGTTATCATTGAGCAAAGCATTGTTCAGCTTTCATGTATATGTGGGCTTTCTGTTGTTGTTGTTTCCATTGAAGACTAACCTTAATCCGTAGTGATCTGATAGGAGGCATGGGATTATTTCTATCTTCTTATATCTGTTGAGGTTTGTTTTGTGACCAATTATATGATGAATTTTGGAGAAGGTACCATGAGGTGCTGAGAAGAAGGTATATTCTTTTGATGTAGGATGAACTGTTGTATAGATATCTGTTAAACTCATTTGGATCATAGCATCTGTTAGTTTCACTGTGTCTCTGTTTAGTTTATGTTTGTGACCAATTATATGATCAATTTTGGAGAAGGTACCATGAGGTGCTGAGAAGAAGGTATATTCTTTTGATGTAGGATGAACTGTTGTATAGATATCTGTCAAACTCATTTGGTTCATAGGATCTGTTAGTTTCACTGTGTCTCTGTTTAGTTTATGTTTCCAAGATCTGTCCATTGTTGATAGTGGGGTGTTGAAGTCTCCCACTATTATTTTGTGAGGTGCAATATGCGCTTTGAGCTTTAGTAGAGTATCTTTTATGAATGTGGGAGCTCTTGCATTCGGGGCATAGATGTTCAGAATTGAGAGTTCTTTTTGGTAGATTTTTCCTTTGATGAGTATGAAGTGTCCTTCCTTATCTTTTTTGATGACTTTTGGTTGAAAGTCAATTTTATCTGATATTAGAATGGCTACTTCAGCCTGTTTCTTGGGGCCATTTGCCTGGAAAATTGTTTTCCAGCTCTTTACTCTGAGGTAGTGGTTGTCTTTAACATGGAGGTGTGTTTCCTGCATGCAGCAAAATGCTGAGTCCTGTTTATGGATCCTATCTGTCAGTCTATGTCTTTTTATTGGGGAGTTGAGACCATTGATGTTAAGAGATATTAAAGAATAGTGATTGTTGTTTCCTGTTATTTTTGATGTTGTTTATGTGGCTATCTTCTTTTGAGTTTGTTGAAAGATTACTTTCTTGCTTTTTCTTGAGTAACTTCCCTCCTTGAGTTGGCGTTTTCCATCTATTATTGTTTGTAGGGCTGGGTTTGTGCAAACATACTTTGCAAATTTAGATTTGTCATAGAATATTTTGGTTTCACCATCTATGATTATTGAGAGTTTTGCTGGGTATAGCAACCTGGGCTGGCATTTGTGTTCTTTTAGAATCTATATGAGATCTGCCCAGGATCTTCTAGCTTTCATATTCTCTGGTGAGAAGTCTGGTGTAGATCTGATAGGTCTGCCTTTATATGTTACTTGTCCTTTTTCCCTTACTGCATTTGATATTCTTTCCTTGTTTTGTGTATTTGGTGTTTTGACTATAATGTGATGGGAGGAATTTCTTTTCTGGTCCAGTCTATTTGGCATTTTGTAGGCTTCTTTTATATTTATGTCCATCTCTTTCTTTAGGTTAGGGAAGTTTTCTTCTTTAATTTTGTTGAAGATATTTACTGGTCCTTTAAGTTGGGAATCTTCACTCCCTTCTATACCTATTATCCTCAGGTTCTGTCTTTTCATTGCATCCTGGATATCTTGGATGTTATAGGTTAGGAACTTTTTGCATTTTGTGTTTTCTTTGACTGTTGTGTCCATGTTTTCTATGGTATCTTCCACATTTGAGATTCTCTCTTCCATTTCTTGTAGTTTGTTGGTGATGCTTGCATCTATCACTGCTGATTTCTTTCCTTTGTTCTCTAACTCCAGGGTTGTCTCCCTTTGTGATTTCTTTATTGTTTCTATTTCTATTTTTAATTCCTAAATGGTTTTGTTCATTTGTTTGATTGTGTTTCCTGTAATTCTTTAAAGGATCTCTGTGTGTCCTCTTTAAGGGTTTCCAGTTGTTTACCTTTGTTCTCTTGTATTTCTTTAAGGGAGTTATTTATTTCCTTCTTAAAATCTTCTATCAGTCTCTTGATTAGTGATTTTAAGTCTGAGTCTTCCTTTTCTGGTGTGTTGGGGTATCCAGGACTGGCTGTGGTGGGAGAGCTGGGTTCTGATGAAGCCATGTAATCTTGCTTTCTGTTCCCTGTGTTCTTCCTCTTGCCTTTCGCCATCTGGTTATCTCAGGTGTTAGCTGGTCTTTCTCTCTCTGACTGTGGCTTGTCTTTCCTACAAGCCCAGGTGTCAGTATTCCTTGGAGACCAGTTCTCTTTCCCAGCTGTTCCTCAGTCCCTGCGTCTGGAGTCCTCCTTCCGCTGGCTTTTCCACACAAGTAGGCGACTAGCTTTCTCCCGGCCCTGTTTGCCTGTGGAGCCCTGGTTGCCTAGGTAGAGGTCTCCTGCCATAGGTGGAAGCTGGCAGGCTTTTACCTTCCCGCTGTTCCTCAGTCCCTGCCTAGAAGTAGTTCTTTGGGGGCAATTCCAATTTCCATTTTTCAGGATACCAGCAGTCCAGTTCAGTAGTGTTAGGACACCAAACATGATTCAGCAGCAGTGGCACGATCTAGCAGAAACTGCCAGACCTCTGTTGAATTGGCTTGAGTCAGCAAGAGCAGCCAAGATCAGCTGGGACACCAGGAGAATTTCTCTGTCATTCATTTCCTCAACGAAACAAAGATCACTAAAGGCAAAGATGAAGATGCAAGACCAACAAAGCGTTGCAAGTGTAGCTATGAAAGCACACCTTCACTCCTTCACTGTTCATTTACTACTATTTATACTCTCTCCAAACATCATGTGTCCTCCCAGGGGTCTTGCTTCAGCAAAATACCACATGAATCTGTCTCTGCAAAACACCATGTGATTCTGCATCACATGACATATCCAGAAACTTCCACTTCAAAAGGAAACTATTTTTAGGCTGGAAGAAATGTTCAAAAGTTAATTTTTCTATGTGAAAATCATACAAAGCCTCTTGCAGGCCACTGTGACTGGAACTGTAGCTGAAGGATATCTCACATTTCAGTTCTCTAAAGACTGTTGTCTGTTTTAGAAGGAAGAGCTTCAGCTCAACATACATACTTCACTTCTGAGAGACAGCTTGAACAGCTCTTCTCAGAGCAGCCCAGAACAAGCAGGCCATGGCTATTCTGTTCTTCACACTAAGACACCATCAAGAGACCCCTTTATCAGCTATAGGTCCCACTTTCAAAGGTGCTCTTCAAATATTTAATGTCTGCTTTCATTCTGCAATAGCCTACTGTCTTGTGTTTGATTTTTCTTGTGCAATCATATTCTACTCTAAGACTTGATAGTAAAAAGAGCATGGAATGATTTTTTTTTTTTTTGCCTAAGTGAAAAGATAATTGAGTAGAATCTGAAAGAGATGAGAGGGTGCTTAAGCATAAGCCTGGTGCCTTAAATGCAGAATCAGATCCCTGAGATGCTGACATTCTGAGTTATTCAATTTTGTTGGCTCAAAACCACTTTTTCCTCAGTTGATTTCCTGAAACTAGCCTGTACTGGCTTGCAAGTACCAATTCTTAACTTTTTAGAAATTCTGTTGGTATCTTAAAGTGAGTCACAGAGAGAGACTTGACACCATGGAAACCAGCAAATGAGCACTTTTCCTTTTTTGTACAGTCCCCCCCCCCCATTTTCTCTCTTCTCTCTTATCCCTCTCAGAGTGAAAAAATTTCAATGATTAGTAACCAGTGGGCTACTAAAAATTCTCTGTAAAGTTTCTATAAATCAAAGTATATTCTTGGGTTAAGATAATGAACAATGAATAGAGGAATGTTTTCCCTCAAATCCTGATTTTTTAAAATACAGTTCCAGAATTTCTCTGCAACTGAATATATGTCCATAAATAAGGGTTCCATTTAAAACTGAAAAATTTTATATTTTGTTTGTTTGTTTGTGTTTTGCTCCTCACCTCAGGACTTTGACATAAATCCAGAGATTCAGCTGGTCTGAGAATTAAACTGAGAGGACAGGTTCATGTTCTCCTTAGTAAATGATGTTTTCATCCCAGGCCAGGTACAGGTGTCAACTGCTGTAATATAATGCTAGGTGTTTAGCAAATTAAAGCAACCATAGTTCAACAGCTCTTAGTCCAGGAGGACTCCAGTGGCTTCTCTGTGTAGGTCTCACAGGTCAAAGTACACTAGCTGACACAATGAGCTTTTACATGAGAACTGAGGCATAGCTGGTTTTCAAGATTATTCAGGTTGTTGCAGAATCATCACTTATGACTGGACTGACTGTCCTTGCCTCTAGTGGTGTCTCTTTAGCCATTGACTACAGTATATCTTCTCTACCTTCATTGTTTGAAAATATATATCCAATCACTCTAGCTTTGAATCAATCTGGCTACCTCTTCTCAGCCGTATAGACAACATTCTCCTGTTTTCAGTTGTTTGTGTGGTTCACCTACATTTCATGAACTCAATCACTTTGGTAACTTCTTTTGTCATATAAGATAACATACCACAGATGTCACGGTTCATTGTATACATAGGCTTGGATATTGAGGCCAAATATCTTCAGGGGCATCTTAGAACTATGGTCACCAGGGCCTTGCCCATGTTTTATCCACTTTGCCTTCTTTAGACTGTATTCTTTCTTTACAGTCTCTGGTGATAGACTTTCAGCATGCCTTCTCCTCTGACTTAAAAATAAATCAGATGAAGCCGAATTTCAAATTATTCTGTAGTTAGAGACATAATTTTGGGTATAAAGTTAAGACCATATACAGCATATGAGCATAACACTCATATTTTTGAGTGTTAATGTGATTTGTCTATGTGGAGGAGTATTTAAATATTTCTGTATAAAGACATTTAGCTCTTTGTAGTATTGCATTTGGAGGGGTTTATCTTTGAGACAATCAAGTTCAGATGATTTCTTAGAGTCTTGAAGTATAACGAGGACAGTGTTTTTTAAATCCTTTCTTTTAAAAATGCCAACAGTTATTGATAAATGAAAGGTCATATTAATTTTTGGACATTGAAATAATTATCTCTGACATGACTAATTGGCATGGCATTTAGTAAATGATTATAATTACATATTTCTGTTATTACATGAAAATACTGATTTAGATCCATAAGAATATTAAAATTATTAATTGATTCTAATTGTCCTAATCTCTGCCTTTGATTATCTCATCAGTTTAATGACATGAAATAACTGCAATTTATAAAAAGTAACCCATTTCAAAATTTAGCTTGTGCTTTTGAAAGTTAAAGGTTCTTAAATGCTGATGTGATCTTAGGATTCAGAGAATGTAATAATACTAACCCTTCCAATGTGAAAGTCAGGATTATTTTGTGCTCATTGGAAGAAAGTTTTATAAGACACTGTTTTTGTTCCAAATGAAAACAATTCAAGAAGCCCAACTTTTACTCCTTTTCTCACCAGAGGTGGTTTAAGTTCATTAGATAGTTTTCACTCTCACTTGCTTTTACTTCCTGTCTTTTATTTCGAGAGCAATGAAATAGATGACTGTTGAACAGAAATCAACAAAGTAAAAAAAGAGCTCTTTTGACCTGGAGTATTCTATAATATTGATTGGCCTCAATGATATCTTGGCCTACCAAGGAAAATAGAACTTCAGATTTTATAATTTTATCATTATGGGTGAGCATATTGACACGCCAACATTCATGCATACATCTAATACGCACTTTGGCTTTTCTTGGGGGACTGGCAAAATCCGTTTGTTAGGATTTTAGCCTTCTGCTATGCATTGGCATTGGATACTCTCTTCTGGGAGAAAAGTTAATGTAGACATATTTATTCTTAGTATTAAAACGTTCAAGAAGTAGCATACTAATTTTCCCTGCTCTGGAGCTCCCAGGTACCCATCTTTTAAAGCTTTATTCTGTAGCTTTCCTCAAATGTTTCGAACTTTAAGATTACTGCTTCTTTTGCCCCTCTCCTAACATACGAAGAATTTACTTTCTAATGGCTGCAGCCAAAGACACATAGCTAAGATATTAATTTACCTGTGTAGAAATTCACATATATAATTATACTATACATGTTACTGTTCTCAAATGCCCCATTGTCTCACGGCAGTAAGAAGAAATTGGGTAGAATATGTGATATTTTTCCCTCCTTGCTATTTTGATAATTAACTGGTGGCTCAGATGCTTGTGATTATATTCAATATCTTTTGTTCTTCTATGAATTGAATTTTAACCTGTAGATCTAAAGAACATTAAATGATACAGAGAGCAAATGAATATGTTTTTGTTATCTTTTTTTTCTTCTTCCTCTTTGTCCTGTTTCTTTCTCTACAATGATCATATTTAGAGAGGAAATTACTGAGTAATTTTGACATGTTGAAAAGCTTTGAATGTCAGAGCCGTTTGTCTGTAGCCTAGGGAAAATGAGCACTAGGCAAACATATTGGCAAAGGGGACTTTTTTTACAATCTGGCATTTCTCAAATAGCTGCCACATTTAACTTGTATTTTCACATCTTTAAACTAAATTGGAAGTTTCTAAAGATTTCTTTGAGAAACCTATAACTATTCATTTATGTTATTAGTTGTAGAAGTATTCTGTGTGAAATTTTAGCCAATTTTAGAAAGACCCTCTTTTTTCTATATATTATAATTTTGATAATTATTATAAAACATACTGCTGTGTTTCTGTGTTACCAAAAATGAAATTACATTTGCAAAATAGTTCATAAGCACAAAGGAAAGAATATCACAGATGTTAATGAGATTTATAACTACAAAAAAATGTCACCAAAAGAGAAAAAGAGAATAAAAAGAAGATGTGTCCTGGTTAGTTTCATGTCAACCTGACACAGCTATAGTCATCAGAGAGGAGGAAGTCTCAAATGAGAAAATACCTACATAAATCCCAGCTTTAGGGAAACCTGTAAGGCATATTCTTAATTAATGTCCGGTGGGGGAGAACCAGGTTCATTGTTGTTGGGGTCACCCCTAGACTGGTCATCCTGGGTTCTATAAGAAAGCAGGCTGAGCAAGCCATGGGGGAAACAATTAAATAAGCAGCATGCCTCCATGGACAGTGCATCAACTCTTGCCTTCAGGTTTCAGGCCCCTGTTTGAATTTCTGTCCTGAGTTCCTTTAATGATAAGCAGTGATGGAGAAGTGTAAGCCAAATAAAATGTTTCTTCCCCCTTTACTCAGGTCATGGTATTTTGTCACAGCAAAAGCAAACCAAGCTAAGACAAGAAGGAAAAGAAGAGGATTAGAAAGAAAAGGAGGAGTAGTGACATGCTTTATGGTAAATGGAAAAGGATAAGGTTCCAGATAGTTGATTGGCCAAGTGAGTCAAACTAAATGTTGTTGTATCAGTATTGTCTTAGTTAGGGTTTCCATTCCTGCACAAAACATCATGACCAGGAAGCAAGTTGGGAAGGAAAGGGTTTATTCAGCTTACACTTCCACATTGCTGTTCATCACCAAAGGAAGACAGGAACTCAAGTAGGTCAGGAAGCAGGAGCTGATACAGAGGCCACATAGAGATGTTACTTACTGACTTGCATCCCCTGTCTTGTTCTGCTTTCTTTCTTATCTATAAGACTACCATCCTGGGGATGGCACCAGCCACAATGGGCCTTCCCCCCTTGATCACTAATTGAGAAAATGCCTTATGGCTGGATCTCATGGAGGCATTTCCTCAAGGGAGGCTCCTTTCTCTGTGATAACTCCAGCTTGTGTCAAGTTGACACACAAAACCAGACAGTACAAGTATACTTATCTATTTTAGTTTCTCTGTATGACTTTGAAATTTTCAACTCACCTTATTTCCTTCCTTAAACTGAATCACATTATTACAAACTAGAAATGATGGACTCTGGATGGTTTCTCTGTGCTTGTGCCAGAATACCCTGCTTCTCTGTTCAATCTTTTTAAAATCAGGATCCTCTTTCCATTTGTTTTTACTATCTGCCCAATTCTGCAGGCAGCTATGTTTTGATTCTTACTCCAGGAATGTCTTTTTCCATATACATTAAAAACTTGAAAACAGTGACCAAAAAATATCAGTATATTTCACTTTGTTCAGATAATGAGCAATCCAGAATTGCACAAACAAGGACTGCAGCTTTGCCCTATGGCGCCATCAGACATCCCAACATGTTCTGTCTTTCTGCCACCCCTTCTTTAATAAGTTCACATTTCTATTCTTGACCACAGAAGAGCTCTTTCACTCTTACTTTCTAAATCAGAGCTAAGACATGGAAAAGAGAAAATTGAGTATTACAGTTTTAGGGAAACAAAGAATTCCTCAGTGTCTTTCTATGCCTGCCAAAAAATAACAGCCTGCTTTATAGACCAGTGTGTCCGATAGGTTTTGGTGCAGTGAGAATAACTACATGTTAGTATTGCTATTGTTGTTATTGTTTAGGTCATGTTTAGAAAGTCAGGTTAGTAAGAAATTATTGGTATAGCCTCTAACATTTCTAGAAGACACTCTTACAGCACATTCCCAAATCCTCTGGCTCTAAGTCTTTTCACCCACTCTTCCACAATGATCCCTGAGCTTTAGGTGCAGGGGTTGTGTTGTAGGTGTATTCACTGGAGCTCCACAGATATGAATTTTGATTGACTGTGTTTTTCTGTGATGGTCTCCATCTGTTGCAAAAACAGGTTTCCTTAATGAGGAGTGAGAACTACATTTATCTGTGCATATAAGGATGCACTTTTAGAATGTAGTTATGGGTTATGCTGGTTTTGCAAAGTGGCAGTTATAGGTTCTCCTTTATGACCCATGACTAAATAATTGTCTAAGTTTCCAACACTAGGCATAATTTCTCTCTTCTTGAGCAGGTACAAATTCAATTAGAGGGCTATTGGTTACTGCCAAGGTATGCTTGCCACAACTGCATCACTAAGGTTATCATGTCAGGCTGGTTATTGTTTTGGTTCATAGGCATCATACTGGATAGAGCTGTTCATCACTTCCCTTCCTTTGAAACTTGCAGGGCACCTTCTGGTATCATGAAAGCTAGTTTTGAAAACATATACATACAAGTAACATTAGGCAGAGTATGTATATATATATATGTATATGTGTATATGAGTATAGGAACATATGTATATTTGTAATATGCATATATGTACATATGTATACATACAATTATACAAATATACATACATATAATACATGCATATACACATTTATATATACATGCATATATGTATATATGCATATGTGTTCATGAATATATATGTGTGTATAAGTATATATGTATATTTGTAATATGCATGTATGTACATATGCATATATACATTTAGACATATATACATATATACATATATACATACATGCGTATACACATTTATACATATATGCATGCATATGTATATGCATGCATGTATATGTGATCATGTGTGTTTGTGTATATATATATATATATGCATACATGTATAGATATATAAATGTATATATATATATATACATATATATATATGGCTAAGGCCAAAAAACCAAATAATGCCCAGATTTGTATTAGTGTATGCTTTAATCTCAGCACTCAGGAGGCAAAGGCAGATAGATGTCTGTGAGTTCAAGACCAGCCTGGTGTACATAGCAAGTTTCAGTTCCAGAACAATTAGTTACATAGTAACACCTTGTCTCACAGGAACAAACAAACAAACAAGCCAACAATCAATCAAACACCAAAACAAAGATGACAACAAAAAGGACGATGAATTCTGCATCCATGTGGGGGAAGAGGAACACTTATTTACTGTTAGTGGGAGTGAAAGCTAGTGCAGTCATTATGGAATCATGTGGAGGTTCTTCAAAGACTTAAAAATATATCTTCCATATTATCTAGCTGTACAACTCTTTGGTATATACCTAAAGGACTCCATATCCTACTTTAGAGATATTTTCTCATCAATATTTATTGCTGCTCTACTCACAATAGTGAGAAACTGGAAACAGCTTACCTATCCATCAGTTGATGAATGGATAATGAATGGTGGTTTATTTACACGATGAAATATTATTTATCTGCCAAGAGAAATAAAAATATAAAATTCATAGGTAAGTGGATAGAACTGAAAATAATAACATAGCAACAGAAAGAAAAATGTCATATATTTTCTATCATCTATTAATCTTCAGATACGTGTGACATAGGTCAAGAAATTAGTAAAGGAACACTGGAAAAGATTTTCTAGGGAGAGACAATAGCATGCACTAATATGAAGGGCTAAAAGGGAGTAATAGAACAGGAAGGGACAAACTGAAGTAGGGCAGCAGAGAAAAGGTAAGAGGAGGTTCTTTAGGGAGATATAAATAACACTGAATGCTTTCTAGAAAATAGATAAAAGTGTACTTGTAGAAGCTTCTCACACACACAGAGATACATATATGCACACATGTTCACACATGCATACACACACACACACACATACACACATTCATGCAAACATACAAACAGAGAATTAAAATACTGGAGCTATAAATGAGCAACTATTCTCAAATTCTAACAAATAAAAAGCTCAGGTCCAGATATAAGTTACTTCTTCAGGAGTTGTTAGTCAGTGAGGCCACATAGATCCCCAAACACTACAGCCTATTGACATTGTTCTTGATTATCCTCCAGTACTTGGAGGTAATATTCTATCCTGAAGATACAACATCCTGAATCATAGGACATGGAGAAATCAATCTGCTTCATGAAGAACCAATCAATATGGCTAGCCTCTATAGTGCTGGATATCATTATGCAAGCTGCTGGAGGAGAAAAGTAGTTATCAGTCTCATATTCAGGTGTAAACTCTGTGAGCTCTAAGAATGACTGGCTTGGAAAAATCATGTCCACTGGGCAATAGTGGCATGATCACCATGGAAGTATGCATTCACTTTCTGATTGGATCTAAGTCTCATTACACATGATATGACCCAAATTTAGCATCATTACTGGCCTAAGACCCTGTGGTTAGACATGTCATAGGTCTTATGGGAGAGCCTACTACTATTATGGTGCCGAATGGACACTGATTCCTAGTGACCTATAGATTCCCATAGATCAATGCATCTCTCATTCCTCATTTGAGAAGATTTTATTTGCACTAGATAGTGATTAATACAGAGACCCACAACTGGCCAAGATGCAGAACAAAGAGAATGAGGAATGTTCATCTCTATAGAGTACATATGTAATACTGAGCCCCTTCCAAGGCTCAGCAATCATTGTGGAAAGAGGAGGCAGAAAAAAGGTAAGAGTCTGAGGCAATGGATGCAGACAAGGATGCTTTATTTTTTGAACAGCCAGGACAACTGTACACATGAACTCACAGTGGTTGTAACAGCATGTAAAAAACTGGGCAAGTGGAAGTTAGGTAAAATCCAGCAAGATAAGAGAAATTGAGCACACAATCCCAATCCTAGCCATGGTACTATTGACCATTCTTAGCTGATGACTGAGAGAAAGTTTGCTCTAAGAGTGTAGCTCTTGGTAAGTTGTCTATTCTCTGGTAGGAGAACATACATCCATGAATTCTTGGGCAACACATATTGTTCTTGCAGAATTAAAAAGAAAATGCTACACAGAATTGAGTGACTAGAGAAAAGACACTAAAGAAAAGTTCACTAAGGAAAGTGAGTTGGGAAAGAGCTCTGTATGTGGGAACATGAATAAAGACATTGTATGAAGCCTATAAAGAATGAACAACAGTAACAACAAAACCTTAGGGAAACTCACCGATGCCTGATGGTCTTGGATTCCACAGTTTGCCTCTCAAAGTAGATTTTGATCAGTTTGCATTACTCTACATTCTAGCTATTCATTCACCTTCCCATATTTGCATTCTGCCCTTGAATCTCAGTGTATGACTGTGGTTTTGCTGAATCTTGATTTTTTTCTGCTCTTTTTTTGTGGTAGCCCTCAATTCCTCTAGACATACCAGTTCTCATCTCAGTTTATGTCAGTCTTCTCAGGGAGGAATATGGTTACCATGTTATATGAAGACACACAAGAGCATGGATATTTTTAGTTTTACAGTACTTTCTCATTCGTCTTTGTGAAAATGGGACAACATGTGGTTTAGCTGGACCATAAATGGGTACTTAGGGCAAGTGTACTCATTTGGAGACCATGGCATAAACACAGTAGGGCTAGCTTTGAGCTTTCTCAGAATGTTCTTAAACTATATAAACTTTCTAAAAACAAGCACAGTTGGCTGCCTACAGATTCTAGCTCAGATGCTTATGAGAGTGCTAAAAAATGTGTTGTAAATTAACATCAAGAGAGTATTTATGGACTCTGAAGATGGGGTATGGATGCATTTTCACAACAACTTTTCTATAAAGGAGGTTTGTGTGTCAACTTATTTGCTTTTCTAAAAGTATGTTCTTTCATTTGTGGATCATAGCTACATATCTTTAGATACACATGTAGCTCTCATCAAAGGAGCTTCTTTTTCTAGATGACAAAGACCATCACAGAATTAAGTCCATAACTTGTCACAATTAACAGAGCAATTGACAATGGAGTGTCCAATCCCAATTAATATATATAAAATACAACGTTCACTCTAACATTATGCTCAAGCTTTAACATATTGGAAACATGGAAGAGGAGGCAGGAAGATTGTAAGAGGCAGAAGACCATGTCTGCTTCCAGATAGTGTCTTCTATTTATGAAGAAACAGTGATCCCATGAAATCACAACAACATGGTTGCTTGAACATGACCTGCAGAATGACAGTACCAGTTGACATGCCATTATGAACGGGAGAATGGCATAAGGCTCCACCCCTATATGAAGAACTACAGGAAATCAGTGGCTGCTGAGAGAAGGAGAATCTGTCTTGCCCAGAGACGAGGCCTCTGATAGAATACATCCAATATTAAGTCAGCCATAAACACATATAAATATAAGCAACACTGAATAAACTCAGCAATATATATAATATTAAATTGCTCATGTGTGCCTTACCACCTTCCCTTCCTCCTGTGTGTGATGTTTCTGCAGCTTCACCTCCATTCAAAGAAAATCTTTCGTTAATGGATCTTGACTTTGAAGAAATACAGAAAATCATTAGGTAGTGTTATTCAGATACTATTGCTTTTTGGTCTGCTGTAAGGAATGTCTAGAACCTACAGTAATGACAGTGAACTGACATAGATTAATGAGTGATGAATCTTCAGGAAAGGAAAATCAGGTTTGATATTTGGCCTGTCTGTTCATTTTGCCCACTATGACTGCTACCACAAACTCTGTTGCCTCATACAGGTGAAGATTCTGCTCCTGTTTTCAAAATTCCTAGGCACTATTTGTATCCTTGTATTTTTGCTATATTTATTCTTCCCTCTAGAACTATTCGCTTATGACAATTAGTTTATATTTTCAAAAATTTGTACTATTTATTTGTGATTTTGAGGTAGAGGGAAGGGATGGATGACCTGAAAATCATCCTGACCATCCTGACCAGAAATCCTTATTTATTCAGAATAATAAATCTATAATATGTATGTAGTGGGTTAAAGTGAACTAAGGTCTGAGATGTAAATTCAGTTGAGAGAGATAAAAACAAACAAACAAACAAAACCTACAAAGTCTGTGGTGAGAATAATGAAGAAGAGATACTTTATATGGATTTAGATTTCACACTAAAGCTGCAACAGTGGCTCTCAGCATGGCTACAGTGCCCCCCAGGGGGTGTTTTTGAAACTGATGGTAGTTTTTGGTTATTGTAGGAGAACCAGTATGTAATAGCTGGAGATGAACATGTATAAAAAAGAAAAGACACACAATGTTTGTCTTCTTGGAGCTAGGTGATCTCATTGAGGATGATTCTTTTTCTACATCCATCAGTCCATAAATTTACCTGCAAATTTCTTTTCTTTTAAAATCTATCTATCTTTCTTTCTTTCTTTCTTTCTTTCTTTCTCTCTTTCTTTCTTCTTCTTCTTTTTTTTTCTAAATGGTTTTGAGACAAAGTTTTCCTGTGTAGCCCTGACTGTCCTGGAACTAGAGCTGTAGACTAGGCTGGCCTCAAACTCATAGATTCTCCTGCCTCCAGACTGTTGGGATTAAAGGTATGTGCAATAGTCCATTGTTAAATGTACATTTTTCTTATCAATTCATCAATTGATGGACAGCTAGGCTGTTTGAAATTTCAGGTGATTATAAATAGATCAGTACTAAACATGGATGAAAAAGTGTCTTAATTACTGTTCATAGTGAGAATTTTGATTTATTTAAAAAAAAAAAAAACACAGAAAAAGACATATGCTTTCTTTTTAAGCCCAGGTATGGGGATGTGGGGTTGATTCATTCTGTCAGAGCAGTTGACTACGATTTGTCTCCTGCTCTAGCAGGGGCATGGTTTGGCAGCTGCAGATAGTTTTTGTGATTGTGTGATATTTGAAATTCTGGGGGCTTTTCAGAGGATGTATAAATGCTAGGGCATTGAGAGGTTGGTTGTTGGTTGCTGTTTTCTTTTTTCTTCTTTTGGTTTTTTGAGACAGGGTTTCTCTGTGTAGCCCTGGTTGTCCTGGAACTCACTCTGTAGACCAGGCTGGCCTCGAACTCAGAAATCCACCTGCCTCTGCCTCCCGAGTGCTGGGATTAAAGGGGTGTCTCACCATTGCTTGGCTGGTTGCTGTTTTCTATTTCTTTTTTTGTTAAGGAGTTATATGCAAAGAAGAAAAAACTAGAAAAAAATAGATATTCTGACTTCTGAAATTGAACTTGCACCAAGGAACTGGATGTGCCTAGTTAGCAGGAAGTATTGTCATGACAGTGTTGCCCCCTTTCCTTTCTATCCCTTTTTTCGTGTTGGGGAGTTAGAAGGGTGGAAGGTGAAGAAGGGTGAAAGACGGGAGAACCCACAACGTAGAAAACACCAGCTACAAGTGCTACCCAGATGTGAAGCTAGGCAGAGTGGGAAATTTGAATTCAAATGCCATAGCGAAAATGGCAGGGAATGAAAAGTGGATTTTTATTTTATTTTTTAAGAGGCTAGCAAAAATTTTATTGTGGCTGCTATATTAGGATATTCCCCACTTTGCTTCCAATCAGAATTTTCTGCATTTTAATTTTTTCTTTCTTTCTTTCTTTCTTTCTTTCTTTCTTTCTTCTATATTCTGTTTCAAAAAGGTTGCAGCTTTGGCTGTGCAACTGGAAGAATTGCAGGTGGAGGTGGAAGGGCGTGGAGGTGAGGAACATCAGAAATGGGAGAACACGAAAGACTCAGTCCAGGTGACTGAGCAAGAGAATGGGTGTTCACCAGAGGAGGAAAGAAGGAAAGAAACTGCCAGAGGGCAGTCCTGCCAGAGAAAAGCCAAGAAGACAGGAGGGCAACTGGATGTCCTCAGTTAGTCAATCATAGTGCACAGCCCATGAGGCTAAAGGTGCATGTTTGGTAACAGCATTGTAATGGAAATGGAAACTAGAAACTAGAAACATTTGGGTAACCTCTTTATGTTAACTTGCTTGTGCCTTCAGAATCTGCTTGGGCCCAATCACATATATACCACCTCCATTTTATAATAGATTGCGGCTGTATATATACTAATTTGTGATGTGATTTGTCATGATGGACAATTCAGGTCACGTATAACTTAGTAGTCCATTGTCAAACATTCAGGTCCAATATCATGATAGAAGCTGTCTTTCAAAGGGGGAATAGTTGTCTGCAGATGATTATAGAAACCTTACTACAGAATCTGAAAGGTCTCTTCTGTAATTCAGCTATAGGGGTCTTCCAAAGTCTCCAAACAGCATCTTTATTTGCCACTGACACCATAAGTTCTATCAAGTCTGCTGGATTATAAGATAGAACAGCCTGCACAGCAGCCTGGACCTGTTGAAGAGCATTCTCCTTTTCCAGATACCACACAAAGGTAGCAGCTTTTTAAGTCATTTGGTATATGGATTGGAATAACATACTCAAGTGAGGAATGTGCTGTCTCCACAATCCAAATAGGTCCACTTAACATTGTGCTTCTTTTTTGGTGGTGGGAGGGGCCAGGTGCAGCACTCACTTTAACTCCTTCACCTTAGAAGGAATATCTCTGTGTGCCCCACACTACTGAACTCCTATGAATTTCACTGGGTTAGAAAGCTCTTGCATTTTAGTTAGCTTTATTTTCCATCCTCTTATGCATATGGTGTTATCAACAAGTTCAAAGTGAAGGGCTCTCTAACAGACTCAGGAATTGCAAATGTGACATTGGCAAGACTTGCCTATTGTGCTCCCCCATCTATAGCTGAAAGGTTAGAGTATGTTTCTGAAGCTAAGGTCCATTCCCTTATTTTGCTACTTTCTTACCTGACTAAATCTCTAAGGTCCAGCCAGCAAAAGTGCAAAGGTCCAGCAATCAAAAGTCATTATTTGGCTACACTGGTTAACATGTACAATCAGGACTTACCAATTTTTCCTGGCACAGATGTTCCCCATTCCCCCCTTAAAAACCACTCCTGGAGAGACAACTGTTGCTGTCTTTGTTTGATCCAGAGGCAACTCCTCCACCCCTCCTTGAACCTTTAGTATAAATCTTTGTGTTGAGAATTTGCTGTCTGAGTGTGTTCTGTGCTGACCTCAAGGCCCCTTCACAAAGTGCTTGCTACCTCCTGCTATCTTTGCACAATTAGCATAATGTCATCAATATATTGCACCAATGTGATAGTTCATGGAAGAGACACACCGATCAAGATCCCTTCTAAGTTATGACACAGGAGAGTTAAGGTATCCTTGAAACAAATTGTAAAGATATACTCCTGGTCTTGCCAACTGAAAGCAAATTGCTTCTGGTGGTTTTGATGGAGAGGTACTGAGAAAATGTCATTTGATTTATCAATAGCTACATATTAGATGTGTTAATCGGTCAAGTAAGGACATCACATCTGGTACAGCAGATATAATAGGAGTCACTAGTTGATTGAGTTTTCTATAATCAACTATCATTTTCTGATTGATCAGTCCTCTGAACTGGCCATATGGGAAAGTTAAAGAAAGATGTGGTGGCAACAACCACCCCTGCATCTTTCAAGTCCTTGATGTGGACTTGATGTGGATTTATGCAGTTCCTTCAGGAATACAATACTGGTTTTGATTCACTATTTTCTTTAGCAGAGGCAACTCTAAAGGCTTCCATTTAGCCTTTTCAATCATAATAACCCTCACTACACAGGTCAGGGAACCAATGGGAGAAGTCTGTGAACTTCTAAGTATATCCATCCCATTTATACATTGTGAGACTGAGGAAATAGCCATATGATAAGTTTGGGGACCCATTGAACATACTATGTGTTGGACTTCAGCCAAATTCCATCAATCACCTGATTTCTATAAGCAGCTACTTTAACTAAAGGGCCACAATGCTTTTTCAAATCTCCTGGAACCAGTGTCAATTCAAAACCAATATCCAGTGGGCTCCTGATTATTTTCTTTCCCATTTGTATAGTTACCCTTGGAAAAGGACATAGGTCCCTCTGAGGAAAGACTGGAGAAAGGATAACACCAAAAATTTAGGTATTTTATCAAGGTTCTTCATCAGAGGGATCTGGGTGTCATTTAGGTCCTCCGGGTTTGCAGATTGACTCAAGTCTGGAAACTGATTCAAAAGCTGAAATTCCTCTTTGCCATGATCCAGTGTAGTTTTTCTTTCATTTGTTTGAGAATTTTTCCACTTTTACAGATTAAACAAAAATTCAGTAAATTTCTTATTTCTTTTATGCCTGGAAACACCATGACTAAATGTCCACGAGCCATTTTCCTTTGCTTGTGCTGACATTTATTTGTTAGGCCACTATTTACATTGCTTTGTCTGTGCAACCCAGCATAGTAACCTTTAGCAATTCAGCGCTGCCACCTGGCCTCTGCTACCTCAGAGGTCCAATTATATACCCATTGTATTTACTTAATCCAAGTGAGCGGCAAAATCTCCAATCCTATGTCTGGCACATGGAAAAGGGTGACAACAAAGCTCTTCAAATTTGCTGTTGTCCCTCTCACCATTTTGCATCTTATAGGATTACTGAAAGATATATCTTTGGGGTCTTTCCATTGTGGAAGATGGGTTTTACACAGCATACACACTCTAGCATTGCAATTTTCCATAAAGCCTTAAAATCTCTTCATCAACTAAGTCCAGAGATAATAGGCATCTCCAGTTCCCTTTTCGTAGGCATTTTGACAAATGATTCAGCCAACTATTCAAACAAACTTTTGATACTTTTTTTTTCTTAACTGTGTGAGCTTCCATATTAAACCTAGAATCTCTACTCAGAGAGCCCATATTCATAAATACAGCCTAGTCCAGTTTTGTGTTTCTTTCAGCATTATCCTACACCCTTAAAATCTGTTCCCACACAGTTCTAAGACTTCTACTTTAAATAAATTAGCGACATACTCAGCTTTTTAGCAGTATAGAGTACCTCCTCATGGACTTCACTTTCTACCTTCCCTCTAGTAGACTTCTTAGCCTTAAATCTGGTTATAAGTCTAGAGGCAACTACTGATGAACTCTGAGGGACATCAGTATTGTCTTGCCTGGTATTTTCTTTGGAGAAAGTCACTGACGAGTTTGCAGATAATGGATTTATTTCCTTTGTTAAATGTAAAAAGCACAATATTTCAAGGGGTGAGGCTTTGGGTGGAGAAAAACCCTTGAGAGTCTGAAGATTCAAAGTTATCAGTCTCAGTGGAGTTTTCCCAGACCTCCCCATCTCAAGTTACAGGATCTCACTCTTTACCAATTAATGCCCTTATTAACGGCCAACACCCTCCAAGCCTGGGATTTGAATTCTTGCTGTAATTCAGCCAATCTTACAATCAGAGTTTCAGTTTGATTTTCCAGAACTTGAGCTCTGTAGCTTCTAGAGAGATGATTCTCTTCGAGGGCACACTTAGAAACCTTTACATTATTTATGGGTATTTGAAGCCAGTCACTTTTATCACTGAGTTCATTGTTGACCTTTACTATACTCTTAGTTAATTTTCTCACAGAGCTCTTTTTTTTTTTTTTTTTTTGTCATTTTATCCCAAGATGCTAGGAGCAATTGACCAGGATCATTATTTTCTTTGTTTTTCCATGAACTGTTCAAAGTTTTATATACAGAATCACAGGATAATTAAATACATTTATCTTTTTAAGTTTGTAAAATACCACAGGCTTTCAGTATACTGCAGTCTCCTAGTAGTGGCTTCAGTAAATGATGAGGCTTTGGTAAGTAGGTGGTGGCAAATTGGAAAGCCTATATACTTAGAAGATTCTATCACTTAAAACACTTCTGTTGCTCTAGAACTACTTCTGCTACCAAAACCTGTATTATCATAAGGATCCAGAGAGAAGCAGATCTTCCCTCTTCAAATTAAGCAGAGATTCCTCACAGGTATATCCTCCATTTTTGAGTTTTAGTTAATTCCAGATGTAGTCAAGTTGACAACCAAGAAAAACCATATGCTAACCAACAATGTTTTGTTTGGATTTAAGTGTATCAAGAACATGAGAACTTCATAGGTCATGGGCCTAGGGGAAAATCTAATACTATTTTTCTATGAAAGGAACATATTTTTGTGCCAGGAAGCATTCATGAACCCCGAAAGACCACCAAAGAGCCATTTCTGATGTAATAATATTAGTGTCTCTTTATTACTAGCTCAGTCTTGGGCTCTCTTCCAACCTAACCCTGACACAGCAGGACAGGAAGGGAAGGCAGAGTAACCTCAAACTCTCAGCAAGACAAGTTTTTATAGGAAAACAGGAGTAATAGAGGGGGTGAGGGAGGGAGGGTCCAGTCTGGCAAGCATCTAATAGAATAAGCCAACAAGTGGGTTCTCTGAAGCAAGACAATGAACACTCACAGACAGTCTGAAAGTACATCTGAAACAATCAGACTAGTCTTTGATTGACTGTTGCTAGGAAGTAGCTAGGCAGTAACTCTGAGGTATTGGCCAAGGACAGGCCATTGGGTCCTACCTGATACCTAGTTGTGGCTTGAGTTCTGCTGCAGGTCAAGTTCTCAGGATTTTTTCCTTTTCTTTAAGATGGAGGCTGATCCCAAGATGCAATAGGTTTGGCCCCTCATTCTCCACTCTCTCTGATAACTAGAAGGCCCAACCATGGGACTTCCTGAAGTTTATCTAATCTTATGAAAACAGCTAGTAACAGGGTTACATCTTTATGACTCAGTTAACTCAGACCTGGATGTATGGGTGACCAGAAAGGACTGGACCATCATCTTTTAAAGGATGTCAGTGTTGTCATTGTCCAGTCCTTGTGGTATCCCTGGGACTTGGGCAGGGGTCCCAACAATGGGAGACCGGGGAGACTTGTGAAGCTGAGTTTCTTCACGGTGGTCTGGGTGGTCTTCAACTGTAAATAGGTCTGTGATTCCATGTTGTAATCCTGTTGACCTCCAGGGCAATGGGAGGGACTTTTCTAATGAGGCTCTAATGACCCCTGGCTGGAGGGGGACCTCTTTTCTAGAGAATATGAAGTTTAGGCCAAACATGTTTATGACCCCATTGGACACATTTGAGATCTAACAATTGGCAATCCTTGAACTCAGTGATGACCTCTGCTGTATGTTAAGAACAATAGGGGGAGGGTATCCCAAATGTGATTTCCAAAGGAGTGAGTCCCATCTGGTAAGGGGAGTTTCATACCCTGTAGAGAGCAAAGGGAAGGAGAGTTAACTCAGTCATTTAGGTAAATTTAGTTAAAGTCTCTTTTAGGTTTTGTTTATTCTTTCTACCTGTCCTGTACTCTGGGGTCTATATGCACAATAAAGTTTCCAATCCATCTCTAGAATATTAGCTAATCTCTGACTTACCTGGAACACTGAAGCTGGCCCATTGTCTGATCCTATCATTTGAGGAAGTAGATACCTTGGCAGTATGTCCTCTAAGAGCTTCTTTGTCACTGTGGATGTCATTTTATGTTTAGTGGGGAAAGCCTCAGTCCAACCTGAAAAGGTATCTATAAACATCAGTAAACATTTATATCTAAAATTTTCTGGTTTTACGTCTGTGAAGTCTATCTCTCAGTAGACTCTGGGCTTAGTGCCTCTGAACCTATTACCATGACTTATATAATATTGCCTTACTCAGTTCACATCAGATAATTCTCTTCTTGCAATAGATAGGAATCTATTATTAGATTCCTAATTCCTAATAGATTCTGTCTATTAACAGAGACACTGGACAATATGCAGAGAGTGAGAGATTTTGGAGCACTTGGTCCTAAATTGAATGTCTTCAGCAAACCCGTCCTCTCAAAGTTCAAGAGTCTATGCCGAAGAGGAGGTAGAAAGATTGTAGAGCCAGAAGTAATGTATGGCTTCAAAAAAGCAGTGTCTCCCAAACATGAAAGGATTTACACACATATGAGCTCACAGAGAATGTAGCAGCACATGTAAGACTTGCACAGGCTCAAGCTAGATGGGAAACCAGCACTAAGAGGAAGTGGACATGGGGTCTAACCCGTAACAAAGAATCTATGTGCAAATGATATCCTCTGACAAAAGAAAAATACATGTTCTCCAGTGGGGTCTCACTGGGTATACAAATCACACTTCTGTGCAGGACCTATGCCCAGGGATAGTTGACCAACATAAAACACAGTAGTAATTATGGAGAGTTATTGTCTCATTTTGATTTGGGGAGGCTTTTTTCCCCCATCTTATCAGTCTTTTGCTTCTTTTGTTTGCTTGTTTTTAAAAAATTGTTTCTTATATGTTTTTGTTTTTGGAGAGAAGGGATGAATTGAAAGAAAGAAAGACAGATACATGATAGATAAAATAAAGATTAAGTTGGGTGAATAGTGAGGGAAGAGAATCTATTGGGAATTAAGGAGGAGGAAAAATGATCAAAACATATGTGTGGAGGAAAAATTAATACACATTAATTTCCACAGATATAATGTGTCATCAATCTTTGCATGTATCTTTAATTTGTCCAATGTTATTTTCCTCTCTATAGGCAATAGTAGTCTGTTACTTACCTTAATCAATTTTATCACAGGCTACCCACTTGACTGTCCTTTTCTCATCCAATTTTGTATAGGTTGCTTCTGATTGTTGTTCTTTTCTTAAATGTTTACATCATACACAGATATACAGATATTTAATTTTTCATTCATATTGGAGATAGGACATTATGCTAATTATTTGATTGAGTCAAGTGCCTTTCTCAAATTATAACCTCAATAGACTCATAAACATACTTGTAATTAGACAGGACTTTTAATAAAGCAATTAAGGAAAATGACACCATAAAGATGGGTCCATGCTCCAATAATAACTGGTATCAGAAGAAGAAGAAGAAGAAGAGGAGGAGGAGGAGGAGGAGGAGGAGGAGGAGGAAGAGTGCTAGACACTGCTGGTAAACACATGCAGAAATACAGACACACACATATACACACATATACACACCTATACACACACATAGAAGTACATACACACAGAGGCAGACACATAATCCCCACCCGACCCTCACATATACACTCCCAAGATCATGTGCAGCTGTGACTTGAAGGCAGTCAAATTGAAAGCCAAGTAAAGCAGCCTCAAGGGAAATCAAACCTGACAGCTCCTTGCTATTGAACCTTTAGCCTGAGGCACTGTTTGGAAAAGAAGTTTTTATTTAAGTCAACAAGTCATGGATTTTGAAATGGAAAACCTTTAAAACAAATATAGATGTGTATGTTGGCAAGTGAAATTGCTTAGGATTACCTGTTTTGAGCAAGGTAAAAGGGCACTGCCAACATGTTTGCCACAAAGGGGGATTCAACAAAGGCAATGAGTAACCAAAGAGTGGCTTCCTTGAATTTTGAATCCCCAAAAAGTAAATGGGGTCATAGAACCACTATTGACCTCTGGACTTGAGAGGCCAAACCTACTCCATCTTGAGACCAGTTTCCATCTTAAAAGAAGAAAAGAAGAAGAAAATAAAAAGCCTGTGAACTTGACCTGGAGCTGAACACAAACTGGACCCAAGTACCAGGAAGGATCCCATGTCCTGTCCTTTGCCCATGTCCCAATTTACTTTCTAGCTACAATAGTCAATCAAAGATTAATCTGATCGTTTCAGATGTACTTTCAGACCCTCTGTGATTGTTCATGGTTTTTCTTCAGAGCACCCACCTGTTGGCTTACAATAGTCATTCTGTTAGATGCTTGCCAGGCTGGACATCCACTCACTTCCTCCCATTTTCCTATAAAACCTTGTCCCAACAAGGGTTCAGGGCTGCTTCTCCAAACCATCCTATGGTTCAGTGGGGAATGGGCCCAAACTCATGTTTATAATAAAGAGACCTTAACGTGAGTTAGCTCAGAGTTGGCTCCTTGGTGGTCTTTAGGGGTTCCCAAATGATTCCAGGCACAACACACTATGAGCAGAAGTAACACCAGAGGTTAGTCAAGGTGTGATTGCTCCATCTCTACCTGCTACTTCATCAACAAAGCCTAGAGTCAAAGGGGTAGAGCATAAAGAAGCCAATCTCATAGTTCCAGAACTGTCATTGGTCATAACAGGCCAGAAGTATTCCTTTCTCTGTTACAAAGTTAACTCAAGACTCTCTAAGTTATTGCTCCCCCAGATGTTTAAAATAGTGACCAAGCCAGCTTAGTCAGTTAACAGGTTCTCCAGGGAGGGATCGAGGATTAAAAAGAAAAAAAACCCAAATAGACCCCGGCCTGTTCTGAGACTGAAGCTGTTCCCACCCCCCCCCCCCCCAGTCTGTTTTTATACTATTTTAAGTAATGCAAATATGCAAATAATAAGGTTAAGGCACAAACAAGGCAATAAAAACAAATAGACCAGCAGGATCCAGGGACCCATGAACCCTACTGGTCCAGTGGCACTTGCTCCTTCCAGTATGGGTCAGTGCCCTGAGCAGACCTTAGGCTCTAACTCCTCAGCCAGTTCCACAGCACCCAGAGGAAGCTCCACTCCCAGGCACTCCAACGCGGCCAGGATCACAGGATCACAGGATCACAGGATCACAGGATCACAGGATCACAGGATCCTAGGAGCTTGATCACACCAGAATCTCAAGGTCGCAGAGGCTGCTTGACTCCCAGGAGCTCTGTCACACCCAGGATCTCAGGATCCCATGATCCCAGAGTCAGCTTGTCTCTGAGGAGTTCTGACACAACCAAGATCACAGGAAGGACAGGCTCCAGTCAGATAAAGGGAGGGCAGTTAGCACTAGAGATAACCAGATGGCATGAGGCAGTCATGACATCTCAAAAATATTTGATATGGTAGGTTTGGCATATTGCTCTCAGAAGTAGATGGCTGTGAAATCTTCTGTATTCTTTGGAAAGTTAACTACAAATGAAATTCAAGTGTTGTTAAAAAACAAACAAACAAACAAAAAAAACCAGAAAGAAAGTAAAAAAGAAAAGCTGTGCCTATTGGTAACTTAGTAGATCACAGTGGTTTAATATATTTTTCATTTGCCCTAACCTGATATTCATTCAGTAAATCTCATGAGAGCTCAGTGGTTCAGGCTGCTTCCAGCCTACTGTTCTCACACTGCTCTAAATCAACACAGCTGAGTTCGAGCTGCAGCTAGAGGCTCATGACAGATTTAACTGCATCATTTTAGAAGTGACACACACATTTTACGTGGTATATTGACAACTCTGTGTTATTACTTTTTTATCTCCTTGGTTGCTGTATCTTCACGCAGACTAACTTGGTGAGTGTATCTTTACACACACTGACCATCTGACCTACTTTTAATTGTAGCATCTCTTCCCTTGCCTGTCCTGGTTTGTTTTTATTGTTGCGCCTTAACACAACTTAGAGTCAGCTGGCAAGTGGTACCCCCAACTGAAGGTTGCTTAGATCAGAGTGGCTACAGTCCTGAGGTAGGAGGGTATGGGATGTATAAATGCTAGCTGAGTGAGCACTATTTCTCCATGGTTTCTGCTTCAGTCCCTACCTGGGTTCCTGCCCAGACATGATAGATGGCGACCCAGAAATATAATTCAAATCAACCCTTTCCTCCCCAGATTGCTTTTGGTCAGAGTATTTTTTTTTTTTTTTAATCAAAGCAATAGAAAATTAACTAATGTAGAAACTGATACTGAGAGTAGAATTTGGCTGTGATTTACCTGATTGTGTAGCTTTTAGGGCTTTGTTTTATGGAAGTAATGTAGAAGATTTTGGAACTTCAAGCTGGAAAAACCTTTTGATGCTGTAAGCAGAGTTTAACAAGCTGTTCTAGCAGGAGCTTGGAAGACAGTAATGCTGAGAGAAATGTGAACAGCAGAGGCCTAGTTCCCACGAACAAGGAGTTAGCTGTGAGGAAAAGACACGTGCCCCACCAAAGTGATGCCTTATGTTTGCACAACCGTGGGTGCTGGGCATCAGGAGCGGGATTTCTAATAAGTTGTGATTAGTAGGAGATGGGCATCCTGGAGGTGAATGAACTATTCTGTGATTCATGGGGGCAAGGGGTAAAACAAACAAGTCAGCATATAAAATCTCTAGTTAACAGGGGGCAAGGCTCCTTTAAATACGTTAAGTTGGTAATCGAACTTGGAAATGTGCAAGAGTCATTGATACTGGCTTGAAAACATGAGAGATGCAAGACTGGGGGTGTCATGGAGAACAGCTGATGCCTGGCACCACACACTGCAGAACTGTAGTACTTGAGTAGTTTGGAGAAGCCACTGACATCGAGGCAACATTAGCTTCATAGAGATCATAGGATACTGGAGATGCCAGGACTGTGAGATGTCTACCAAGAACTACAGCAATTGTGAAGCCTTCCCTTGCCTTGCCTTGCCTTCCCTTCCCTTCCCTTCCCTTCCCTTCCCTTCCCTTCCCTTCCCTTCCCTTCCCTTCCCTTCCCTTCCCT
>JADRCH010000276.1:1425102-1443834 GCA_019843965.1 Rhynchomys soricoides | reverse complement strand
CTTCCCTTCCCTTCCCTTCCCTTCCCTTCCCTTCCCTTCCCTTCCCTCCTCTCCCCTCCCCTCCCTTCCCTCTTCTCCTCCCCTCCCTTTCCCTCTCCTCCCCTCCCCTCCCCTCCCCTCTCTTCCCTTCCTTTATCCATTCCATTCCTTTATCAATTCCCTTCCCTTTTCCCTTCCTCTTTCTTATTCTTCCTTTTATTTTCTTTTGAAATGTTGTAGAGCAAACCCAGGATCTTCTGTGTGCTGGACTAGCATTGCTCTCCTGTATGCAGCTTATCTGTCTATTCTAGTTTGGTCATTTTTCATGTGGGTATCTGACTCTTTTCAGTTGATTATACTACAGATAGTTTTTCTTAAATCTCTACATAAACTCCAAATATTTTCCTTATTTCTCATGCCTTTTTAAATTTTACATTGTCCCTTAAAAAGGCAAGACCTTTGCTTCTTAGTGTTTTGCAAATATATTAGTCTTCTGCTTTACTGTCATGTTGGAACCTTTCCTGTGTGTTCTTTTCCTCATAATTTTTTTTTTTTGTAGTGTTGAGGATCAAATCCAGATCATTGTGCACACTAGGCAACTATTCTGTTGAATTGAAATATCAGGCTTATAATTATTTTTTTAAAACATACAATGCCATTTTTCTTGTCCTATTGACTCAGTGTCAGAGTGGTACTAATACTAGTCACCATTTCACTGTTCCTGATTTAGCTGAGGTATTTTCTATGTGTCACCTTAAAATAAATATATCTACAACAGGAATTATTTGCTTTGAGCATCAAATGATAGTCTTAGCACAACAAACTATTCATGAAATATAGCATATTGTATTTGGTAAACACATAAAAACCTCTATTATGAAACTTTAGACTTATAAATGAGGATTTAGTCCTATGTAATGTGGAAGGTATTTCCAGTACTATAACACATGAACTGCCAAGATAAAGTTTCAATACATCTCCTGCCCTTTCATTCACTTAAAGATTAGCAATCTTATGTGTAAAATAAAATTCCCAAGCACAAGGAGAGCCTCCATCATCCCAGTAACTCATACCTAGAAATTTATAAAGCATTCTAAGAAAGAAAGCTATTGATTTTGGCAGATTTGATGCAACTTCATAAGTTATATGGGAGCTTTCATTTCTGGAAGGAAACAAAGCTGAAAGAGAGTTGATCCAGGGCAATGGCTGGAAACCATCAGTGAACAAGGCAATACCACAGCTATCCTCTGGTTACACTAAAGTGAAAGGGAGTTTGGTTGTTCTAGAGTTTTTTCTACTCACTGTGGTGGAGTTTTAATGTTTGCTAGACAGAAAAATATGAAACCACCAAAACTGGTAACAAATGATTAATTCTCGGGTCAGATACCAACCACTCACCATGCTGAATGGAACTAGCCAGCATTATGGAAGATGAAATCAGAAACACAAAAGGCCTCAAATGAGTTATGCTTATTAAAGAAGACATGGCAAGAGTGAAAATGAACAGATGTGAATGTGTGCCCAGGACAGAAGAGGACCACGGAAGAGGGAAAGTCCAGCAGCTTCATAAAAATATAGTTAAAGCTAGTTGAAGAAGACACTTATATAGGAAGATCTGGTTTGCAGAAGTTCAGAGAACTGAATGTGGTTAAAAAATGCCTAACAAATTGGTTTGAATGGCATCATCTCAATGCTGAGAGCTAGAGGAAAGGTTGAGATTGAAAACAAAGAAGAGAAATAGAAAACAGGAGGGGTTCCAACTTGGGAGGATTGAGGGGGTTAATACAGAAGGAGAAGGAAGAATGACATCAAAGTTGCCTGATACAGCCTCAATGAATCATAACACATGTAAATGCACACATGCGCACACACACACACACACACACACACACACACACACACACACTAAAGTAAGTTATGCCATTTGGGCTAAAAATGCTCCCCACAAGAACAATAGACTAATACTCTCCCCCAGTACTAGGGATGAGAAATCTCCCTTTGAATGGTTGGTCAGGGTGGTTCAATTGACTCTCAAAATAGTATACATTAATCATGTAGACCCTGGTTGTTTGTCAGAAGTTGAAGGCAAGCCCCTATTGCTGAAAGCACAGTACACATAAGACACATGACCTGGATAATTTGAGCTGATTCTAACCTGAAAGCCTTCTTACTGCAGTCTAGCTTCCATGGTACCAGGATATACTATGCAATTTCTCAAATGTCCCTAAATATACTTTCACTATTTATACTATATATTTGTTCAAAGTGTAGTTCTCAGCCCCATGATTATAAAATAAAGATATTATCTCTGAAAAACATTGAAGATGTTCCGTCTCATGCAGCATCAAGTACTCAGCCAAGACTTAATTACTTATGTAAAAGTAATCAAGTATATTCATTTCATTAGGATACAAATTTGCTTTAATCTTTAATAAGTGGTAAAATTAGGTGCACAATGAAGAACTGTTTTAAAATAAATTTCTTTATGATGTAATATCAGTATTTGTTTAATTGGTCCACCGATTTTATATACCTGTATACCTGGAGTCATAGGCATGCTGATCTCAGGTGAAAGGAGAAACATTTGGAAGCAATGTTGAGAAAAGAACTCCTCCATGAAAGCAAAGGTACTACACACATCACCTCCCGATACTCCTGACTCTTGGTGTGTTATCTTGGGTCTCATGACTTCCTTTCTTAGCCCCTATGTTATGATCATATTGTTTGCTCTTTACAGTATCCAGTGATAGGAACAGACCAAATATTGACAAGTCAATCTATCCTTCAGTCAGGGAAGTCTCATGCCTTCTGACAAATGTGGCCACTGCCTGGTTTTGATCTCAGTACATGAAGATAGAAGGCTTGATGGGCATTTTACCGTTTTCATAAAGGAGACATCTATTTACATTCAGTGCATCCCTGTATCCCTGTTAATTTCATATCTTTCCCCTTCTTCTTTCTAAGACATCCCTCAAGTCACCCAGAACTGATTGAACTTGGTGGTTCTGGATGTCCAGTGCCTCGAGGCTTTTCTATAGTGGCAGATTATGTATGTCTGGTTAAAAAAAGGTGAGTTTGGAAGACAAAGGGGCAGACAGACTGAAGAGAAGTATACTCCCTAGCAACCCATCCTGCATAGTGTCACAGTTCATTTCATGGCTGAAGAGGATCAATATATTTAATCATGTGATGAGATTCTGCAATATGTCTTCTCATGTCAAGAATTTGTTCTAAACTCTATATTTTGATCTCCCTAGGTTTTTTCAGAAAGCTTACAGTTCAAATACTGTCTGCTGCTAGCCTTTAGAAGATAAAAGGTTAGTTTACATAACCTTTAGCACTCTCATACTCTGCTGGGAAATGGGAAACACAGTCTTAAGAGTTATTCCTCTGACCATTTAGTAAGGCTCTAGCTTAAACTTACTTAAAAGGTAACTTTTCATTTTTGAACACAGTAAGAATTGAGGAATGTCTTTGAACTAGCTTTCATATAATCCATGTTTAAATTTAGGATGTTAAAGCACAGGATGTCAGCAGCCTGGTAAAGAATAAAATCTTCCTGCACAGATCAGTCATCTTAGGGCTCTGATGGTGAGAGTCAAGATGAGACCAGGTACTAACAGCCCAGGTTTCACAGCCTTGGCATGGTGCACATATTAGAGGGGCTGGTTCTTTGCAGTGGAGCAATTTTATGCACCATAGAAAGTTTATCAGCACCCATGGCCCACATGTCCTGCTTCCCCAGGTATGACAAAAAGTACAACTAGACATTGAAAAATACCTCTGACTGAGAACTTTCTCATAGCTGGTTAATTTTCTATTTTTGCCTATGAATTTCACATAAGATGGTATAGAGAAACCTGTGGAAGCTGGGATACAAACATTTATTTGGGTTTCTGAGATGATAGGAAGAGAAGGAAAACTCACTAGTTAATGAGCATCTGTGCATAGTAGAAGCACATGGTATTTTTATGTAAAATTTGGTTTCTCATGTTGGCATGTAGGTTGCAAAATTAGCCATTATGGCCTTGGTTTTATTCATGGGAAATATTTTTATTTAAAGCATATATGCAAAGAGTGGAGTATAAGGCATGTGCTATTATTGAAATTAAAGACAAAAAGTAAATGTTTTTATTTAAACTACACATGTAAGGAGTGAACTATAAGGCATGTGTTAGTATTGAAATTAAATATAATTGTAAAATGGATGTGAGTTGTGCCACTTACGACCAACACTGTCTCCAGATTCTTCCGAGCTACGGGCACTCTTACGTATTTTTTTTCCCCTCGAATGAAAGCATATGGGAAACGTTCTGCATATTAATCAGTGCACTTTTCTTAGAATTAAGTAGGTATCATATTTAATATTTTAGATAAGGAAATTAAAATGTAGAGAGGCCAAGTATCTTATCCAAGATTGTACAGTTACTATACAATTACTGTTTGAGCTTTTAAGAGTCTTCTTTCAAATTTTGTGTTCTTTCTTTTGTTTTCTGACATCATAATGGACAGAGCTATTTCTGTGAAAACTGGTGAACAGAACAGCATTTTATCTTTTCTTTCTTATTTGTATGTCTGGATCATCTTTCTCCTTTCCTCTGGCAACCTTCTTCTTGAATATTGGAGACTCAGAGCTTGTACTTTGTTCATATATGAGCATCCAGCAATACACTTGTTATTACCCAAGGCTGCTCAGCGATCAACCAGAAGAATAACCATGTAGGCAATAATTGGACTTTCTGTCCCAGTAGAGATGTCAGCTGTATAGAGTAGGGATGTCCCTGTCACATGCTACTGAGTCAACCCATTTATGCTGAGGACTAACTTCAGGCTGAGGATAGTGGCAACATGCAGGGGACAGAGCTCAAACCCAGGGTTGTCTTCTGAGTGGCTTTGAAAATTTTAGACTTTAACTCTGCAAGTTCCATAGCTGGAAGGTTCTCCCACTTATGCTGTAGTAAAGATCTAATTTCCTGTGATATTCTTAACATTTTTAAGATGAGAAAAACCAGTCAACCAACCAACCAACCAACTAATCAAATAGGAACTACACATTTTAGTCTGTGGTGTCTTTGCAACACTTAACTCCTTTTCTTCCCACATCCCTTCCTTCCTTCCTTCCTTCCTTCTTTCCTTCCTTCCTTCCTTCTTTCCTTCCTTCCTTCCGTCCTTCCATCCTCTCCCCTCTTTTCATTTTGATTATGCAGTTCAAACTGGCTTCAAACTTTTGTTCTTCCTCCCCTATCTCTTCCATGATTTAAGGTTACAGATATGAGCCACCAAACCTGGCATTATGTTTTTATTTGACTCCACAGTCCTGAAAAATCCCCAGATAACTATGGAGACCAGCTGCTAGTTTATTTCCCTTCCAGATAAATATTAATGCACTTTTTTTTAAAGCCTGTCTTGTTATTCTTCTTTTTCAATGACCATAGAGATGAAGTTTTATAAAAGTAATGCTAATTTCAGTCATCTGAGTAATCATTTGCCATTTATGCCAAATTGCTGTGTAATATTGCTATGGTTACCCATGTCATTAGATAAAGGTTATGTTAGCCTTGTGGTAGGTTTTCTTCATTGTGTCACTAAATTGCAGTCATGATTCCTAGAGCTTCTATGATATTGTGACCATTTTATAACTTATAAACTAAGATGTAGGGAAATTTGGAAGAACACATCTCTTCCTCCCAGCCTCAGTATAACTATGAAATTGAGAGCATTTGTATGATTGCCATCTTTGGGTTTCTAAAATTACTTCTTGGATCTCACACTGTAAATTTTCTTCACAAATCCTTCCTTTTGATACATTTAAGAAGATACTTTTTTCCTAAAATGTGCTTTAAAAATCTGTCTAAAACTTGGCAAGCAAACTTGACAGGTTCAATCAAGGAAAACTGGGCAGAATTATTGTAAGAGCCAGATGTCCAGGGTGCATGCTACTCAATAGTGCCCCAATACTGACCAAGAAGATACACCCACAAACTCATAACATCAAGGCTGTCTGCATGTAGTAGCATAATGTCAATACCAGTTAATAGTTCAACACAGATGGGAAGTTCCATAAGGTTCCATACCTATATGGAAGGCTAGAGTTAATGGTCACTGAGAGAGTGAGAATCAATTTCTACCAAGGCAAGGTCCCATAAAAGTTGTTCAGCAATGAACACATACACATATAAGCAGCACTAAACAGACTCAGTAGGTCATATAAACATATATGTGTGTGTGTGTATAGCAATAGTAATTAAAGAATAGATCATGAATTAGTAAGTGTAGACATAGGAGAGGTTTGACAGGTTGGAAGCAAAGGTCAGAATGCAGACATTCATATATGAAGTCTATTCCCAAAAACATAAATAAATAAAAAATTCTTACATTTTCCAACTGAATTAGTCTTTTCTGCCTACGGTTTCTGTCTTCATAAATCTGTGTAGTTTTAATTGCAAACAAAAGAATAACACCCTCTGCTTCACAGAGGTGAAATCTTAAAGGATATCCCCACACATTGGTGGTCCTGCCTTCAGATCTACCATTATATGGTTTAAGAACAAAAACATTTTCTACTTTTTTCTCCACTTCAATTTTGTCTTCAAACAACTATGTTGCATATTTATTTTTTAAAAGAAAATATTCTTTTGCACTGAATATTCCTGATTATATTAATTTTTGACTAACCACTTCACTAAATAAGTACCCCTTTGACTATTATCTTTAGCAAACACATGCAATGTTGAAAAGTTTTGATCACCATTTTTTTTTTGATACAATCATACACTTAATATCTTGTAACTATTCTGTGTTAACAAGTAGCCTGTGTGGTCTGTGGTTTGTTGGTAGGACACCTTACCTAGTACGTGTAAGGCCCTGGGTTCAATCCCAGCATTGAAAAGGAAAGTGGCCTCATCCTTATTTTCTCTGTCAGTAAGTTTTGATTCAATTTGCAAACATACTTTCCATCTGAATTGGCCTGAAATCTAATAGGCTCTGATTTCAATCCTCAGTTAGACTGTTCGCCAATCTTAAGTCCATTTTCCTCTTTTTAAATGCATTATACAGTGCTTCATAATGTTCTGTGGAAGTCAGTTTTTCTTGATGCTCCATATTTTGTGGGCAAAAGAACTGCTGACTTTTGGAGTGCTTCATGATGGAGCTGAAACAAAAAATTGGTTCCAGTCTTACTTTTGGACATACAATGTTCTGAGCACATTCTGGAGAGCTTTGTGGAAACTGCTGTCAAAGCCAGGGATCCCAACTGCCATTGGATGGCTTCTGTCTGCCTTGTGAAGACTGCTAGAGTTTTGTTGTGGAGCTAAACTCAGGGGTTCTGTTATTGAAAGACGTGAAAATAAGAAAGGAAGGCAAGCTAAAGCTGGGCACAGGCTAAGACTTCTTCCTATGTTTGACAATGTTATTTGAGGTGACACAGTCACAAAAGAATGAACATGGTATGTACTCACTGTTAAGTGGTAATTAGCCCAAAAGTTTGAAATATCCAAAAGTCACTTCTCAGCAACAGTAGGGCTGAGTATGAGGTCCCAGATGGAGGACTTGGAGAAAGACCTGAAGGAGCTGAGGGAGTTTGCATCCCCAGGCAGGCAGCAACAGTGGCAACTGGCCTGACTCCACAACCCCCCCACCCATACTCCTGGAGACTGATCCACCAACCAAAGAATACACATGGAGTGACCCATGGTGTTGGCCACAAATGCAGCAGAGGAGGGTCTTGTTATCCATCAGGGGTAGGAGAGGCCCTTGGGCCTGAGGGTGTTAGATTCTCCAGTATAGAAGAATGCCAAGGAGGGAAGACAAGAGTGGGTGGGTGGGTGGGTGGGGGAATACCCCATAGAGGCAGGGGGAAGGGGGAGGGAATAGAGAGGTTCCAAAGGGGAGATCTGGAAAGGGGGAAACATTTGAAATGTAAATAAAATATGAAAAAAAGTAAAATGCTATCTAAAAAAAAATAAAGATAGTGAATTTGAAAAAAAAAAAAGAAAAAGCGAAATTTCACATTTAAAAAAAACCCACATTTTTAAATGCTTTTATTTGCATTTCCTTTTAAGTGGTACCACTGAAGTGGGTTTCACAGCTGTCTGCCTCAATCACCAGGAATACTGTCCTAATTGGAGAAAACATGACCTTAAGTGCTGATCCTTTGTGTCCAACGAGCAGGGATTACAATAATAATTTCCTGTCAGCTTTGCTGGCCAAGATTTAGGTTTTCAAAAGGAACTATTTGTGACTTAGGTTGCAATGATAAAGTTTGCCACTAGACAGAGCTGTCTGTCTTATTTTAAAACACTGCCTATTTTAAGTTTTACAAGAACATTAGAGCTGATTGAGAAAGGAAGCAAGAATGTCATGCACGCTCCTGATGAGCCTGTCTCAAGTCCTTGTGTTGATGGTATATAATTTGCAGGTTGTTAGTGTTGGTGTCAGTAGGGATGCTGAGACACTGGTCACAATCTTTCACCCACCACCAGGAAAATTTCAATAGTCAAAGCATAATTAGTAAATTTTGCAATTTTCTCATTCCCTTATATTATGGCAGATAAAGTCAGATAGATATGCTAAATTCTAACCCTTTTGTCTGGGCAATTCATCCTCTGGAAAAATTGTCCTCTGTTATTTTCTACGAAATATTCTAATTTATAAAAATTAGAGTTTGGGGTTATAGGAAGGTTTTTAAAATATGTTATAATCTCAATAGTTCTCTGCAACTATATGGGTTATACTGAAAAAGTTTAAATTTTATAGTCTAAATTAATTATTAGCCCAAACAAGGAAGTGTTAAGTTTTGGTGGTTTTGTTAGAACAGGTTCCTCTGAGGAAGGCTTTGGGCAGAAGGCCAATATAGAACCAACGTAAACAGTGAATAGCAGGTATTAATTGTCTCCACTGGTTTCTAATTACAATGAACTTTCCATTACTGAAGTCTGGGTGCAGAGGAAACTTTTGCAGTGAATAGTATTTGAGATCAGTACATTTGAGACACACGTAGGTCTTCTGAAAAGAAACTAGAAGATTCATTTGATGTTGTTTCCAGGCTGCTGTAATCCAGAGAAATATAGATAACACCATTCCTACTGGATTCCTTCCAGGATCTCCAGATAACCAGACTTTAAGAATAAGGCTTGGCAGGGAGACTTAAAACCTGATAAAGAGAAAAATTAATGAAAAGAAGAACTGTGAGTGACATTGAGAAAATACAAGTGACAACATACTTCTGGATGATTTTGTTTGGGGTTTCAGCCATTGCATGAGGAAATACAAGTCCTATATTTCCTTGCTTGAGGTATCATCTGTGACAATCAAATATGGCATTTAAGCCATTGAGATAGAATTTCCTCCCTCATTTCATCTGGCTCCAGCCCACGGGAACCAGTAGAGCAAGGGTTAAATGAAGACTTCTCACCTACTTTTGCAATCATGGTCATCCCAAGTGATAGAACTGAAAGAAAAATCTCCAAACCCAGAACTGAAGGAAAATAGTGTGTATGTGTGCTCAAAGTAGAAATGACAGAAAGAGAGGGACAGAAGTGGAATCTTACAAAGGATCAATAGTTTGGGAAAGATATTAAGAGTTAGGAACTTCTCATTAGAGTGAAAAATAAGACAATACAGACACTTTCCTCTTTCTTGGACTTGTGAATTTCTCTGTCCTCTTCATTCTTCAGTAGTTCTCCAGATGGGATGTCAATGACATTTCAAGTCAACTCCATGATACCCTATCAATAATAGCCAGAAACTGGAAACAACCCAGAAGTCCTTTTTGCTGGCAGCCAGGAGGAGGATCTCTCCCATACAGGGCAGAGTTTCAAAGGCCATACCCACAGTGATGCACTTTCTTCAACAATGCCCTTGACTACTCCAACAAGGCTATACTTCTTAATGGTTTCATTTCCCATGGGTCAAGCATATTCAAACTACCACATTCCACTCCATGGCTCCCATGGGTTTGTTTGAACACAAAAGTCAATGGGAATCATATCTAGCCATAGCATGCAACATAAATTTAGTTCAACTTCAAAAGTCTCTGTAGTCCATAGCAGTCTCAATAATGTTAAAAGTACAGAGCTCAATGTCTCTTCTGAGATTCATATAGTTTCTTAACGCAATCCCCTAAGAAATCAAAATAAAAAAAAGCAGATCACATACCTGCAAATCACACAAGATATACATTACCATTCCAAAATGTCATGGTGAAGAAATACTGGACCAAAGCAAGACATAAAACAATCTGGGCCTACATCTCCATGCCTGGTGTCAAAGCGGTCTTAAGGTCTCCAGCTCCTTTCATTTTTGTTGACTGCAACAAACTTCTTTCTCTTGGGCTAGTTTCATTTCCTCTTAACAGCTTTCCTCAGCAGTTATCCCATGGTTCTGGCATCTGTAACATCTTGGGGTATCCAAGACAACTTCAACTTACAGCTTCTTGTTCCAATACCTGGGAACTATGCATGATCTTCTGGGCTCCTCCAAAGGCCTTGGGTCACTTCTCCAGCTCTGCCCTCTGTAGCACTCTAGACTCTGGTTGACTCTACTCCACTATTATTGCTGTTCTTGGTGATCATCCCATAGTACTGGCATCTCCAATTTGCTGGAGTCTTCCACTGCAAAGAGTCTTCATCAATAACCCCTCATAAATCACCTTAATGGTGCCAAGCCTAAATTCTTTGCCTAACTCCTTCATTCCAATGGCTTTCTTGGGCCTCTGACAGTGCCAAGCTTCAGCTACTTTCCATGACCCCTTCCCAACTTCAAAACCAGTACTACCTGAATGATTCCTACACATAACCGAGTCCAGCTGCAGCATGAGGTACAACCTTGACTATCTTTGGAACACAGCTTCTTTGTGCTCTCAGGAAACACTTTGCAGAAAGCAGTGATGCTGGTTTCTTCTTAATCATTGCTATCTTAGTTCCAGCTAACCAGCATCAATTGTACCAGTAGTCCCATCTACTCTTTACTTTAAAATCAGAGCCATGTGGCTGAAGCTGCTAAGTTCTGATACTTGCTGAGGCTGGAACATGACCAACTTGTTCTATTACATTCTCCATTGCCTAGGCTAGAACTTACTTTATAATTGACCTTGAACTCAATTGCTCTTAATGCCTCTGTCTCCTTAGTTCCAGGATTAGAAGTATGAACCACCATGCCCGGACCTAAGCTTATCTTTTCCTGGAACTTGTTCTGCCCTAGGCTCGCCTTGAACTCAGAGGTCTGCTTGCTTCTTTGTCCTGGGATTAAAGGTGTGTAACACAATGTCTGGGCCTAGGCTTTTATAGCCTCTTTCCTCAAGATTTAGATCAAAATCTGTGTCTTCCAGACTCAAGATCTGGATGACAGGTGTGCCCTCCATTTTTAGATTGCACTTCAATCTCATTTTAAAGTGCAAATGAAAACAATAACCAGGTCATAATAATGCCTAGATATAACTGTCCCTTCTTTAACTACAAAGGCATAAACAAGCTTAGCTGGGTGGGATCTTCTCCTGAGGTCACCACTCCTTTAATTCCATTTAATATCCTTGAATACAGGATAAAAAAGGAAAATGCCAATTGTTTGCAGGTTATTTGATTATATGTAGAAAAACTCAAAAAATCAACTGCTATATAATAGAAGTAATAGATGAGAATGCCTTAAAATAGCTGACTATAATACTCAAGTGAAAAAATTAAACATAATCAAAATGTATGGTTTTAAACAACCAACAAATAAAAAATTTGAGTAAATGTTATAAAACTTAGCTGGCAAATGGTGGTGCACTCTTTTAATCCCAGCACTCAGGAGACAGAGTCAGGTGGATCTCTGTTGAGTTTGAGGCCAGCCTGGTATACAGTGTGAGTTCTAGGACAATCAAGGTTACACAGAGACATCCTGTTTCTAAAAACCTAAAGAAAAAAGTTATAAAACGTAATAATCTATATGAATACTTCTAATTTCTTCTGAAAGTCCAAGCAATTTGGTCAAGTATAAAGAAAGATACTTTGCCATACCTTACTTTTAAACATTATATTTATTAATTTTATGTGTATTGTAGACTTAATAGTCTACAATATGAAAGATATGTCTATATCTTTATAGATATATAAACTTTATATATTAATAGTCTATAATATGAAAGATAATCATATTTAAACTGATACTTTAAAGCTCACATAGAATGACTGGAAGATGAGCTAAGGAAATTCAGAAAGTTCTACATGAGGATGCATCTCAGTGTATGCTAGCTCTTGCCTAGCATACATTATGCTGGATTGGTCCCAAGTATTGGGAAAAGAGTCTATAACAAAGTTGTAGACATTTGTACTTCATATGTACATAAATATGGTATACCTAAATATAGTGACTCATGCCTGTAATCACAGCACTCAGGACACTGATGCAGGGGAATCACAAGTTAAAGTACAGTATGAGCAATACAGCGAGACCCTTCCCAAAACAACAAAGCATGAAATCAAAAGTGCTTGTTGCACTTAACAAGTGTTTGATAGTATTACTACTTGCCAGATATTTATAAGTACTGTGAAGTTCCTGGAAAGAAACTCAATTGTCACTGCCAAGCTGACTAATTGATTAGAACTTCAATGGTAGGACAGTAGGATCACATCCAAGACCTATAGCTGAGCTTCCTACTTAATGCTTCCACCAATATATTCAAGAAGTGCTTTGATTTATGACTTTCTTTGTTCTGTTACTTTAAAATTTTTATAAATTATTATCACATTAGAATATGGAATTTAGGATAAGCAATATCTATTTTCTTAGGGACATGGTTTATTCATATTTAGCTCCAGAATAAACTGTCTTTTATCCACTTTGAGGTGAGAGATGTGCTTTTCTTCTAACAAATACATACATACATACATACATACATACACTTTTGTTCTGACAAATTATATATATATATATTATATAATATATATTTATATAATATTAATATATTAATTTATATATTTATTAATATATATTATATATTTATATATAATATATTAATATTAATATATTAATATTAATATATTAATATTATAATATATAATATATATTATATATATAATATAATTTTACAGATATGGAAACTAATTCAACATATAGGCCAAGTAATTTATTTCTTCAGGATATCCCATCTATAACCACATGCCATTTGTTTTATTAGGGTTTCCTGAGCTTTCATATCACCCCTATTTTAAAAAATAAACTACTTGAGAGTTTCATACAATGTAACTTTAACTTGTTCACCCATCTAAACTCTTCCCTTTTTTCACGCTTTCAACTCTCCCATCCCTTCCCACCTAAATTTGAGATGACTTGTTTTTACTGTTCTTTCTCTATCAAATGCAGTTTATGTTGCACAGCTAGTCTTAGGATTGGGGCTTGCTCTTGTATGTAGTCAGTTTATCAGTGGGCACATCAACATCATCAATATCATCATCGTCATCATTGTGGTCATCATCCGTTATCACCTCCCCATCATCATCACAACCACCACCACCATCAACAAGAATGACAAAAACAGAAAACAAAACCAACTGACTTCATCTCTCCTAGCAGCTATCAGATACTAATAGCACTTCAGCTAGTCTTTGGATTATATATCTATCCTTCTACTCTCTATTGCTTGCATTTTGTTTGGCTGCAACATGGGCCTCCTGTCACAACCACTGTGAGTTCATATATGCCTTTTTATATCTGGAGAACACTGCTTCTTTGAATTTATCCATCACCTTTTGTTCTTACAATCTTTCTACCACATTTTCTTGCAGCTATTCCTGAGCCTTGGGGTGAGATGAATATCTGTATTGGGCATGAACATTCTACAGTCTTTTGTTCTATGTATGTTGACCATCAGAGGGTGTTGCCTTGGTATTAATTGCTATATACTGAAAGGAGGAATTTCTCTGATAGGTATTGACAGATGCTTTGATGTATGTATATATTAGTAAGTCATTAGGATTTGTTTCAATACTATGCTCATATGGCAGAATAATAATATTGGGTTCTCATTTAGAGTCTATGACCTATCTAGGCACATATTGTTGGCATATTTAATGGTGCCAGGTATGAGTTTCATTTCATGTATCAGACCTTTGATCCAATCAGAAAGCAGTTGGTTACTTCTCTAACATTCATGCTGTTATTGTGCCAGTGGCTCTATCTTGTCAGGCCAGTTATTTTAGCTTGCATCTTTCACAGATGGGTAAGACTGAGGCTTACCTCTTCTGGAAGTACGTATACTATGGTTTTATGAATGAAATAACATAAATGACATGATTGATAGCATGCAGATATGAAGGTTGTACGTGAATATCAGCTTAATATCTCCATGTTCTGTGACTCCAGTATGTGGTATTTTCAGCAATCAGAACATACTGTCAGGTTCTAGAGGGCAGTCATGAGTACTGGCCATAGCCAAGTATTGCTTGGGGTGGCGGTATCTATGTGATCTTATTGCCCAACAACGGAAAAACAAAACCAAACAACAACAACAACAACAACAACAAAAACCTAACCTATTCCTGGTATTCCCCATATTCATTCCAACATGTGCTATCACTTTTTTTTTTTTTTTTTGATCTTGTCTACTCTGAGTGAATAAGATGAACTCTCAAAGCAGTTTTAATTTCCATTTCCCCATGGATCAATATGCAGAACATTAAAAAATACTTTATATTTCATTTTTATGAACTCTCTGTTTAATGTGCACGGATGTTTTGTCTGCATGACATATGTGTTCCTTGTGCTTAGGACAGAAAAAGGCATCGGATTCCCTGGGCCAGAGTTACAGGCAGTTGTGAGACACCATATAGGTCCTAAGAATAGAGCACTGGTCCTCTGGAGGAACAGTCAGTGATCTTAAGTACTAAGTCACCTTTCTAGCCCAAATGTCCCAGTTTTAAATAAGATTGTTTATTTTCTTGCTTTGTTTTTAAAGTATATTATAGAAACTAACTTTTTGTCACATGTATAGCTATGAAAGATGCCAGCCCCCCAACCCAGCACACACACCAGATCACCAGATTCTGTGGGCTGCCTTTACTAAGATGACAGTGTCCTTTAATGTACAGAACATCTTAGTTTTAAGAGATCCCATTTATAAGTTGTTGGCCTTAATGCCTGGGCTATAGGCTCCTGATTAAAAGTCTTTTCCTGTGCCTCTAAGTTCAAGTAGATTCTCTACTTTCTCTTCTAATAGAGATTAGAGGTATGAAGTCTTATATCAAAGTCCATTTGGAATTGAATTTTATAAAAGGCTGAGAGATAAGAATATAGCTTCCTTCTTCCACATACAGCTATCCAGTTTGTTTAACACAATTTGTTGAAGATGCTACCATTTTTTTTTTCAATGTGTATTTTTGGCTTCTTTGTCAATAATCAGGTGGTCATATGTATGTAGACTTATATCTGTGCTCTTAATTCTATTGCATTGATTGATGTCTCTATTTTTATACCAGGATCCTGTTTTCATTGCTAGAACTTTGTAGTATAACTTGAAATCAGGAATGGTAATACCTTAAACTATTCTTTTATTGCCCAAGACTGGTTTTTTTTTTTTCCAAATGAACTTAAGATTACAAAAAATCTATTAAAATTGAGTTGAATTTTTAATAGTGATTGCATTAAATCTATAGATTGCTTTTGATAGGATGGCCATTTCCAAAATACTAATCTTGACAATCACTGAGCCTGGGAGGTCTTTCCATTTTTTGGTTCTTAAACTTTTTTCTTCAATGTCTTAAAATTTTCTATCATATAATTCTTTCACTTCCTTAGTTGGGTTTATTCCAAGATAATTTTTTGAGGAAATTGTGTATTGAGTTGTTTTCTTTGGTCCTCTTGTCATTGACAAAGTCAGAAGGCTACTAATTTTTGCATGTTAATTTTATATTTTACAACTTTTATCAATTAATTTATCAGCTCTAAGAACATTTTTGGTGGAGTCTTTGAGAGATTTTATGTATAATATCTTCAAATAAGGATAATTTGATTTCTTTTCATAATCGTAGTCCCTTATTTCATTCGACTTATCGTTCTAGTTAAGATCTTAAGGACTATACTGACTGGTGAGAGAAGGCATCATTGTCTTGTTCTTAATTTTAATGGAAATGCTTTGAGTTTTTCACCGTTTAACATGATTTTGGCTATGGGATTATTGTATGTTACCTTTATTACTTTGACATATGTCCTCTGTATTCCTGTATGCTCTAGAACTTCCATCATGAAGGGACAATGGATTTTATCAAAAGCCTTTTGTACATCTAATGAATGATCATGTGCTTTCTGTTCTTAAATCTGTTTACTACATCATTGACTTATATATGTTGAACTATCCCTGACTCTTTAGGATAAAGCCAATTCATAGTGAGTAATCTTCTTGATATGTTTTTAATCAGGCTTGCAAATATTTTAATGAGAATTTTTTCATCTATGTTAGAGAGATTGTATATTTAAATTGTATCCTTTTTCATTTATTTATTTACTTACTCACTCTACATTTCAGTATCTACCCCTCTCCTCCTAGTCTTCCCCTACATCCAGCTCCTCCCCTATCTTACTCTCCCTTCTCTGAGAAAAGGGAGGCGCCTCCTGAGTATCATCCCACTCTGGTACATCAAGTCACTGCAGAATGAGGCACATCCTCTCCCACAGAGATCAAACAAGGTAGCACAGTCTGGGGAACAGGATCTAAGGCAGGCAATACATTCAGGGACAACCCCTGCTCAAGTTGTTGGGAAATTCGCATGGAGAAGAAGCTACACATCTGCTACATACATGTGGGAGGCCTATGCCCAATCAATGCTCACTCTTTGGTTGGTGGTCCAATCTCTTGGATTCCCTAAGGGTCCAGGGTAGTTGACCCTGTTGATCTTCCTGTAGAGTCCCTATCCTCTTTGAGTCTCTCAGTACTTCCCCCAATTCTTCCACAAGACTCACCAAGCTCCATCTAAAGTTTGACTGTGGGTCTCTGCATCTGTTTCCATCAACTGTTGGTAGAGCCTCTCAGAGGACAGCCATGCTAGGCTCCTGCCTGCAAGCATAACAGGGGATTATTAATAGTGTCAGGGCTTGGTTCTTGTCCATAGAATTGGTCTCAGTTTTTGGATTGGAATAATGCTGGCTTTATAAAGAGTTTGACAGGATTTTTCTTTTATTGATGCATATTGGTAATATACATCCTTGAAGGTCTGGTAGAATTCTACAATTGAATTAAATTATTTTAATCATTGATCCATCTCTACCTGAGCATATAATGTGATTCATGGTATAAAAAAAATAAACATTAAAGTTCTACTCATTCTCTGAAAAGACAAAAAAGACATTTTTTTGGACTAAGAAGATTTTAAATTTGAGTACATAAAATTTCTTAATTTCTTTTCCTGATGTTTTGTTCTGTTTTCTCACCATTTTGTTCATTTGAACATTTCCTAAGCTGATACAGACCTAAACTAACACCTGGAAACACTTATCTAAGATGAAAACTTATGGGCTATTTATCAACTAGAAGTATAACTGTCTTCCTACTCAAGTCCTGTTTCCCTGTCCACCCCACCTTCAACTGAAGGGAAATAGACTCTTGAAGTCATAAACAAAGAATTGTTCTGTGTCTCAAAATAAGTGGTATACGTGTTCTCAGCCAACCAGAATATTTTGATGAAAACACTTCCCAGTAAAAATGGTCTGAAAATGCTGCAGCCATGCTTCATATTTCCTTCAAACTGCACCAAGCTCACATCAGTTTTTTTTAACAAGGCTGGGGAGCCAAGTGCATTATAGCTCCACTGGAGCCACGCTGAAACTCCTGCTGGCTAATGATGCTGTTTCCCTTTTATTTCTGCTTTCAACTGCAACAAAGCTGGACATTCAAAATGCAAAAGTCAGATTCCTGCTGTGACTTCCCAAAGTGTTTCTCAAAATACCCATACAGCAGCTGACACAACCAAACTCATTCATATGCACCTGGACAGCTGCCCTGACCTGTCACACACATGCAGTCCTCACATTTCAGGTATGTTCAATGTTGGATACCCTATCCCCTGTTTCTGAAGACTCATGCATGATTCCATTATTGTTTGAACATAGCTTTACTGATGCCCAGAGAGCCAGACATGTTCTTAGCAAGATGCATTCTTGACTTAATCATGAGTTAATGAGTTAATGTAATCAATCTAGGAAGATGGGCAGAGTCCCAGAAGTCCTGAGCCCATGATATTGGGCACTCCTGCTACTAGGCTGGTGCTTATTATTAGTTTTCCTAGACATTACTTTCACAGCAGTCAATGATGAGATGGAGCAAGATGACAAGTGTAGAAGCAAAACATGATTGCAGTGTGGACAGAGAGAAATACACTTGGTCGGTATGAAAACCTTCTGGGTACTGAGGTTGTATTCAGGCTAAGTTTACAGTGATTACAGTAATCTGAAGGAGTCACTCATAACACCATCTTATATCCTAAGGACTCTTGAGAATGAATTATTTTATATTTCTATTAAATAATACACACATAGCTTTCCTTTTTTTGGTGTCTTGATAGTTTGTATAACCATGTTAATTTTAGCCTTTAGGAAGAATTGATATAAAAGAAATGAGCCTTTGCTTTTTCCATTCTTTCTCAAATTTAAGACATTTGCAAAATGCCAGCATGTATTTTATTCAAAGCTATTCTTGAATAAGGCACTACCTTGGTAAATTTGCTTTCTTAGTTTATAATTCTTCTTCTTCTTCTTCTTCTTCTTCTTCTTCTTCTTCTTCTTCTT
>JADRCH010000276.1:1380918-1425092 GCA_019843965.1 Rhynchomys soricoides | reverse complement strand
TTCTTCTTCTTCTTCTTCTTCTTCTTCTTCTTCTTCTTCTTCTTCTTCTTCTTCTTCTTCATTTTTCAAGACAGGGTTTCTCTGTGTAGCCTTGGATGTCCTGGAACTCACTCTGTAGACCAGGCTGGCCTCGAACTCAGAAATCCACTGCCTCTGCCTCCCGAGTACTGGGATTAAAAGTGTGCGCCACCACTGCCCGGCACAATTCTACTTCTTAACTTGAAAAATTGACAAGTCAACATCATGACTCAAAATTTTCTTCAAATATTATATTTAGATATAAAAATATCTAAAAAAACAAACTGCAAAATATCAACTACTACTTTGGTTGTTCAGAACCCCAAGAAATTAATTTTCTTTTCAGTTCTCTCTGCTATCAACAAAAGCTTATTGGTCTACTTGTCCAGACATAGAGCAGACTATCTACAATATCACTACACCTCTTAATGACAATTTCATTAAGTCTGATAATGTCCCTGTTTCATTGGTATGCAAACTGAGGTTAGAAGATGTTGAGTAGCTTCTCCTGGGTCTCAAAGCTGCTAATATAATTTGACTTACAAATTTGATTCTAAATCAGTAAGGTTGAGGTTCCCTTCTTCTCCAAAGCAGCTAGGTGGCCCTTCATGTTTTCTGTATTTCTTCCTTTGAATCTACCTCTTTGCTTTCTGAGTGTAGGTCTAATCGGTAAGTGGAGCCTCATCCCAATAAATACATATATCAAAGACTACCACACATCAGCCTCAGGGAACATCGTGGAAGGGGAGATGGAAACTATAAGAGCTTGGGGATCCGGGAATTCGCTGTGAGATTGTGTCTCCTAGTAATGTAAGAAACTATACACATAAAGTCAAACAGCATGATTGCTAACTACAGAAGAAAGACACCCAAGAACATTCTAAACTGGACGGGGAAAATAGCATGAGGTCTCACCCTCCCCCCAAAGAACTATAGACACCCAGGGAAAGCTGAAAGTAACAAAGGTGGTCTTCTCTCTGCACTCACTGCCCTGGGGAAGAACACAATTGGTTGTTCAGTGTGACATTGTCAGCCCCCAAAACATATACAAATATCATTGTACAGATTAACAGGTTATATTTAAATATGAATATATATTTTTCATAAATAATAATTGATGAAAAAAGAGGCTATGCAGAAACTGGAAAAACCCATATGTCCCTCAATTCAAGAATGGATAAAGAAAATGTGGTACATTTATACAATGATGCATTTACTTAGGGTTAAAAACAATGACATCATGAGATTTGCAGACAAATGAATGGAACTATAAAAAGTCATCCTGAGTGAGGTAACTCAACCCAGAAAGACAAACATGGTATGTACTCACTTACAAGTGGAGATTGGCTATAAATTAAAAGGTCATCATACTACAGTTCCAGACCCAGAGAGGCTAAGTAACAAGGAGAGCTGAAGTTGGCACCCCAAGAATCTCTGTTGGAAGGGAAAAAAGATTTTACAGATGGAATTGGGCACATTGGAGAGGGGAACAGGATGGATCAGGTGAGGAGGGGGGAGAGATAAAATACTGGGAGAAATGACTGGAATTGGGGTGCATTTCAGGGGCCAGGTTGAAATCTAGATAGGAACTCCATGTAATCTATGACATTAGAAAAACTCCTAGTAATGGGGGAAATGGAGCCTGAACCAGCCACCTTCTGTAACCACACAAGACCTCAAGAAGATGGATTGGAACTCTAACTCAGCCACAAAATCTTCAACCTACAGTTTGTCATGCTTGCAGAGTGTTCTGAGACACACTAGCAGAATTGTCATCAAGAGACCAGGGAGATTTCATACAGTAACTGATGGGAGCAGATACAGAGTCCCACAGCCAAACATTAGGAAAAGGTCAGTGAGTCCTGCTGAGGAGATGGAAGAAGGATTGTAGGAACCAGAGGGAGTAGTGACATATTATGAGAACACAGTCCTCAGAATCACCTGACTGGGAGTCGGGGGGCTTGCAGACATCAGAGAGTTTGTAGGGCTCTAACTTAGGTCTTCTGCATATAGGTTATGGCTGAGTAGCTCGGTGTTCTTCTGGGAATACTAACAGTGGGAATAGGGATGTCTCTGACTCTTTTGCCTACTTGTGGAACCCCTTTTCCTCCTACTGGATTGCCTTGTCCAGTTTTGAAGTGATAGCATTTGTCTGGTATTATTGCAGCTTGTTATGCTGTGTTTGGTTGATGTCCCTGGAAGGCCTGCTCATTTAGGAGGGAAGGCAGAGAGGGGTGTTTCTGGGGAGGAGGAGAGATGTGTGGCAAGACTGGAGGGAGTGGAGGGGAAACTGTGGTTAGGATGTAATTTATGAGAGAAGAATAAAATAAGAAAGAAAAAAGTGGCTATGAGGTTGAAAGAGAGTGCTGTGGAATATGGGATGGTTTAGAGGGGAGAAAGGCAAAGCAGTATGTTGTGATTATATCTCAAAAAGTAAAAACGAGCTTCTGAAAATAAATCTCTATCAATATTGCATGGTGTAACACAAGCTATCATGAAAGCAAAACATGCTTCAGCAAATTTCACATGTGCCTATATGTTGTAGTAATTATCACTGGTGTCTAGAAGTCCTATGAAGGACCTGCTGGACATTTGCTTCTATTTGTTTTGCTCATTTCAGACAACCTTGAATATTCCAACAAGCCCCTGAGTTTATAAGGGTCCTTTGGATAGAGTCCTTGTAAGTAAGAACAGTGTTAGGCAGAAGGCTGAGAGAGATCTCTGTGTATACAGCAGGCTTTCCTGCTGTCCTTGGTGTGAAATTCAGATATTTATAAACTCTACCAGAAAATCTGTTTATTCACTGAGCTCCATGAGCAGAGCTCCTAAGCTCTATGCCTTTGTAAGTATCTGAAAAAATATTTCTAGTTAGAGAAAATATCTGATAGCTTCATATTGGTAAAACAAAAACAAAAATCAAACCCTGAAATACAGCCAAGAATAAATACATGGGCACACTGAATCATGAGAGCTTCGATAATTCTTAAATTTAGAATTCATGAGCATTTCATTATACATGAAAGCAATTTGTAGTTTAGATTTTTTTTTTTATTAGTGTGTAAAGAGGTTGCTGAGAATTCAATCTGTTGAATGGTAGCTTTTGTCATTAATGTGCCTCCTCGTGCATGGTACCAGTCTTTCACTATTCTCTAAGCTCTGTGGAAGCAAGGACTTTGTCTATCATCTTTGCTTTATACTTCCATTAGATGGAATGTGTGGTAAACAATTACAATAGCTACTCTGCTTGTTGATGATCATGACAAATATATACACATAATCACAAGCAATTCGTTTTTTATAAAATGTCCTGTACTTGGACTGTACTTGTCTGTTTAAATGGAGTAGGGAGATTCTGATGAGAACAGGGGTAAAGTAGGTGAGGAATATTGTCACCTCCTTTAAGCAGCTCCTGCCTGTTGGATATCCTGTTGACTGATGTATGTTACACAAACGTAGGAGGGAAACCTCAATAGCTACAAGGTTTTATCCAGGTATTCATAGTACAGTACTAGTACAGTCGGGACAATGGAGGTGACCTGGTGAATCCAGAGAGATGGTATGTAATGGGCCATCTCTGTGGTAGAGAATAGAAAAATTTCAGTGTGGAACAGACTGATTGAACTGTGATATGCATGTTATCTTTGTATGTAAAAAGTTATTTTTGTGTACCTGGGCATCACAATAGAGTGACCCTGGTGGCATCAGGGGCTCAAGTGAGCTAACCCCAAAGACATGAGCAAAGGAGAGATGTCCCTGTCCCTTGTTGGCTGCAACATTGGCATTGGGTGAGCTAGTCAGGGCTGTCCTGGAGACCTCACTTTGGTGGTATGGGTGTGGAAAGTTGGCAGCTGGACCAATTTACCTACCACCCAGGTCTGGATCCAGGAATTTGAGTTGGTCCACCCAAATCTACATTTATGAATTGCTGGAGCATATGAAAGATCTGGTCCTGAAGATCCAAAGCTGCAAAATCTCCATGTCCTGACTTCTTTTAGTGATGAACCGTGATATGTAAGTGTAAGCCAAATAAATTCCTGTCCTCCCCAACTTGCTTTTTGGCCAGTTGTTGAAGCAGTAGTAACCCTAACTACAACACATACTGTACTCAGACCACAAAAAGAAAACAATGAGTTTTAGGGTATTTTAAAGAACTAAGTTTTCTGTTTCCAATTTGCGTCGAAAATCACAGCCTGAAAATTTGAATGCTAGTGTTCTTAAGAAAAAATATGTTTTGAGAACATTAGTTTAGAATTTGACAATATTTAGATACACTGGGGAAGTGGGCCAGTAGCTAGAGTCCTGCCTAGCATGCAGGAAACTGTAGGTTGGCTCCTCAGCACCGCAGACACTGGGCCTGGTAGTGCACATCTTCAATTCAAGAGTGCAGGGGTGAGGGTAGAAAGATCAGAAGCTCCGGGTCATCCTCTACTACAATCCTGAGTCGGCCTGATACCCACAAGAGTCTTTAAAACAACAACAACCAAAACCCAAAACAACAACAACAACAACAAAACAAAAACAAAACCAACCAAAACCAAAACCAAAAAAACCCAAAAACTCAACTTAAGCTTTGGGAAAAATTAATTCAAATAATTACTAGTTTAAATCTTGTAGGGGATATCTCAAATTTTAAATAAAATATAAACAAATGTTTGCAACTACTAGGTTTTCTGGTTTCTTGTCAGTTAATGTTTTATTTTGGATTTAAATTTTACAATGTCAAACTTCAATGAGCTTTAATTCTATTCTAAAATAAAAATTATTTTTATCCTTTTTAAAGACTCAATTTCTTTGTGAAAATGTAAATGTGATTGAGATTAATGATGGCAAACAAACACAAATTTCTCCTTTAAAACAAAATAGTGACAGCAAGATTACCTCTGGAAACATACTCAAGTAGTTTATGGCCTAGAGGGATATTTTATGTAAATTATTTCTAGTTGCCTTTGGGTAAGAAGTAAAATTGGGCAATTTAAAGTTTCCCACAGGATAGTTTTGGAAAATCTTTCATAATATAATTTATAAAATCCAGTAAGTGCAAAGATGGTTAATAAAATAAAGTGTGTTGGTGGTATGCTTAAAACTCATCCCAGCTTCCTCTCTGTGAGATAGTTGGGTTTGGGGGTTCCCGAACTTCTGGTCTGTAAAATTGTGTGACTAAAGCTCCATTCCGTATTGCTCTTGCTAAAACAGATATTATGGAGCATTCAAACTGCATCAGGCATCTGGTCCATCACCTCTTAAAGTGACAGGTATCCTTTTCAACGTCAGCCACAGAATCTGATTAGGGGCATGCATATATGGAAAGAAAACAAAACCAGCTGTGCATTATTCCCAGGAATATTGCTGAGACAGTGAAATGGAATAATTAGAACAAACAAGGTTTAAAAATTAAAATTAATATATTATTAGTCTATATGTGTGTATAAGACAGAGAGAGAGAGAGAGAGAGAGAGAGAGAACTCTAGGAGGGAGGAGGCAGAGGACATATGTTGTCAGTACCTTCCTCTGCCTTGCTGACACATGGACTTTCTTGTTTCTGTTGTTCTGCCTTGTACTACAGCTGGTCTGAAATCTGTGAGCTTCTGGTGGATTCTTTTCTCCCTACCTTCCGTATTTCTATAGGTGTGCTAAGATTCCAATTACACATATGTGACACAGAATTAGCTTTTTGTGTGGGTTACAGGGTCTGAGCTTAGGTCATAAGGATTGTGGGAAAAGTGCTTTGTACATTGAACTATCCTCTGTGCCTTAAGAGAAAGGTTTTGACCTTGTTCCTGTCAGCAGGGTTGGGAGACACTTGGCCTCTCTGAAGTAAATCACGGTATTAACCCCCCTTACAATAATAAATACACGTAGGCTCAAAAAATGCAGGTTACAAAACTAAATCAAGTTTTAAAGTTGGGTCATATCAAGCTGCCATGTACACAGGTGAAGGTGTCAACAGAGGCCTTTGTTCTGTACATTTAAACTTTCAGCTGACCATTCAGAGTACCCATTCTCCTGACTTTGCTTTGCTGGTATTATTTTTGGGGCTCTTTCAAGGATGTCCTGAGTAAAACAGGGACTAGTAACAGGCTTTGACAGCTAAAGAGGTGGTTCCCTAGAATAGAGGCTTCATAGCTGATCTGGTTGAGCCTGGGGCGACAAAACCTCTGTATTTGTCACCACTGTGCCAGGTTCTCTTTCCACAACCTTGAGAATTAAAGCCTCAGTAGGCACAGTCTGAGACATCAGGAATGCTCCTCTGTTCCCAAGCAATTTGTCGAAATGATATCTCAAGGGAGGACAATTGAATTACTCCCCCTCCTCCACCACCAATTTTCCTTACCTTCGTATACTATGACTTAAGGAATTTTGGCAGTCATGACTTTACTTTTCATCATGGATGAAACTTGACATGGAATTTTGTATAACTGAAGTGACTAACTTGGTGAGATTTTAGAGTTATGTGTCCAAACACTTAAACAGTAAACTCAGGGTTTTCTCATGGCCATGACTATAGCCTGTGTGGATTTCCAGATTTCTGTTTGACGAGGATATATAATGACAGTCTTAAAAAAAAAAATAGAACTTAGACATTGTCGAAAACTAATACACTTGATTCTTCTAATTTACATCCTCAAAGAAACATGTCAGAAACCCAGATGATCTGATGAATGGAGCATCTTTGTATTTCGCTTTCCAGTACTTGAATTGACCACACTGTGGCACTCTAGGAACTTCAGTCTGAGGATGATTCCGGCTGCTGGAGATAGATGTAAGTCATGGACTTCTAGTGAGTTCTGTCTGAAAATGTCCTTACCTAAGAGTTCCACTCTGAAGCTGTGGAGGTTCGGGTGCCAGTTGTGCATGATTTACAGACACCTTCTCTGTGGAATAAATGCAAATGATTACTAAGCATTTAGATATTGAGAAAAGTATGGAACAGATCTGGTTCAGGGATTCTGCTTAAGTGTCTGCCAGGAAATCTGTTTCTAATGCAGGAAGAGACCATACTCTGGGAATTTTGATGGGTGACATTTCCTGAAGTGGGGTGTGGGCTCAAAGTTTATGACCAACAGCTTGAAGATCATCAACTTCCGGGAGAACTAATTGTAAGAATCTGTGAGTGCCTATCCACTGGCCCAACACTGCAGGGTATGAGAGCTCTCTGTTTACTGATGCTTTAACACGTTGTTACAGAAATCCAGAATAAACGCAATTATAAGCATATAGTATACGGATTCTAATTTAGGAAGGATTTAAACTTGAAATTTAGCCCTGCGACTAGTAGCAGTCAAAGTGGTCTTTTCCTGATGCTGCTTCCTTAGTTGCCAGGAGTTGTCCATCCTCCCTCTTCCTGCTCTTCCTTTGTTTTTGTGCATAGAGAAAAGAAACAGTGGGGGTAAAAGATAAACATGAAGAAAGACTTGAGACTACAAAGTTCAGGATATTTTTTTCCTATGTCAGTTTCTCCTCTGTTCATTGTTATGAAACTAAAAAGAATGAATTGGTCAGTATTTGCATGGAGAATTACGGGCTGTTTCCCCAAACGCTACATTTAAAGGAGGAGCTACTTATGCAGGAATTGTAAACAAACACAGTGATTACCCAGAAATAAAATAAGCTTGCAGTGTTTGCATATTTGAACATAAAGAGATTGGATTAGGAAGACTGACTTCCTTGCCCACACCACTAACAGTTCTATGACTTTAACAGTTGACTTACATATGGACCCTCCATTCACTGCAGGGTTCTTGTGAAGCTCTGATTGGCTTTGTAGTTTCTAACATGTTTCTTCCCAGTTTATGCCAACAGACTGACTGAATGGGCTTCATTTCTATAATCTGATCTTTAAAACTTTGCATAACACACTGCATATTCACGTGTTCCTCTGTTACCCACCATTGAGAATTCTCATTACATCATCTTCCACCTTTAAGTCTCTTTGCTTTAGTTCTGGAATCTCCACTTTAATATTACCTCTTCTGGTCATACAGACATTGGCATCTGGTCTCTTAATTCTGATTTGCTTTTCAATAATGTTTTATTTTGTCAGAGCTGGACCTGGTGCAGTTTCCTGTGGTTCATTGGGGGCCCTTTAGCTTTCTTTCTATCATGTCTTCTTTCACAGACCTAAAGCTCAAGTTTTCTATTTCTCTCAACAGCATCATTCAAAAGCATGTAACCACCAATGTCAAGCTAAGTTGAATGAAATTCAACCACTGCTAGCCAACCCTCTACTTCAGAAAGCTACTTAATGTTCTCAGACTTGTCATCTACTGCAGAGCATCTACAACTAATACCTCCTTTGCAGTGATTACATGGCTTATAAGAAGAAGGACCATAAAGCACATGATGCATACTAATCATAGGAACACATACTTTAGCAGCATGACATTGGCTTCTTCCTCTACCTTCTCAAAAGCCATTGCTAGAGAAGGCAGATCTAAGGTACTCTGATTCTCATTGCCTAGTAATATGTTAAAAATGCTAAGCATTTTCAAGTTACCTTTATTTTAATCAGTATTTCTGGTGAACACCAACAATAAACTTTAACCTTCTTTCTTCCTCATTCCCTGTTTCTCTTTTCTTCCTTTCATTCCCCTTCTCTTTTTCTTCTTCCATTTCTCTACACTTCTTTTTCTCCATCTTTTACTTTTTTACTTCACAAAGTGGAATGTGACATAAATTTAGAGGAACTTTTATGTATATTCTCTGTGTCTACATTACAGTCATGGTGCAAGCCACTTTCTTCCTCTCAGATACCTGTGCATCTGTGAATCCTTCAGATCATTCTCCTGAATGTAAGCACAAAAGGTTAGTTTTGTCCAGTTGTTAACTGTACATGCACATGGAATCACCTGTCCATGTCTTCTTCTTCTGCTTTATTTTGTTCAGCATTTTGTGAGATTCTTCCACATTGTGTGTGTTAGGCAGTGGTGGTTGTTTTAAATTGGTATCTTGTGTTCCACTAAACAAATACAAGGTATCCATTTTGTTCTGCTTTTTCCTTATAGGAAGAAGCTATCAACATGTTCTTTGTTCCTTTGGTGGTGATATGTGTACTCATTTCTCCTGTGTACATTCTTTTTTTATTCTTACAATGACAAAATTTAATTTTGGATGGGTTACAGATTCAGAGATTGAGGCTATTATTGTCAAACTGGGAGCATGCAACACCAAGGACGGCATGGTCCAGGTGGTGAGAGTTCTACATCTTCTTAAGGTTCCTAGGAGAAGACTAGCTCCCATGTGTTTAGGAGGAGAATATCATTGCCCACCCCCACAGTGGCACACTGCCTTCCATAAGTCCTCACCTACTCCAAGACCATGCCTATTAGTTCAACTCCCAGGGCCAAGTGCATTCAAACCACTACATTCTACTCTCTGCCCCCTAAAGGTTTAGTCAAACACATGAGCCTATGGTGGCCATATCTAGCCACAGCATATTAAAAAATACATTTAGTCCTACTTCCAAATTGTGCATAGTCTATACTAGTCTCAACAATATGAAGAGTCCAAAGTTCAAGGTCTCTTCTGAAATCCATCCAATCATGTAATTGTAATCCCCAAAGCAAGACAGGAAACCAGCTGGGAAAACTCCAAATTTTATATCTCCATGTCTGTTGTCAAATTGGACTTCAGATATTCTACTCCTTTTTTAAATCTTTGTTTACTGGAACAAACTTATTTCTCTTGGGCTGTTCCACTACTGTTAGTAGCTTTCTTCAGAAGGTATCTCATGTCTCTGGCATTTTTATTATCTTGGGGTGTTCAAGTCAACTTCAACATTACAGCTTTTTGTTCCATTGTCTGAGATCCACAGATGATCTTCCAGGCGACACCAAAGGTCTTGCTTCACTTCTCCAGCTCTGCTATAGCACTCCAGGCTCTTGTTGACTCCACTCCACTCTTGCAGTTGTTGGTGGTCATCCCATGATACTGGCATCTCCAACACTTGGGGGTCTTTTGCGCAACTAGGCTCCATCAATATTTTCTTGTAGGCACATTTCATGGTACCAAATCTCAACTTTAGACCTGGGCTATCAAGTGCAGCTGAAGCTATACCTTCACCAATGACTTTCCCTGTCTGCTCACAGTGCCAAGACCCAGCAGAACTCCATGGTCCCTTCATGGCTTCAAAACCAAAACCACCTGAGTGATTTTTGCATATTACCAATTTTAGCTGCAGCAGGAGATACAACCTTGTCTATTTCTGGAACACAGTTTCTTTGTGATCTCAGGACACTACCTAGAAAATTTCACCCCAGTAATTCTGGTCTCTTCATACTTACTCCTAACTTTGTAGCTCCAGCTAATCAGCATCAATTGTCCCAGAAATTCCTTTTATTCTGGAGATTAAGGCTGAAGCTGCCTAGTTCTACTGCTTGCTAAAGCTGGAACATGGCCATCCATTATTCTATTACTAGGTTTCTCCCTCACTAAGCTTGATTGTCCTGGAGTTTCTTATATAGATTGACCTTGAACGCAGAGATCTGTATGGCTTTGCCTTGTGAATGTTGGGATTGAAAGCAACTACTACCATGCCTGGATTTAAGCTTTTCTTCACCTAGAACTTGATCTGTCCCAGTATGGCCTTGAACTCAGAGATCTACCTGCCTTTGTTTCCTGGAATTAAAGATGTGTACCATCTTGCTAGGGCCTAATACTTTTAGAATAGCTTTTCAAGGCCACTGTTCCTCAAGATCTGGATCAAAAGCCTGTGACTTACAGGATCAAGATATGGATCACAGTCATTTCTGGAGTGTAGTTCATTCCAGAGTAGAAGTCCAAACTCTTCCTTTTTCAACTTTTCTCTGAACTCAGTTGAGTCGCCCAGTGAAGGAAAACACCATACAATCTTAGTTTAGAATCAAAAGGCAACACAATTGCCAGTTGCACCAACTAGTATCCTAATAGTAAGCCATACTAAGTTAAATCTTCTGGTAGAAGATCCCAACATATATGTTACCTGAACCGAAGGTCTCTGCTACTTACATTTTTGCTCCATCACCCTTCCCATCCAAAAGCCCATTCTTTCTCCTGCTTCCATCATCCCTCTGTCCCCTGCTGCGTATATTCTTAAGGGTAAAACTACTGGATCATAAAGTAGATATAAGTCTCACTGAAGTCTCCCTAGGAATGCCTTTGTTGAGAAATGCCAGTTCAAAGATTTGATAGGCAAACAGCTTCTGTGGTTAACCTTGCAGAAATGTCTCATATGGTTTCACTACTAAGTTGGCCTTGTGAGTCCATTTCTGCTACAGCTAAGGGACATTATGGCCATCAGTCCTGGATACTTGGTGTTTGGTTGAGAAGAGGGATCACCTCTTCTGCTCTGTGGGTGACAGGATGAGAGGCCAGCTCTTCTGTGAAAAACTTTTAACCAACCCATTTTGTAACCTCATTCATAATCTCAGGATTAGAAGTATCTACAACGTAGGTTTTCAATTTGTGGGTTTCGACCCTTTGGGGTTGAACAACCCTTTTACAGGGGGTGCCTAAGACCATCAAAACATAAACATTTACATTACAATTCCTAACAGTAGCAAAATTACAGTTATGAAGTAGCAATGAAAATAATTTTATGACTGGGTTCACCACAACATGAGGAACTGTATTAAAGGGCCACAGCAGTAAGAAGGTTGAAAACTATTGGTAAAGGTCAAACTCCTGAGACCTGCTGTAAGAAAATGTTATTTATACATCACAAGGAGATGCTGAGCATCTTCCTCAAGATTTCTTTGTCTCACTGATTATCAATCCTCTTGCTACCTTGAAAAATTTTGTCAAAATCTTTGATCTTTTTATCTTTCTTTCAATTAATAACTCTGTTTCCCATGTTTCTTTCTTGCTCTGTATCTAGAGTAGAGATATCATGAATACAACTCACATTTCAAAGAAGAAATCTACTTTTTTGTCACTCCTGGGTAATGTCCTCAAATGTATCTAGTGTTTTTTCAACTCTTTATTAAGTCTGTCTGTATTTTAAGCCAACAGATAGCCTCAACTTCTAATCTCTCATGTTACCATCTCCATTTATAACTTCTCTTCACTGTTAGACATTTTTCCTGGTGTGAGAAATTAGAAGGACAAATTTGTCTATCACAAGTATAATTCTTTCATTTGTAACTCTATTTTCTGTGGGTACTTGTTCCACCCATGTACCTCTTTTATCATGGAACACATAGTCTCAGAATTTGGGGCAACTGGTGATTTGGATGAGAATGTGCCCATAAGTTCATAAATTTGAATGGTTGCTTATCAGTAGACTAAAAAATTAAGAGGTGTGTCCTCATTAAAGGATGTATGTCACTGAGGGTGGGTTTTGAGGTTTCAAAACCCCAGGCCAGGCCCAGTCTTTTTCTCTCTCTTCTTTCAACTTGTGGATAGGAGGTAAGTTCCTAACTACTGCTCCAGCATCATTCCTACCTGCCTGTGACCACACTCCCCACTGTGATGGTAATGAACTCACTCTCTTAAATTTTAAGCAACCACAATTGAATGCTTTCTTTCCTTAGGATTTGTCCTGAAGTCTCCACTGGTAGGAAAACCTTCCACTTTCCTAGAGTTTCTTGAAGGCACTGCTGGCCTTTTGCCACAATTGCTTTCATGTGACACACTGTCAGCCTTCTTTGGTTGTAATGAGTTCAGGGAGCTCTTGTGACTTGTAACACCCTGTCCTCAACAATGACTGGTCTGCAGGCAGTTATTCCTGCCAGCCTAACCTTGCCCATGAGGGCTCTGGAACCACTACAATCTTTCAGATTTTTTCATCTGGCATCCTTTTCATTCTTTGTGGTGTTTCTTTTGTTAGCCATTACTAGTCCCAACTGGCCCAGCCACTTTTTTTCCTCTAGACTATAGAATACATATAGGGGACAGGGCTTGCAGTAAACAAATCACAATTCAGAAAGGCTTGCAAGCTGTGATTATGTATGCAATAAAACTTGGCTGAGTGTAAATAGAATCTTTTTAAAAATAGAGAAAGATTCAACCTTAATACTGTCTTAAAACCATGTGTGTGTGTGTTGTATTATGTAAACACAAATACATATATACATCTATGTTCATTTATATATCTGAGTAACATTATACTACTTGATTAAAAATATATGCTATGATTAGCTTCAATATTTCTCTTTCTCTGCTGGTTATTTTGGTTTTTCTCTCAAAAATACTTAGATCCTCTCTGTGCACAAATACTTTTAAAATATACCTTTATATTTATTACCTCTTTTTCCTTTTTAAAATTTAGCTATCTCAAAATTTAAAAACATGTTCATCATATCAATATTCCTCACTCCCTCATTCATTGAAAACAGATTTTCACCTTTTGCCTGTTCACTTAATCATCGTCCCTGAAGACCACAGTCTGGTCTCAGAGCTCTTTGCCGTCTTCTTAATGTTGATTTTTCCCCAAGAGCATTTGGTACTCTTCTCCTTCTCACTTGTGCATACACTTCCTTTCACTCACCTTTCCTTACAATTTTTTACGCTCTCGTTTTCTACTGTCTATAGTTTTAGAAGTTTTTCCATCCTTACACTTCACTATGACTTATTTCCAGACCCTATATTTTCCCTCTCAAAATGACTTCATTGGATGTCTCTCCTTTATTCTTTGGTCAGCCTCAGTTCACGTTTTCCTGTAGTTTACATCACTGTATGAGCATCACCATCATCTGTTGCTACCTCTCTTGTGAGCATCACTTTGGGATTGCCATCTCTCTCATGGATTTTGTCATGCAAATGTCACATGAGACCATTTACTCTATGTCTGGGATAGATTCCTTTTTTGCTATTGAATTTAGTTGTATCTTTCTAACTTCTTTATTTGAGTGCCTGTTTTAGTCAGGGTTTCTATTCCTGCACAAACATCATGACCAAGATGCAAGTTGGGGAGGAAAGGATTTATTGAGCTTACACTTCCATGTCACTCTTCATCACTAAAGGAAGTCAGGACTGGAACTGAAGCAGGTCAAGGAGCAAGAGCTGATGCAGAGGCCATGGAGGAATGCTGCTTACTGGCTTGCTTTTCCTGGTTTGCTCAGCTGGCTTTCTTATAGAGCCCAAGACTACCAGCTCACCGATGGTACCACCCACAAGGGGCCCTCCCCCTAGATCACTAATTGAGAAAATGCCTTACCGCTGGATCTCATGGAGGCATTTTCTCAACTGAAACTCCTTTCTCTGTGAAAACTTCAGCTTGTGTCAAGTTGACACATAAAACTAGCCAGTACAGTGCCTGAATCTCTAAAATTCAGGATTACTATATTATTTTACACTTTCTGGATTTTTTCTGCTTTAAATGAGTTGTCAAGGCCCTATAGACTTTATATTTCTAAAATATTTTGTGATGCTAGATACTGATCCCAGTGCCTTGTATACTCTAGGGAAGGGATCTCCCTCAGTCCTGGATTTTTCTTCTCTTATGTGTCTGCAATTATGACCCCTCTTTTCTTCTTTACTGAATGAACTTTTATACTCAATGTCGCTGACTTAATTCATCTGATGACCCCATTGACCTCCGATTGATATTTCCAATCCATTTGTCCCACAACTGGCCCTGGGTCACAAAATAGTGCTAAATCTGGGAAAGGGACTGATAGGGATAGTGGGGATTATCAGAGATAAGGTGGAGATAAGAAAGAATAGCATGGGAAACACAATCAGAATATACTATGTATGTGTATAAAGTTATCAAATAACAAAATTAATTAGTGGAAGAAGGAGTTGCAGCTAAGACATGGTTCTGGAATCCTAAACCAGAATTCTTCTTGGAGACATATTGGCCTTTCTGTAATTTGTAGCATAATGAGTTATCAGATAACAAAATTAATTAGTGGAAGAAGGAGTTGCAGCTAAGACATGGTTCTGGAATCCTAAACCAGAATTCTTCTTGGAGACATATTGGCCTTTTTGCAATTTGTAGCATAATGAGTTCTAAAAAAATTCATTTCTCAAAATGACAGGTAATCCTGGGTGATGTTTAGTTTACAGAATATCCAGTTGTGTGTGTGTGTGTGTGTGTGTGTGTGTGTGTGTGGTGGGCCTATATAAAATAAAGCATTGTATAAATGCCATTATTCTCCTCTTTGACTATAGCATCAGAGGGAATTTTGCCATCGTGAAAAGCAAACAAATGCAAAGGGCACTGCTTCCGGGTCTGCAGAGTGCCAACGTCTTATCTCTGTCTTAAGAGATATGCCAGCCTTTAGCATGTTTCTTATCATTCAGAGCTTTGCTTTCCTCGTGAGTCAGACTATCATAAAGCATATTCCATGCAAGGTTCTGCAAAGCATAGCATCTGGAAGCAGCTGACTGTTTAATTAATTGTAAGTGTTGCCATCACTGATTTATTAATGAGAACTGGCCCTGCTTCCACCACTGTTCTTGAGTTATCTCATTTAGTACTATAGTGACCTCATAAAGTCAGTGGCACTGCCTATATCTTACAGATGGAGAACAGAAAACAGAATGGTTGCCAATATTCCCAGTGTCACAGAGTTCAACTCAGGGTATGAGAGCAGGCAGAGCCTTATAAAGTTAGCTTGGTGTAGGGGAAAAGGTATAGGGATAATTTGGATGAACATTCCTGGTGAAGGGCTTTGACATGGCAGAATCATCAGGGTTTACTTGTGATAAAAAGTAGGAATACTCATGGTGACCAGGATGGAAAGAGAATTGATAACGATGGACAAAACCTGTGAAGAAAAGCAACAGGAATAAGAGGGAGTGTAGCTTAGATGTCAGACAACAGACTTATAGGTGCAATATTGGAGAAGTGTTTACTGCTTGAACTTTTGAGAATGTCATACGGCTTTGAGTACAGTGGAAGGATCTATTGATTGTCTAAATCAAGTGAATTCTTTATGAGGAAGAGACTGCAGGGACAGAAAACTGTAAGGAAGGAGGCAACACTACAAAAGGATTAATCCTACCTAAAAGCAATGCACATTTTAGCATCCCCAGCTTTGCCTACATACCCTGACGACTGTTCTGTCAGTAGAAGTTTCAGCTCATGGATACTTTACAACTCTGAACTGCATCAATGAACCTGGTCAAATGATCTTTGCCCTCTTTCATAACTTTTTGGTTCCATTTCTGGTAATATGAACCATCAACCCATACGCCTACTACTGCCTTTGAGATGAATAAAGAAGTAAGTGTGTGCATTTATCTTTACTTCCAGATGAAGGAGAAGATCAGTGCCTTTAAAAATTCTCTGTCACTCTTTTTGATCTAATCCTAGCTGAACTGCACAGAAAAGGAGCTCTGTGTTTCCCCATGGCCCTGCAGTTATCCTGTTTTGGGCTATTCGTGGGCTACGGCTGCAGAGCCCACCATACTTGTATCTGGCCCAAGGAAGGGACTATGTTAATAAGCAAATACAATGATCTGAAGAGAAGCTGCACAAGAAATGGAGGCAATGAGTCACAGGAATGCATATTTTGAGATACCACTGACCTTAACCGGCCAGTTGTCTTGGTTAATGTGTACTGTTAATATTACAGGATTTCTCTTGCTTCTCTTTCATTTGTTGACTTCACTTACGTGGAAATTCTTTCTACCAAAATCTATGGTTAAAAAAAGATTGCTTTTGCTTCATTTTACATCAACAAATACTTATAGACTTGGTATTTTGAGCAGTGTAAAATGCAGTAATTCCACTGTAGGATAGAAGCTGACATTCCAGAATGTGTCCTATTTATGCATCAGATTAATTATTTAAAAAACCATAAAAATAGGAATTATAGTTATTGGAGTAATAGTCTTCCTTTTTCTAAAAGAACGATTGTCTCTGACAAAAGATTTTAAGCACTAGATTATGTCTTATACCTCCAGCTGTAAGGAACTTTGGAAATAATTTTATTGTGGTGACATTGTTTAATTTTACTCTTTAATATTAATTTATACCTTGAATGATAAAAAGCAAAATCCATTACTTAACAAAGAAACTAAGCTCTTACTAGGATAGAAAATGCATTTGACAAACTTTTACCGAATTAATAGCTACATTGAGGGTTCCTTTTCCCAAAATGGCTCTGCTTTCTCTCTCTAAAAATCCAGAAATGACATTCCTACATAGAAGTTAATTTTTACAAAAAAATACATCTAGCATAAATTTTAGACACAGTTTATACCTATAAATTCATAATACTGCTCTTGGGAGTATACCCCACAATGCTACAAGGGCATGTGTTCCATTGTGTTCATTGCAGCCTTATATGTGATAGCTAGAAGTTGGAAATGACCCAGATTTCCCAGGATAGAAGAATAGATACAGAAAATGTGGTTCATTTACAAGATGGAATACTACTCAGCTATTAAGAATGAGGACACCCTGAGTTTTGCAGGCAAATGGATGGAACTAGAAAATGTCATCCTGAGTGAGGAAACTCAGACCTAAATGGACATGCATGGTGTGCACTCACTAATAAGTGGATATTAGCAAAAAAAAACCAAAAAAAACCAAAAAACAAAAAAAACCCACCAGAGTACAGAATACCCAAGATACAGTCCACGGAACTCAAAAAGGTCAACAAGCTGAAGGGCTCAAGTGAGGATGCCTCAGTCCCACTTGGGAGGGAGAAGAAAGCAACCACAAGGGGGGAGGGAGGGACCTGGGAGGGAAAAGGAAGGGGTTAGAGGGGAACATGATCTGGTATTGATTGGGTGGGGGAAAAGGGCTGAAGCCCTGAGGACCAGCAGAAAGAACGGAAACAGGCAACCTCGGGAGGTAGGAGGTTGGGGGGACCCCTCAGAATGTACCAGAGACCTGGCAGGTGAGAGACACTCAGGACTCAAAGGGAAGGACCATAGATGAAATGCCCTACAGTGGGGAGAGGGAACTTGTTGGGCCCTCCTCCAGCAGACAGACAGGACATCAAGTGAGGGATGTGGTTATTATCCCACAGTCAAAACTTTGGCCCATAATTGTTTCTGTCTGGAAAAACAAACAACAAACAAACAAACAAAAACTGCTGGGATGGAAATGGAGAGGAACCTGAGGAAAAGAAGGTCCAGCAACAGACACAAAGTGGGATCCAGCTCAAGGGGAGGCCCCAAGACCTGATACTATTACAGAGGCTATGGAGCGCTCACAAAAAGGGACCTATCATGATTGCCCTGCAAAAGACACAACAAGCAGCTGAAAGAGTCAGATGCAGATATTTACACCCAACCAATGGACAGAAGCTGCTTACACCTGTGGTTGAATTAGGGAAAAGCTGGAAGAAGCTGAGGAGGAAGGAGACCCTGCAGTCTCAATTAATCTGGACCCCCGAGATCTCTCAGACACTGGATCACAAACCAGGCAGCATACACCAGCAGATATGAGGCTCCCTACACATATACAGCAGAGGACTGCCAGGTCTGGGTTCAATCAGAGAAGATGCACCCAACCCTCAGGCCCCAGGGAGTTTCGAGGTCTGGTGGGGTGGGGGTGGATGGGAACATACTCCTAGAGACAGGGGCACAGGGAGGAGGTATGGGATGTGGAACAGTCGGAGGGTGGACTGGGAGGGGAATACAATCTGGAGTGTAAATTGATGATGATGATGATGATGATGATGATGATGATGATGATGATGATGATGATGATGATGGTGATAAAGAAAGTCATAATAGGTGACATACAGATGAACAGGTTTTTCTTTTCTCACTAATGAGTGGTGTATGTTTTATGATGATTTCAGAGCACACAAAATCCCAACACAGAGAAGAGTCTACATCAGTGCTGGTGAACAGAGGCAGGTAGGTACCTCTGGGTGATTCACCACCGTGGCCTCAGAGATCTCACTATCTGCTTCTTGTGGAGAGCTGATGAAGCCTCCACAAGGCTCCAGCCTGCGGCAGCTCTTCTATTCTAGGCTAAAGATCCTAGATGAGACTTTCTTCCTAGTTCTTCCCTGAGACTTCTTTTCACTCTGAAAATGCTTGTTAGAGATCATAGTTTTGTGTTTTATGTCCAAGGAAGTATAAATTCAAAAATAGGGGTGGTGGTGGAGGTTTTTACTGTGGATTATTAATAGGATGGAGATGTAGGGCAACAGATTTCAATTTTTCTATCTCTGTTTCTCTGTTTCTGTCTCTGATTCTCTCTCCTCTCTGTCTCTGTCACTTTGTCTTTCTATCTCTGTCTCTGGTTCTGTCTCTGTGTCTCTGTCTGTCTCCATCTATCCTGCCCACTCCCCTCTTCACCTTGCCACCATAGCAATGAATGTAATAAAGAGTCAAGTTTCAGGGTACTTAACAAACAACTCTTTATGAAATTTCTAAAGAAGAGTTCTGACCTTGTTTGACACTTGAAGTATGCAAACCTTTAAAGTGATAATCAGTCAAACATCTAGTTAAGGAATTTATCTACCCTAGTTGCTGGAGAAGAGATTTCATCCTGGATTTAAAAAAGGAAAGGATTTGTTAAGAACAGTTAAGTTCACACTGTGTAAGGAGAATTATGCACTGTCTGATAATGTTGGCCAAACTTTAGACTATCAAAAAATTAATAAGAAGTTATAATTTAGTGGGACCTTGGAATTGGCCATGTTGTTCCCTGACATTTATGAAATGATACTGTCACCTCCACACAGGAAATAGAAATTATTTTGATTTCCTATGAATCACTCAACTGATTTATGGTAAATATTCCCTCATTTTTCTACTATTTTTGAGATGGCTCTTCTTTTAAGAACAAGCCAAAACTGTCCTGGTAAATATTTAACAAATTTTCTTAAAAAGAGAATATTAATACTGACTTGTGGCATTTGCTGATTCCAGTGGTGTCAATACTTCTGCTAGATAGAGTTGGTTAGGTAGAACTAACTCCAAGTGGGATTAATGATCAAGCCTCACAGAGCAGGAGATGGTGAAGATCTCTTCTCTCCTCTCCCCTCCCCTGCCCTCCCCTTCTCTCCTCTCTCCTCACCTCTCCTATTCTCCCTTCCTTCTTTTCCCTTCCCGTCCCATCTTCTCTGTTCTCCTTTCTAAGAAAGAGTCTTGCTTTTGTTTAGACTGGTTTTGAGCATCTATGCTCAATGAATCATACCAATTCAAGCTCTCAGGAGATCATATTTTTCTGTATATCACCCCCTTTAACTGATAAGATGATAATAAATAAAAGCATCCCTATCAATTACAATGATAAAATTTTTCCAATCCAAGCACAAGCACCAGCCTTTGAGATAGAGATCAGAACTCTAACTCATGTTCTTCAGTGAAGAAGATTGAGGCATTTCTCCTGTGGCTATTATGCTAACTACTTTTTAAAGATTTATTTTTAGTTTTTATTTATGTGATTGTATGTGGGTATATGAACATGTGCTCAGAGATGGCTAGAATTAATGTCAGAGTCCCTGGAGCTGGACTTGGAGGCAATTGTGAGCCACCTGCCACAGGTGCTATAAACTGAAAAGCAGTCCTCTGAAAGAACAGCATTTGCTCATAACAACCGAGCCCTCCTTTTAGTCTCTTGCTATAATTACTTCAATATTGCTAAATTTTATTTTATTTCTCTCTTCCTACTTATTAATCAGTGCAATATCATTTAATATCAGAGGCCACTATATAGGTAGCTATAGTAAGTAGCAATAATATTGTAGCCTAGGTTGATTCTGGAAACTTTCCGTTGCAGATTTACATGTAAGACTCTCTTTGGATTATGCTTTAAGGACAGAGGAAGTAGGGCCAGGGAAAAGGAGAAACTGGTATAATTGTGATGCTTATCTCCTCAAAGTGCTAGCACTGAGATAGTTCATCCACACTGCTCTGAACTGTGGTTATGGTACAGCTCCTTTTTTCACTATTAGGCAGTCACTGATATAGCAGGCAAGAACCCACCTGTAAGCAGGTTCTATTTGGTTCTTTCTAGAGAGAAGCTGTGCATCTTTAGCATCTGAACAATCCATCACCTGGGACACTGAATGTCTCTTAGACATATTTATTTCATAAGGGGATTCACAGTATTCATAATCATCATCTCCTTTCTTGGAAAACCTTACAAGATTGATGTTATGAGGATAAATTATATCTTCAGCCCCAAGATCACAACTTATTTTCATTATTTCCTTTTTACATTTTTTCTTTTTTTATTAATAATTTCATTTGTTTACATCTTGAATGATATCCCACTTCCTGGTTACCCCTATAAGAACCACCCATCCCACATCTGCCATCTATGCCTTTTCCTTCCTCCCCTTTGCCTCTATGAGGGTGCTTCCCCACACAACCACCCTCTTACACTCCACTACTCCAGCATCCTCCTATCCTGGGCACCAAACCTCCACAGGACCAAGGCCCTCCCCTCCCATTGATGTCAGACAAGGCCATCCTGTGCTACATATGTATCTGGAACCATGGATCCCTCCCTGAACACTCCTTGGTTGGTGGTCTAGTTTCTGGGAGCACTGGGTAGATATCAGACTCATCATATCTTTCTCAAGCTGTGTTTCCTGGACATTTGACTTGACCATTCAGAGTGGACAAGAGACCACCAACATCCCAAATGGATCATCTGGGCACAAAAACTACTCTTTATTTATACAATGTGACAATATATCCATACCTCTCAATGATCAAGGTCAATGATTCTTGTCACATGGTAGCCATTTTCCTTACCTGTTAGTCCTTTGGTACAACCAAGTAGTAACCATAACATTGTTGAGTGGGAATCTTACTAAGTTGTCTCATGAATGAGTTTGTTCATTTTTAATTAGAGTCTAAAATGTTCTTTTCCATGTGGACCTTGGGGAGGGATAGTAATGGTATTTTTATTTCCATCCCTGAGCTACTAGTTTTATATGTGTTCTACCTGGTAAGGGCAAAGTACTATATCATGCTCATTGAAATAAGATCAACAGTCCATCTTTTTTTTTTTATAGGAAGCATGGTTGGAAGCAATTAAAACTTACTGATTTGATTTCTTCATGGTTATTGCATACATTTGATAGTTTATTATAATCATAATGTATTATGAGTTATGTAACACATTATGAACTATTAGTTTATAATTGGCTATAAATTCATCCTTATTTTGGTCGTAATAACATGATAAGTAAATTACTGCCCAAGGCTATGGTCAATAACATATACATTCATTTTATTTCAAAGAACTTAAACATATTCCAAATTTTATGATAATTGTCTAATCTTTTTTTTTAATTTTTCATACTTTATTTACATTTCAAATATTTTCCCCTTTCCAGATCTCCCCTTTGGAACCTCCCCATTTCATCCGCTCTCCCCCTGCCACTATGGGGGTATTCTCCATCTTGGTAGATGGTTTTCTATCTTTATAGAGTTTCAACTCTGTTTTATGCCTTAGCTGTGCTTTGGAAAGATTTCTCAGTGATGATCATTGTCTTATAAGGCTTAAAACTAATGGCAGTTACAGGAAGGTTTAGGGTCTGTGAATATGGGTCATTGGGTTGTGATGATATATGATATTTATTATAAACTCTAGATAGCAGTATGGCTAATGCCTAGTGAGCAAACAAACAAATAAGTAAGTAAACAAAAAAATCATGCCCAACATATGTGCTAAGTCTAGATAAGATAATTTAATTTTCTTTTGGAAACAGTCTTTACTAACTTTTAATCACATTGCTTTAGGGATTATGATATATTGGCGGCTTAGTGTTGGTTTATGCTGCTATCTGATTGCTATTTGACTGTAGCATGAGCTACATTGTTCTTGATGAATTGAACCTAATCCTGTTGGATCCTCATAGAGTCTTTTTCCCTGATCCCATGGGTACTTCATTCTTAAGTCATTAGCAAAACTGAGAGGCAACTGATACAAGCTGGCAGATATCAATTATCTACAGTATTCTATCTACCTGTTTTGTTATGACTTCACCCTGGAACTTTGATAGATGTTAATATGTGATAAAGAAAGTTCACAGTCTTGCAGTCTCTTTTAGATATGGTAGGAGGAAAGGCATGGAGCAAAATAAAACCTAAATGTGATTTCTAGAGAAACAGCTCCAGAACCACAAAGCAAAGCATGGGTAGGTTTGTGGCTTGTAGATAAGAAATACTTCATAAAATAACTATGATAGATGAGGATGGTCACTCTGTGTGGTGGTACTTCATTCTGACCATAGTCACCATGGTAGTGTTTTGTGATTATTATGTTGGTCTGGATTTGAGTCTGTTCTGGAAGATTTCCTCATGGTTTGCCAACTCCAGAATCTCCTACCTAACAGGTTAATGAATTGATGCAAAGATTGTGACAACTACCCAGTGTGTATTCACAAAGTGGATCAATGGTTATTAATCATATATAGTATGGGGCTATACTTACTGATCACCAGCTTCCTTGTTTTTCATTTTCTTTCTTGAATGTCAAGATATTTTTCTAAAATTCCTGGATATCACTATCAATTTAAACTCTTCCCAGCATTTACAAAGTACCTGGTTATAAATTTTCCTATGCGAGTCTATCATGGTCTTGGGTGCTTGGCGAAACCTAGAGGGAATTCTTTCCTTATGGACTTTATGTTAAGTTAAATAATTCTTTTTCATGAAAACTCAAGAAGATTTTGTTTAGTTAAGATTTTGTTTGAAAGTGGAAACTGAGTAAGTTATTATTGCTTTTTATGGGACATCTGCCCCCTTACTCCATTATAATACTTGTTTCTTTTAGTCATAAATGGCATATTTCATAAACTTCAGAGCTAAATTTCCCTCTGGAATACCACATTCTACTATTTGCAGATCAGGGCCCTAAGACTTTGTTACTTGTTCTAATAATTGAACCAACTTGAAGTAACTGGATTCTATCATTTTAGGTCTTTTGATCCTAAATTTTGATAAGAGTATCTACTACCTTTAAGCCTAGATTCAATGGAGCAGATAGTCTCCTATGAACTTCTGAATTGTTTCTGAACACTCTCCTTGAGCTGTGTTTTATTTTATTATTATTATTTTGGTAAATAAAGTATTATCTGGTCCATGGTCATACTTGATGGGTCTCACGGATCAAATAGCATTTGTTATGGCATGGAGACATCTCTGAGCTTTTTGTACTTTTCTGCTATGAGCTTTAGTATTATTAGCATTACTACTTCATTGCTTCAACACTACCTGTGGTGTCTACCAGAATGTTCTACTTTTCATTACTGTATCCAAGGTTCTGTTATATTTTCTAAAGTCCACCTTGATTAAGCACTTTCAAGACCTCATACATATTTTTCCAACTCTTGCTGGTTCCTGCAGTCTAGAGCTTCATAAAAATAGACAACTGTTCATATTTTACAATGCTTTTCTAAAGGATATGCTATGAGTTAGTCCTAGCTATTGTACTTGGAGGCGAGGAGGGAAGGTAGGACTAAATCATCATAGGCAGCATATATGACGTGCTTTATGATGGGCAGTTTTACGTATCAACCTAAGAAGGATATATTCATATTACTTGAACAAACACTCATTAGTCTTGGTTGAGAGGGTATTTTATAATTGTGATGAAAGTCAAAATACCTCATGTGAGAAACATGAAATATCTGCATAGAGTACATGAGACTGATTTAATGGGTTGAAAAAGTGTAACAGCTCTACAAGTTCCATGTACCAACTGATGCCACCAGTGGAGCACTGAAGTACATACATGAATTCGTGATTTCCAGAAAAAAATTCAACTTTTGGATTATAGCATCACGTTATCCTTTTAGTTCCAATATGCCCTTTATGACGGCCTATTCTGTGGCTTTTGGCTGTGCCTACCCAATCTCTACAGCTAGCTGTGTGAGTTTCTTGCAATAAGTCTATTTTGGTATGTTTCTGACTATTCTTGTATTTTTGGTAGGTTGTTGTATCTTTCAAGACAGCGGCCTGTATCCTTCCAGGAAAGAGGCATTACAAGTCTTAAAATTTTTGCAGCCACAGAGGGTTTGAGGATAGTAGAAAGACATTATTTCCCAGTGCATATACACAGATGTTCTCATTTAAGTTTTATAATCATATTTTTATCAAATGAGCCTCATTTTGGTACAGAAGACTTGAGAGGTTAGAGAATTCAACATTCTTTGAAATCTGTCCATTGTTAAATTAAGTTTAACTCTCATATTTACCTCATTTTCTTTCTAATATGAGGGGTAGGAGCTTTTTTTATGTGTTATCATACTGTATTTTGTGTTCTAAAGATACTTTAACATTGTCATACCCAAGAATATTCTTATTTGTAAATCTTACCTCCTCTCACTATTACACAGCTCCATGAGTGACTACCGTCTATTTAATTCTCCAACGTAGAAACCTGGAAGTTATGGATCTGTTCTCTCCTTAATCACCCGTATTTAGAGACCTATGAGTCCTGTTGTGTTTGTTCAAATATTTCTTGAATCTTTCCACTTCCTTGTGTCTCTACTACTACAAGTATTAAGGTGTAAGTGCTGAAATGTCTGTTACATTTCCATTTTAACTCTTAAGATGATTTCTACTGCTCTATTCTAATTTCATAATTGCCAGAATATTCCTCAGAAATTTATGTTACTCTTTAATACTTGAAACTCTGCTATGACTTCTCAAGGCTACCTAAATGCTGTCTAAAAGTTATAACTTACCCAAGTGGGCTTCACCCAACTCTAGAGTGTCCATCCTGCCTATGGCAGCAACTAACTTTCAGTTCAGTCCCATTCTCCTTTTACCATGGAGCCTTTGCACATGCTATTTCCTCTTTGTGAAATATTTTTTACACACATCTCTTACTCAGTCATTAGTTTTATTTTATATACCAGTACTTTATGGAAATGTTCTCCTTGAGAAAATTAATGTAAGAGGGTTAGAAGGTATTAATGCATGCTTAATCTCTTCCTATTTGGAATTGACTGAAAATGGATTACTCATGTGTAAGGGTTATACAACTGAGCATCTCCAGGCAGGTGAAGAAAAGGTCATTAATAATTTTTATTAAAATCATGTGGCTTAAAACTCACCTCAGTGCTCAAGCCCAATGCTGAATTTTAGTAATATTTATGTCATATGAGAGAAGCCCCTGGTTTCCATATAGCTAAATATCTTACTAACTCTTTTATAAAGCAGGCAAATAGAGGTGGAAATAAAATCTTGTTTTTATGACACTTCCTTTTGCTAATGCTGAGCCCTGGTTAATCATTTGTGTTTTGACTGGGGTTTGTATACTTGGTAAAATTCACACTGCTTCCTCTGTGAATCTTCTATTTCTCGGGTCCGATTTGGACCTCTGTCTCTGCACATATCCTGGCTTCCCAGATACTGCCAATCTTTATTTTTTTCATGGAACCTTGCTTCATTCTACTTACTATCACTCAAGCATTCTCTTATGGTGTGATTTACTTTGTGATTATGATTTACTTTGATTTGTACATATTTTGTCCTTATTATGCCATGGGCTTCTAAACAGTTAACACTGTTTGACTTTTAAGAATTCTTCACTGTTCTAAGCCAAATATTTTGCTCAAAGAGTGGTGAAAAGATATTTGCTGAATATATAATTCAGTTTAATGATTGACAATTTTTAGAGATTAGTGAGGTACCAATGAACCAAGTGTCAGGGTACCAAAAATAATTGTAAGATAGTGGGTTAAAAGCCCAAGTGGCAGAGAACAAGCAAAAACTTTCCAAGGAAAGGGGAATTTGAGTCTTAGTATTATTTTGTTGAAATGATAAAATTATTTGTGATTTATGTCATGTGCCATAAAGACCTCTGTGCTTGAGTATGCTACTATCAAGTGCTTTTCATTTTTAGTTTAAAGTTAGTAATGAAAAATAATGAATTCAGTCTGGAGAGGTAGAATACATGTTTAAAATAAGAAATAAAGTTGGGGAACGAATTTTAGCCCACTGCACAATAGGACATGTAATTTTTCACTCAGAAAAAAAATTGAAGTTCCAAAGATAGATTCTCAAGAAAATGGCCTTAGCTCAATAAGATGGTGCCTTGAGAGTCACAAAGAGTTGAGTCAATTCTGAAACACAGAATTTTTTGTGGACTTTAGCATTTCATTAGCTCTCATCTGTGTTCTTATTTAATGTGGTCAACAGTTTTGGGTTGACTGAACTCAATTTTTATTCTTTGGTTTTGATATTGTATAGACATGCTTTTCAAATCCACCAGAAATAATACTAAATGTATCTCTAAAGGCAGCAGTTCATCTATGTTATCTTTTGAATATAGTACTCACTTTGGAGAAAAGTATTAAAATTTAGAAAACGCGAATTTTAGGTGGCTGAAACAAAATCATTCAGTCTTGTAGTCCTTATTATTCAAAGAGTCAAGAGAGTTAAAAATCTCCATTTGACATCAAGGCATACCAATTTTCAATACCTCAGTTCACATTGATATATTTTATGCATGAGCTCATCTCTTCTTTTATATTATGTGCATTCCATGGGGCTTGTAAAAAAATTTTTAACACAAGACTCATTGTTTTCCGTCACTCTTACATTCTGAGATTCCAGCCGCCAAACAGAAATGATCTCATACTTGATGAATCAAGTCTTAGATGTAGGATGAAAAGGACTGATCATGGCTAGGAGAAGCAGGGACAAGAACTGTACTGGTCTTTTGAATTTTGTGTTAGACACCCATCAACAAAAGAAGTTCAATTTTGTCCCATCACTCTGATTACGTCTAGGCAGGCTTTCCTTTTCTTTGCAGGCAGTCTTAGTATCATGCATTTTATGTGATTACCAAAGTAATAACAGAACACATTAAATATAAGACAAAGAGCTGCAGTAATTATTAGAAATAGTATTCTATATTGCAAAGTAATTTTCAGAAACAAGAAAGCCCTGATTGTAGCTTGGCATTTGATATAGTTGGACAGAACACTATGAAATCTGTTCAGTTTAAAAATAGAATAAGACTTTTCTTGGTTTACTGCACATTAATTTTTATTTGGTGTTTTATATTTTCCTATTACTAAGATAAAAATTCTATTTGTCCTTTCACTTGATAATAAGCTAAAGAAGTATGTATTCTTTTCTTTTTTTGTTGTTTATTTTATAAATTGAACAATTGAATCAATTATCAATGTAGTATCAACATGGACATGTACTTATGACTTCATGAGAAATAATTTCCAGAATATCTATTATATTTGAGTCTTACAGATGTGGTGGTATTTCACTTTATTGCATAATAACTGTTTATTATTAGGAGACAAAGATCCTGTGAGTCAGTCATATTGGGTAATTTTCTAAAAAGACGTGGTTGAGAATTAGATGCACATGGACAGCCCATTGTCTGGGGCTGGAATCTTTCACAGCTGACTCTGGGTATTTTATGAGTTTTTTAATATGCCAAACCAAAAATCATTCAGTTAACATATTATCTGTGATTAAGTGCTATACAAACATGGTGTCAAAATTAAATTCTATTTTTTTTCTCTTTCTATTCAGAAGTGTTCACTGTGAACTTTTCTTAGGTGATATTTATGTTTCAAAGTATGCTTTAAGTTGTTGATCCCTGACTTCCTTTTTTGGACATTAGCTATTGTAAGCTACCCATTGAGCTCTTGTTTTCTTTAAACTCATATTGTCTTCCCTAGTCATAATCTTGCACAAAGAAATTAAACATTTATACTATTGTTTATGCATTTACAAGATATTCATTGCTGACTTACGTGGCACAGTATAATTTTTTTCCTTTTGTACACAACAATTGTTTTCATTGTAATCATTTGTCAGCTTTCATCTTCTTTTACACACTAGTTTTGGAAAGTTGTTCTAGAAAGAACTATAAATCTGTTAAGCTTTTAATCCTTTAGACCCTGTGGCCTCTGCTCTGCTGCTCTGGATAAAGCTCCAGAATAGTTTTACCACCTCTGTCCCTCAGAGATGTTCAGCTGTTGATATAAGAAATCATCTGCCACTGTTTTCATACTGAGACCCAGGGCCTCCTCTGCTTCACTGTCATGAAGACTGTATTGGCTCTTCTTCTCTCTAGTCCTGGGGATATCTATGCCTCATGTCTTTAATTGACTCTTTTGCTTCCATTATCACATTTCTTTGTTTTTCTTGGCTAATTCTCTCACTTTAGTGGGAAAAATTTCCAGAAACTTTTAGAACAAAGATATATCTGAGATAATGAAAATTTGTGCATATAGTTTTTGGAGAATTCACTGTGTCATGAGAACACAATGATTGTCTGTTTGCTTTCCTGCCAACATTTCACTGGTCTCTGAACTTGACTAAGAAACTTTAATAAACCAAGAAGAATTTTATATGACTTTATTTTGCTTATTTTTAGTGAGATTATGAAACCAAAAGAATCAGATGTCTGGGGCTTGTAAGTACAATACTCAACTGACACATTGCAGTTGGATTTTGTTGTTCTTGTTTGTTTGTTTTTAATCATTTCTTTTTTGTTTGTTTGTTTTTATGTTTTCTGAGACACTTCCACTAATATTCTTGCTGGCCTGGAACTTACTTTGTAGAGCATGCTGGTCTTGAACTTTCAGTTATCTCCTAGCTTCTGCCTCTCAAGCACTGGAATTAGAGACATGCATTACCATACTTTGTTCTAAATCACTCTTTGTTGAAAAATATCTCTCCCATAAGTGTGTAAATTATAAAACTGGATCTTACTTGTGGGAAGATATAATTGACTCTCAAAAGCCAAGAGTCATATAAAATACAGATAAAATAGCCCCACGGTTTAATAATATTATGTAGAAAAATTTAAACTCCTCAAAAGAAGTAGGTGAAGACCCCTCAAACGGTAGTTTTGAAAATGGTAAAATAAAGAGGTAGGCAAGGACTAGTTCCTTAGAAACTTCTGAACTACAGCATCATCTAACATCACTTGTGTTTGGCAGAAAACTAAAAGCAGACAGAGATATGATAAAGCTCAGAGACATGAGGAAAAGTATTAGGTATTTTCTGACTTGGCAATCGTAAGGGAAGCTGGAGGCTGCTTTATTAAAACAGCTTATTCTATGACTTATTAGGGGAATATATCTTGCTTTTTCTGCAACTATCATTTAGACATTGTGTTAGCCAGCTTCCTGTCACTATACCTAAAATAAGAAACTTATCAAGAAAGAAGCTTTATTTTGATTCACAGCCTTGTAGGTTTTAGTTAGGAACCATTTGACCCTCTTGGTTTGGGTTTGCATAGAACATGGTAGAAGCATGGTGTAGTGAAACTGTTCACTTTGTGTCCAACAAACAAAAGAGAGGAAGGAAAAAGGACTAGGGTCCCATAATCCTACTTACATACTTCTCAGAGATATAAAATCCTCTCTGTAAGCTCTGCCTTTCAAAGGCTATAAAAATTTCCAAAAGTAGTATGCTGGTATAAGCCTTTGACTCTTAAACTTTGGGGGCCATGCGAATTTCAAACTACAGAGGTAAAGGCAAAAATGAGGAAGGTTGCCAGTTAGTGATCAAGGCCTGGCTAGTGGCTATAACAATTGGAATTTAACTTCTCAAACTTTTTTGTTGCCAATTGTGTTCTAAAGTTTTATTTCAATATATGATCAACTTGTTGGGTACTCATATTGAGTATTATGTAAGAAATCAGAAATGTGAATCATCATATTAAAATAAAACAAATAATTTATGAAAACTAACTCCATTCTCATTTTACAATAATCACACTGTTCCAGTCAGTTGAGGAAGATTTTGACAATAATCATAACCAATTACACAGTAAAAGTCAAATTTGATTTGGTCAAATATTAAATCAGTAAAGTAATAATCACAAAACCCTTTTCCTTGATTCTAAGAAAGGCTGAAGGCTACTCTTAAAGCTCCTGTTTTTGGGGTTATAAACACTGTTTTGAATTCCTCCAAGAAAACTTATTTTGGTTAGGACAAGGAAGGCCATCTATAGTACTCTTAATGCTTTGCATTAGCTTCATGCGTAAGAAAAAATAATAAAAGCAAGTTTTCTCTCTCAAATTACAAACAGATTTTATTTAGAGGATAAAATTTTTTATAGGTCCTACACTTTCATATTTGAACTGAACATAGTTTTAAGAGTAAATTAAAAATGAAAACAAGAGGACTGGAACAAATGCTTTTCCCGAGGATCAGGGTTCTATTACCAGCACCCACATGGCAGCATACAATTACCTGTAACTCCAATTCCAGGGGATACCACAACCATGGGCACTACATGTGCAGACTAAACATCAGATACACAAAATAAATAAAAAAGGAAATACAACATAAGAGATGAGATTATCTGGAGATGTTGCTGACCCTACTTGCCAATCTATCTTTTGTCCTTCCTGTGGACCCTCTCAGCTTTTGTTTCTAATCATTTGTATTCTTTTGCATCACCCACAGATCCGTAGAGACACTCTCCATCTGAGATTACCGGTAGCCACACAGCTAGTTGACTTTCACTCTCCTTTCTGTCCTCAGTTGTGATCACTGTAGTCTTACCCAAGTCTTGTAGCAGCCTACTTGATAGTGCCATTCCTTCTACCTCGACACCATTCATTGGAAACCCCAACTATCAGTACAGACTAAGGTTTGCCTTAACCCTTTTATCCCCACATCTCTAGATTATTCTTTGCCTTACTTCAATCTATTTTCAGGAATCCCTCCTTTCACCGCAACTGTGATTTCTTCAGAATCCTGCCTTATGGTGCAAACAGAATTCCCTTATCTCTTTCCTGCAGATCATTCAGCCTTTTCTCTTAGGCCACCTCTATTCTTCCCTGCCACTCACTGACCTGCAGAAGCACTCCCACCAGGCAACCCACAGTCACCATAATTTCCTAAGATCTAGAGATGGCAAAAGAAAGCAAGCAATAGAATACTCACCCAGCATCGACAAGACCAGATATCAATTCATAGAACCACCTCACTCATCCCAACTCCAGATGACTAGGTACCAGTGCAAACACACAAACAGCAAACACTACTAGTCAAGAAAATATGTCTTTACTAGAACCCACTAACTGTACTACAGTAGGCACAGAGAAATGCAGTGTAGTAGAAGCATATGACAAAGAGTTCATAATAGCAATTATGAATTTGTTGAGGACCATAAAGATGATATGAATAATTAATTCCCTTAGTGAAAGCTATAAAAACACAAAAGGAATGAGATGAAATAACAAAAATAGTTCACATCATGGAAGTATAAATACAATCACTAAAGAAAAACTAAATTGAGATTGATTGATAATAAAAATTTAGAAAGTCTTACAAAAGTGTCAGAGGCCTTGGTGAATGGAGCCAACAAAGTAGAATAAAGTTTAATAGAATAGCCAACTTCATTCAGAGCCTCAGACAGTTTAGATTCTGGGGTTAAGAACAATCACCTGAGTAAAGTTCTTATAAGTTCAAGCTCCAGATAATAATAAGGATATGCCACATGTCACAAACACATGCTTTTCCATACAGGGCTGGCTAAACACAGTAGTTTAAACATTTGATTGAATAACAGCAAGCAATAATCAGTAATTTTAAGTAAATGCATTACTATTTACTATACCTGGGAGGAACGTGAAAACACATTCCAAGAACATTTTCATGTTTTGAAGAAGCTGAAGTCACAAGACTCTTGTTTCCTCGGAATATTCTAATAAGCACACAGAATTCTTCTCTTATGAATCCATTCCTGGATCATGTTCTGACTAGAGGTTATGAATCCATTCCTGGATCATGTTCTGACTAGAGGTAAGCTCTACCAACAAAGTACAAGACATGGAAGAAAGAACCACAGACACTGAATACTAAATAGAAGAAATGGATATTTCAGTTAAAGAAAATGTTAAATCACAAAAAAAAAAAAAAAAAAAAAAATCCAGGCACAAACATGCAAGAAATCTGGAACAGTAGAAAAAGATTAAATCTATGAACTATAGGATTAGAGGAAGGAGAAGAAACCCAGGTCAAAGGCACAGAAAATATTTTCAACAAAATCATAAAAGAAAATTTTTTTAGTTTAAAGTAGGTAATGCACATCAAGGTACAAGAAACAAAGAACATCTATGAACTAGAAAAGAAATTCCTCATGACACATAATAACCAAAACACCAAACATATGGATGAAAGAACATTAAATACTGCAAGGGAAAAATACCAAGTTACATATAAAGGCAGACCCTTAGAATAACAGTTGACTTCTCTGTGGAGACTATAAAGCCAGAAAGGCCTGAATAGATGTTCTAAAAACTGTAAGTGACCACAGATACCAGTCTATAATACTATACTCAACAAAAGTATCCATCATAACAAACAGGAAAAAAAACCCATTTTTATGATAAAACCAAATTAAGCACACAGACTAAAACTCTAGCTCCATGGGTGCTAGACGGAAAACTTTTTGTTGTTGTTGTTGTTTTCTTTTCTTATTTTTTTTATTGGAAATTTTATTTATTTACATTTCAACTGTTATCCCCTTTTCTGTTTTCCTCTCCAGAAATCCCCTATCCCATGAACCCTCCCCGTTTCTATGATGTTGCTCCCCCACCGACCCAGCCACTCCTGCATCCCACTCTGGCATTCCCCTATACTTGGGCATCAAACTTTCACAGGACCAAGTGCTTCTCTGCCCATTGATGCCCAACAAAGTCATCCTCTGCTACATATGCAGCTGGAGCCATGGGTCCCTCCATGTATACACTTTGGTTGGTGGTTTATTCCCTGGGAGCTCTGGGAGGTCTGGTTGGTTGATATTGTTGTTCTTCTTATGGGGTTTCAAACCCTTCAGCTCTTTCAGTCCTTTCTCTAGCTTCTCCATTGGGGACCCCGTGCTCAGTCCAATGGTTGGCTGTGAGCATTCACTTCAGTATTTGTCAGGTTCTGGCAGAGCCTCTCAGGAGACAGCTATATCAGGCTCCTGTCAACGAGCACTTCTTGGCATCTGCAATAGTATCTGGGTTTGGTGACTGTATATGGGATGGATCATCAGGTGAGGCAGTCTCTGGATGGCCTTTCCTTCAGTCTCTGCTCCACACTTTGTCTCTGTATTTGCTCCCATATTTTGTTCCCCCTTCTAGGAAGTACTGAAGCATCCACACTTTGGTCTTCCTTCTTCTTGAGCTTCATGTGGTCTGTGAATTGTATCTTGGGTATTTCAAGCTTAGGTCAGATACAAGGAATAAATAATCACAGACTAGTAAATCAAAAGGGGGGAACCAACACCATAATATAACAGTAAAGTAACAGAAATAAGTCAATATTGATCTTTGATAACTCTCAATATTAATGTTCTCAACTCCACATTAAATAATGCAAACTAATACACTGGATTAAAAAACAGGATCCATACTTTACTGCATTATGATAAAACCAAACCAAACCCAAACAAAAAATATACCTGACCATCAAGGGAACACATACCCTCAGAGTAAAAGGATGGAAAAATATATTCCAAGCGAGAAAGGCCAAGAAGTAATCAGGTGTATCAATTTTAATATTTTCCAATATAGAGTCAAACCAAAAATAACCAGAAGAGGTATGGATGTACGCTGTATACTTATCAAAGGAAAAAATCACCAAGATACTATAACAATTCTAAATATAAAGGTAACCACGCTTATGAAAGAAACTCTAGTACAAGTGCAATCACATATCTATCCTTACACAGTGATCGGAGACTTCAGTATTCCACTATCACTAACAAATAAGTCATCCAGACAAAAAACTAAACAGAGAAATGATATCATTTATCAAATGGACCTAGCAAATATTTTCAGAAATTTTCATATAAAGACAAAATAATATGCCTTCTTCTCAGTAGTTCATTAAACTTTTCCCCAAACTGATCACTTATGTTGAGAGACAAGGCAAGTCTCTGCAAATATAAGAAAATTGAAATAACACCCCGCATCCTATCTGATCATCATGGATTAAGGCTGGATACCATCAACAGAAAGCTTACAAATCCATGGTGCTAAATAAATCACTAATAAATAAAAAGTAGGTCAATATAGAAGTTAAAAAGGAAATAAAAACTCTTTTAAAATTGAATGAAAGTGAATATATAACATACCCAAACTTATGGGACCTAATGAACACAGTTCTAAGAGAAAGGTTCATAGACTGTAGAGCGCTCATATTCATAACTTAATAGTATTCCTGAAAGCTCTAGAAAAAAGGAGGAAATAACTTCCACATAACTAGACAGCAAAAAATAATCAAATTCAGGACTGATATCAATAAAATAGAAAAAAATACAAAGAATCAAGGAAGCAAAGAGTTGGTTCATTGAGAAAATCAATAAGATTGATAAACTTTTAGCCAAATTAACTAAAAGATCCAAACTAATGGCATTAAAGATGAAAAGGAAGCATGACATAACAAGACACCAAGATATCAAGAGATTCAGAAGGACATACTTTAAAATCTGTGTTCCACCAAACAAGAAAACCTAAAAGAGATGGATAAATTATATATTATATATGAGATTTAATTAGGGTAAATCAAGATAAGAGATTTAAAGGATCCATAACAATGACAACAAAAAAATAAGGCCAAATGTTTTAAGTGCAGAATTCTATCAGACCATTAAAGAATTATCATCAATACTCTTCAAATGATTATGCAAAATAGAAGCTGAATGAACATTGCACAATTATTTCTATGAGGCCAAACTTACCTGAGACTTCACCCACACAAAGATCCATTGAAGAGTAAATTACACACCAATTTCCTTTAAGGTCATTGATGTAAATTTTTTTCAGTAAAATATGTGCTAATAGAATCCAAGAAGACATCAAAAAAATTATTGACTGTGATCAAATAGGCTGCATTACAGAGATGCAGGGATTGTTCAACATACATATCTTGATAAATATCATCCACTACATAAACAGGCTAAAATCCCCATACCACATAATAATTTTATTAGATGCAGAAAAGACCTTTGAGAAAAATTTCCATTCTTCCATGAAAATGTGAAATTATGGATAAAGCATCATGCTTAAACATAATAAATGCAATTTATACCAAGCCCACAGTCAATATTAGCCTAAACAGGAACATGGAAAGAATGCCCATTCTTGCTATTTGTATTCCACACAGTGCTGAAAACCTTAACTAGATCAGTAAGACAAATGAAGGAGACCAAGGTGATGCAACTAGAGAAGAACAAAGTAAAAATATCCTTATTTACAGATAATATTTTATACATAAAAGACCATAAAAACTCTTTTGGGAAACTCTTATAGCTAATAAATATAATATGAAAGTAACATTAGTAACACAAAAAAATTAATAGCTTTCATTATGTATATGATTGAGAAAGAAATCACACAAATAGTACACTTCACAATAGTCTAAGAAATATATATTGGGATAAGTCTAACCAAGCATATAAAAGTCTTGTATTACAAAAACTTTAATATATCAAAGAAATAGAATAAGACAGCAGAAGATGGAAAAAACTCTCCCATGTTCATGGATCAGTAGGATTAATATAGTAAAAATTGCCATCCTATCAAAAGCAACCTGCAGATTCAGTGCAATCCCCCTCAAAATTTCAACACAATTCTTCACAGAAATTGAAAAGAAAAATGTCAACTTTACATGGAAACACCAAAACAATGGATAACTAAAACAGTCCTAAAAATCAAACAAACTGCTGGAGGTATCACCCTTCTAAATTGAAGATGCACTAAAGAGCTTAGTAATAAAAACACCATAATATTGGTATATAAAGACATTGATCAATAGCATTGAATTGAAGACTCAGACACAAATTCACACACCCATGGACTCCAAATCTTTGATAAGGTCAGATACCCGAAATCTGTTAGGAGAGATAATGAGGTATTGTCTTGGTCTCATTGACATAAGAAAAGACTATATGAACAGAATAGGGATAGCACAGGCACTAGGACCAACAACCAATACATGGGACTTCATGAAATTTGAAAGCTTCTATAGGGCAAAGGTAACCATCATTTGGACAAAGTAGCAGAATAAAAAATGGAAAAGACTTCTAAATATAAATCTGGTAGGGGATTAATATCTAAAAATATATAAGGAGCTAAAAGAAAAATACAACAGTGCTACCACAGTGTATGGGATGAGGTACATCCAGAGCTGGTAATATACTGAGTAGGTGTGAATGTGTGGACTAGGCCAGGGCCAAGCTGGCCATGCTTTGAATTGCTCACTCCTGTGTGATGTTTTGTATGTTCATTTCTTGTCACTATGAACTGAGTGGCACGAAATTATGAAAATCAATAATTTTTTGGAGCTTCAGCATCAAATCACTCAACCAGGATATGAAATGCACCATTTGACCCCTTGGCAACTCAGACTCTCCTGCCATACCCACAGGGAGACTAAAGGGAAGTTTCTTTTTCTTTTTCTTTTTTCTTTCTTTTTTTTTCTTTTGGTTTTTCGAGACAGGGTTTCCTCTGTGTAGCCCTGGCTGTCCTGGAACTCACTTTGTAGACCAGGCTGGCCTCAAACTCAGAGATCCTCCTGCTTCTGCCTCCCAAGTGCTGGGATTAAAAGGCACTGCCCAACACTGCCTGGCTTAAAGGGCAGTTTCTTAAAGAACACATCTACAACTACTATAGCTTGCTGGAGAAAGATTACTTTGGAATTCCCTACATGGACCCCGAGGAGCACACTTCATGGCTTGAACCTAAAAAGTCCATCTTCATGCAAATGAAATATTATCCAGGCTACACCATGTGCTTTTGAATGAAATTCTGCACAGATGAATCCTTGAAGATAAAAGAAGAGCTCACATGAGCTGACCATTCGGTACTAGACAGAAAACTGGTGAAGAAACTTTGAACATATGTCACAATCTAAACAGAGGAATGAGTCTGTTGTGGAGAAAAGTCTCATTCAATAATAAAATAATGCTACCACCATGCATATCAGCATGTAAGGAAGAAGATATCCAGAGACCTGTCCACCACCATGCTATATAAAGCTAGAAAAACATCCAGAAAAATGCCCTCCACTGCACAATACAGGCAAACAGAGAATTTACAAAGTCCTGTTTGCCACCACATAAGGCAGCACAGGTAGAGGAAGATAGGCAGAGACCTGCCCACTGCCATACCACATAGCACAGGTAAGGGAAACTCATAGAGACATGCTGCCATTGCATGACTTGGGTCTCTCTGCTGCCAAGCTATGCAATTCTACAGGGGAGGGGGGTGTCCATAAACCCAACCGCTGCTGTGCCACATGGGCAGACTATAGACACCTAGAGACTCTCTTGCTGCCACACCATGAAGTGCAGACAGAGGAGGTCACCCATAGGCCTTTCAACTACTTTGTCTGTTGGCAGTAGAAGTCACTACCAAGTTCAAGTATGTGATGGACAAATGGGAGTGAAACAGTTTGAGTATTATGAAGAGAGGTGGAACTGGAGATGGGATGGTAGAGAGAAATAGAATGTTGTAAGTAGCATTCCCCGCTCTTTGAGGCAATGGTAAAATTCCAACCCATGTTGTCACTGAGGACCATGTCTGAGTCCCTGACTGTCCAGTGGCAGGAGTTGGTATTGATGTCCATGGCGCATATTACCTACCACTCAAGAAATACTACCAATAGGACATCTACAAGTTCAAATCTGGGCAGCCTCCAGGGACTATGTGGATATTCAGGGGTTGTGCAGAACTGGCCCCACCCCTCACAGGCTTTTGTGCTTTGGAGAATCAGCTCCACCTCTCACCAGATGCAGTATTCAAGGGAGTGAGTCCTTGCACCTTGCCTGCACAGCACAGTGGAGCTGGTCCTGGTGGTGGCACCTCAGTTTAGGTAAGCCAGTCCCAAGAGCATGAGAATGAAAGAGCTGACCTGGCCTCCTGCTGCTGATGACATTACATGTCCTAGCCAGAACAGTGCTGGAGATGTAGTCCTGGTGGTGTGGATAAGGGAGAGCTGGTGGGCCAGATCCAGGGCTTTGAGTTGGCCCAAAATATAGAACATGTATAAACTGTTAGGTCTTGTGAAAGGGCTGGTCCTGCTAATCTAAAGCTGTAGAATCTCTAGGACACAGGGCAAAAATAGGATAATTGGGAGAACTCCCAGTGAAGATCCAATATTGATGGTATCACAGAAGCCAGAGACCTCGAGAACCAAACCAATGACCATCTGGAAGTGAAGATGTGTGGACAGGGGGGCATACTGAGGGACATACTGTGAAACTCTAAAGCTTACATGATGAGATGCTTTCCATGCTTTGCTTTGTTTATTTTTGCTTGTTTATGAGTGTCTTTTTATTTGGGGGGTGGAGGGAGTTGTAAGGGAGGTGGGTAGACATGAGGGTATGGGGAAATGTGTAGTACTGGGGTGTATGATGTAAAACTCACAAAAATCAATAAAAGGTAAAATGAAATCTCATACACAAAAAAGAGAAAAATGAAACAATGCAAAATTATAGTTAAAAAATACAAATTCATAAAAAAGAATCTACCAGATTTCAAGAAAACAAGGAATAAAATTAAAATGGGTTACAGAACTAAACCACGAGTTCACAAAAGATGAAACACAAATAGCTGAGTGAGAAACATTAAAGAAATCCATGAAACAATGCATGATACACGTGTTCAATAGTGGCACAAACATTGTGGGAATAACCAACCACTCTCTGGTTGCATTTAAGTCCTACTTACTCAATGAGAAGTTACCCATGTCTGACTCTGCTCTGGCAGCCAAAAACCTGAGACATAGACCATGGCTGAAGGAAAAACCACATACTACTGTTTTTAAAGGATCCTAGCAATGCAATGACTCTTAAGGATATTCTGCTATACTCATAGAGTAGTGACTCACTCAACTATCATCAGAGATGCTTCCTCATGCAATAATAAATGGGAACTAATATAGAAATTCACACTGGACAGTGTGGAGTCAGGGAGAGTTTTTGGAACACTCAGTACTAAACAGGATTAAAAAAAAAAATTCAAACTCCTCCACTAAGGGCTCAGGTAAATATAAAGAAAAGATAAACAGATTCTAAGAGCCAAAGGGTATAGATGACACCAAGGAAACAGTATTTTTGAGACACAACAGTACTGATGCATATATGAATCCACAGAGACTATGCAGTATTCACATTGGCTTCATAGGTTCAAGCCAGAGAGGGTCCTCATCCTGAAATGTATGCAATCTCCCTTTCCTGACAAGAAGTTAATTTTTTTCCAGTGGGGTCTTACTGGGCATTGAATCATACATAAAGGTAGGACCCATGTTCAGCCGAATATGACCAACACAAAATGAACTCTTTAATGCTTTTGTAGATTTTTTTTGTCTCATATTGCTTTGTTTAGTCATTAAAATTTTTTTCATATTCTTGTGCTTGTAAATTATGTCAGAATCAAGCTCCAATGGGGTCTAGGTCCCAAAGTGGGGGTTGGAGTCAGTGAGGGATGGAGATTGACATGATTTGAGGTAAATCAGATAAATATTGTATTTATATTTTTAAAAAAGGCTACACCTTTTATACTTTATATTTGCATAGTAACTTGATCACAGATGATGTTGAAAGCAGACATTCCAAGAAGTGTACTATCTTTTCACAGATTGTTTTTAACCTGTTTTAGTCTTGTTTTCAATATCCAGAATGAAAGAGATAATAACCTTTATTACAGTATTTTTCTTTGAAGCAAAAGCAATAAGGTCAGCAAGCATCTAAGTCCTTATTGTTTTTTAAGGTTCAATAACCGCAGCAGGTGCCCCTTTATATTTCTTCCAGTATGCTATTAGCCTTTCTGGTCAGGAGGTGCCAGACATTGAGTCCTGAGAAACAAATCAATAAGAGCAACCATTATTCCTCAAAGGGCATGATTCAGTGTTTGAACATTATAGCATAACAAGCACTGAGCTGTTTTCTAACTGCAGTCCTATGTGCCTTAGTCTTACAGTATGGGCCTGTTCTCACACACTCCCCAAAGAGAAGGTCCTGATAGCTTATAGTTTCCAATATGCCATATCATCATAATTCCATCAATGTATGTTCCTGTATATGGCAGAGGGGTGGAACAAGCCTGTTTAGTTTCTTAACAGAATCTGCTTCTTGTGGAGCATGCCATATCTTGCCATTCATCCTGTAAGTCATGTATGCAGGGAATCAATCAATTCACTATTCTATATTTATTAACTGAACTGTTGCCCTCAACTGCCAAGACCTCGGACTCTGGGTCTGGGCCCATTGTTTCTCCCAATTAAGTATCTAACAGTTCCTGGAATCATCGTTTAGTTAACACCTTAACTTCTATTATTGGTGCAAACAGGGCGTACAATGGGGTTTTGTATGTAGGAGCAGGCAGAGTTATCACCCTATATGATTCCATGGTGGTGGGGATTTTTCTCAAAGAATTATTTTGTTTGGAGAGACTGCCGTTGTATACTTTCCCATCCTCTACTAAAGCTCATACAAAACTTCCCAAAGGGAAAAAGGCATAAAGAAACTCCCATAATTCATAGAGAAAATCATTAAAGATGAAAGTAAAAAAGGATACTGAAGAATTGTGCTCCATTATGTCGATTTGCTGGAACTTTGACAAGCAGCAGTCGTCACCAAGTGGTGCAGATCAATAATAGAGTTTCCAATTTTGTGTTTTTATGTTTCTTTTGATTTTTACTATTTATTTATTTGTGTCTGGTTCATTTGATTTTTAATTTTTCCACTTGTTTTCTAATGAGAGAAAGAAAGAAGGCATGGATTCAGATTGGTGGAGATCTGGAGAGAAGCTGGGAGGAGGAAGGGAGGGGAAACTATGATCAGAACTTCTTGCATTAATTTTCAATTTAAAAAAATAGAAGAAAATAAGATACACAAAAGAAGAGAATGGAATATGTAGGTAATAGGTTTTGCTGAAGTATAATATTCTAATGTGGTAGTTGACAGTAATTAATAAGTGATAAACAAAGCAATGAAATATCAGTGTGCAAAACAACCTTGACAGGCACCTGACATTGCTCTGCCTCCTATCAATCAGTCCTACCATATACAACATCACAAACCTGTTAATACATTTCTGCTTGAGAGGAAAGTGGTGTGTGAGAATCCTGTATATTCAAGGGGCAGTACTGAGGTGTAAATATCCTATGGAAGGAAACTATCAGGGAAAGAGAAAATGCTTTCCCAGGTGTTTCTGCATAGACTGCTGCTATTTGATCCTTTTTCTAATAATGTGTGATTCAGAATCTAACACATTAGTGACTCAAGGGAACCACTGTAGAGAACTACTACAGTTACTCAATTTGTTTTTAAAACTGGAAGTATATACCAAATATGAAGTATTTCTATTTGTTTATGAATTTTTAGGTGGCTTATAATAATTATTATAAATCGTATTTGCAATTTTCTTATCTCTGATGTATCTTAATTTAGGATTGAAGTGTTCATATTAATCTACTGGTCTTTGTGTTTAAATGAAGAAAAGGTTAATTTGGGCTGATAAGATGGCACAGCAGGAAAAGGTACTTGCCAATAGACTTGACACAGAAGTTTGAACTCTGGAACCCACATTGTAGGAAGAGTGAATAAACTCATTTCTGCAGGTGGTACTCTACACATGCACACACCTGAGTTAATTTAAACGTTTTAAGATGAAACAAGAAGCCCATTTTCTTGTTATGATGCTAAAAATCAATAATTCAATAATTAATAATCAGATAATATAATTTTCTAGTATGTTTTTGATTCATTATTGCTCCAGTGTCTTAGAAAAATCAATTCATTTTCAGTATGTAAAATTCACTTTGAAGGCACTGCATATGTTCTTGGCATTAGCTTCAACTTTGAACTTGTGCAGTAAATAGAGAAAATGTGTTAATGAAAAGAACTGTCAATCTAAGTAAATGATGGAGTGCTGGATGTATCATGGGTGAAGGCTTGACCTTCTATGTCAATGAGGTACTTTAATGATCTCAGTTGGGTCTCAATTTGGAATTATGATCATGGGATAATGAAAATTTGAGAGAAAAAGAGTGTCATGGAATCTCTATTAACTCATTCATGACTTCTAATTTTTAGGCGATGTTTAATGAAAGGCTTCTAAAGAATATGAAATGAATAGAGGTCATGCTATTTATTCAGCCTAATGAATATTAACTAAATATTTTTTTGTGAGGGTCTTCCTAAATAATCTGTATTGGGTACATACATGTAAAGATGGCCTCTTTCCAAAGACACTTAGTCTTATTTGGCTCATCCACATCAGTCCAGAGAGGAAATTGGGCTGGGTTGGGAGCTGGGGTTGGGGACTATGGTCACTTGAGAAGTGGCATTTGTGGGAAATACAACATGGCTACCTTTGATGGATGCAAGTCATTCAAGGAAGCCTCTATCCAGCAGTGATCTAGGTTACAGCAATTCAAACCTCCAACCAGGCGATTCTACGTCTGATACTACTTTGGGATTCATGTTTTTGGTACTATTTCGTAAAGAGTGGTTTTGCTTGATACAATGACCAGGCACTATTTAGTCACAACATTGAAGTAAAAATCTCTGAAATTTTAAAAATGTTTGAGAACCTGGACAATTGTCTGAGTATATTCTTTTAAAGGCATCAGCATCCTCAATCTGAGAGAATGAGAAATTTTTCAATGGCGCTGATACTGCAGGTGACTTTCTGCCTTTGGACAGTTTGTCCTCCTACTTAAGAATAGTTCAGGCTGTGGAAAGTGAAGCAGGACAAAAGGCTTAGGGTAAAAATGAGTGACATTTATTGAAGGTCCAATGTGGATAAGCACAGTTGTATAATAAATCCACTTTAAACCATCATGATGATTTTAGTAGGTAAGTTAAACAACTGTATTATGTTTTCAGAAAGATGTAGAGACATGAATGCTGTGAGAACAATTTCTACCCAAAGGCCAAGTATGAGGTATTAACCTTTATATGCTCAGTCTCTCTCTGGGATCCATTTTGATTGTTTCTTCTAACTTAAACTCAAAGACACTTTGGCTTTGGTATATTAGCATATGTCATAGTCTGTTTCCAAAATCATAAAAGTGACTACCTATTTCCAGTAACTCTGGCATGATGGACTGAATAAAATGAGCAGTTCCATATGCAGTCAACACAGAGGTGCACTTATTGTAAGGAAGAAGAAAGTGGCAGTCTTTCTCCATACTGGGCTACAGTATAGGGATTTGTGACCTAGAGATCTCTCCATAAACAAATTATAGCTACATGAGATTATATAATTTGCACAGAATAGAAATGTATTGTTCATAGTTCTGAAGACCAAGATTGACTGGGTCATGTCATGAGAGAAGACAGGGGGAGAAAGAGATAGAGA